>CM051238.1:257678138-258026809 GCA_027917425.1 Gastrophryne carolinensis
CTGCTTTAGTCACAGAATGGGATGCCCTGGCAGGGTCCAGAAGTACTATGCCCAGCAAAAGTGTCTTTATCAGGCCTAATTTCAAATATAATAAGAGCAAATGGTTATATGGTCTTAAACAGAGGCTGCTTTAGTCACAGAATGGGATGCCCTGGCAGGGTCCAGAAGTACTATGCCCAGCAAAAGTGTCTTTATCAGGCTAATTTCAAATATAATAAGAGCAAATGGTTATATGGTCTTAAACAGAGGCTGCTTTAGTCACAGAATGGGATGCCCTGGCAGGGTCCAGAAGTACTATGCCCAGCAAAAGTGTCTTTATCAGGCCTAATTTCAAATATAATAAGAGCAAATGGTTATATGGTCTTAAACAGAGGCTGCTTTAGTCACAGAATGGGATGCCCTGGCAGGGTCCAGAAGTACTATGCCCAGCAAAAGTGTCTTTATCAGGCTAATTTCAAATATAATAAGAGCAAATGGTTATATGGTCTTAAAACAGAGGCTGCTTTAGTCACAGAATGGGATGCCCTGGCAGGGTCCAGAAGTACTATGCCCAGCAAAAGTGTCTTTATCAGGCCTAATTTCAAATATAATAAGAGCAAATGGTTATATGGTCTTAAACAGAGGCTGCTTTAGTCACAGAATGGGATGCCCTGGCAGGGTCCAGAAGTACTATGCCCAGCAAAAGTGTCTTTATCAGGCTAATTTCAAATATAATAAGAGCAAATGGTTATATGGTCTTAAACAGAGGCTGCTTTAGTCACAGAATGGGATGCCCTGGCAGGGTCCAGAAGTACTATGCCCAGCAAAAGTGTCTTTATCAGGCCTAATTTCAAATATAATAAGAGCAAATGGTTATATGGTCTTAAACAGAGGCTGCTTTAGTCACAGAATGGGATGCCCTGGCAGGGTCCAGAAGTACTATGCCCAGCAAAAGTGTCTTTATCAGGCTAATTTCAAATATAATAAGAGCAAATGGTTATATGGTCTTAAACAGAGGCTGCTTTAGTCACAGAATGGGATGCCCTGGCAGGGTCCAGAAGTACTATGCCCAGCAAAAGTGTCTTTATCAGGCCTAATTTCAAATATAATAAGAGCAAATGGTTATATGGTCTTAAACAGAGGCTGCTTTAGTCACAGAATGGGATGCCCTGGCAGGGTCCAGAAGTACTATGCCCAGCAAAAGTGTCTTTATCAGGCTAATTTCAAATATAATAAGAGCAAATGGTTATATGGTCTTAAACAGAGGCTGCTTTAGTCACAGAATGGGATGCCCTGGCAGGGTCCAGAAGTACTATGCCCAGCAAAAGTGTCTTTATCAGGCTAATTTCAAATATAATAAGAGCAAATGGTTATATGGTCTTAAACAGAGGCTGCTTTAGTCACAGAATGGGATGCCCTGGCAGGGTCCAGAAGTACTATGCCCAGCAAAAGTGTCTTTATCAGGCTAATTTCAAATATAATAAGAGCAAATGGTTATATGGTCTTAAACAGAGGCTGCTTTAGTCACAGAATGGGATGCCCTGGCAGGGTCCAGAAGTACTATGCCCAGCAAAAGTGTCTTTATCAGGCCTAATTTCAAATATAATAAGAGCAAATGGTTATATGGTCTTAAACAGAGGCTGCTTTAGTCACAGAATGGGATGCCCTGGCAGGGTCCAGAAGTACTATGCCCAGCAAAAGTGTCTTTATCAGGCTAATTTCAAATATAATAAGAGCAAATGGTTATATGGTCTTAAACAGAGGCTGCTTTAGTCACAGAATGGGATGCCCTGGCAGGGTCCAGAAGTACTATGCCCAGCAAAAGTGTCTTTATCAGGCCTAATTTCAAATATAATAAGAGCAAATGGTTATATGGTCTTAAACAGAGGCTGCTTTAGTCACAGAATGGGATGCCCTGGCAGGGTCCAGAAGTACTATGCCCAGCAAAAGTGTCTTTATCAGGCCTAATTTCAAATATAATAAGAGCAAATGGTTATATGGTCTTAAACAGAGGCTGCTTTAGTCACAGAATGGGATGCCCTGGCAGGGTCCAGAAGTACTATGCCCAGCAAAAGTGTCTTTATCAGGCCTAATTTCAAATATAATAAGAGCAAATGGTTATATGGTCTTAAACAGAGGCTGCTTTAGTCACAGAATGGGATGCCCTGGCAGGGTCCAGAAGTACTATGCCCAGCAAAAGTGTCTTTATCAGGCTAATTTCAAATATAATAAGAGCAAATGGTTATATGGTCTTAAACAGAGGCTGCTTTAGTCACAGAATGGGATGCCCTGGCAGGGTCCAGAAGTACTATGCCCAGCAAAAGTGTCTTTATCAGGCCTAATTTCAAATATAATAAGAGCAAATGGTTATATGGTCTTAAACAGAGGCTGCTTTAGTCACAGAATGGGATGCCCTGGCAGGGTCCAGAAGTACTATGCCCAGCAAAAGTGTCTTTATCAGGCTAATTTCAAATATAATAAGAGCAAATGGTTATATGGTCTTAAACAGAGGCTGCTTTAGTCACAGAATGGGATGCCCTTGCAGGGATCCAGAAGTACTATGCCCAGCAAAACTGTCTTTATCAGGCCTAATTTCAAATATAATAAGAGCAAATGGTTATATGGTCTTAAACAGAGGCTGCTTTAGTCACAGAATGGGATGCCCTGGCAGGGACAAGAAGTACTATGCCCAGCAAAAGTGTCTTTATCAGGCTAATTTCAAATATAATAAGAGCAAATGGTTATATGGTCTTAAACAGAGGCTGCTTTAGTCACAGAATGGGATGCCCTGGCAGGGTCCAGAAGTACTATGCCCAGCAAAAGTGTCTTTATCAGGCCTAATTTCAAATATAATAAGAGCAAATGGTTATATGGTCTTAAACAGAGGCTGCTTTAGTCACAGAATGGGATGCCCTGGCAGGGTCCAGAAGTACTATGCCCAGCAAAAGTGTCTTTATCAGGCCTAATTTCAAATATAATAAGAGCAAATGGTTATATGGTCTTAAACAGAGGCTGCTTTAGTCACAGAATGGGATGCCCTGGCAGGGTCCAGAAGTACTATGCCCAGCAAAAGTGTCTTTATCAGGCCTAATTTCAAATATAATAAGAGCAAATGGTTATATGGTCTTAAACAGAGGCTGCTTTAGTCACAGAATGGGATGCCCTGGCAGGGTCCAGAAGTACTATGCCCAGCAAAAGTGTCTTTATCAGGCTAATTTCAAATATAATAAGAGCAAATGGTTATATGGTCTTAAACAGAGGCTGCTTTAGTCACAGAATGGGATGCCCTGGCAGGGTCCAGAAGTACTATGCCCAGCAAAAGTGTCTTTATCAGGCTAATTTCAAATATAATAAGAGCAAATGGTTATATGGTCTTAAACAGAGGCTGCTTTAGTCACAGAATGGGATGCCCTGGCAGGGTCCAGAAGTACTATGCCCAGCAAAAGTGTCTTTATCAGGCTAATTTCAAATATAATAAGAGCAAATGGTTATATGGTCTTAAACAGAGGCTGCTTTAGTCACAGAATGGGATGCCCTTGCAGGGACAAGTAGTGCTATGCCCAGCAAAAGTGTCTTTATCAGGCCTAATTTCAAATATAATAAGAGCAAATGGTTATATGGTCTTAAACAGAGGCTGCTTTAGTCACAGAATGGGATGCCCTGGCAGGGACAAGTAGTGCTATGCCCAGCAAAAGTGTCTTTATCAGGCTAATTTCAAATATAATAAGAGCAAATGGTTATATGGTCTTAAACAGAGGCTGCTTTAGTCACAGAATGGGATGCCCTGGCAGGGTCCAGAAGTACTATGCCCAGCAAAAGTGTCTTTATCGGGCCTAATTTCAAATATAATAAGAGCAAATGGTTATATGGTCTTAAACAGAGGCTGCTTTAGTCACAGAATGGGATGCCCTGGCAGGGTCCAGAAGTACTATGCCCAGCAAAAGTGTCTTTATCAGGCCTAATTTCAAATATAATAAGAGCAAATGGTTATATGGTCTTAAACAGAGGCTGCTTTAGTCACAGAATGGGATGCCCTGGCAGGGTCCAGAAGTACTATGCCCAGCAAAAGTGTCTTTATCAGGCTAATTTCAAATATAATAAGAGCAAATGGTTATATGGTCTTAAACAGAGGCTGCTTTAGTCACAGAATGGGATGCCCTGGCACGGTCCAGAAGTACTATGCCCAGCAAAAGTGTCTTTATCAGGCCTAATTTCAAATATAATAAGAGCAAATGGTTATATGGTCTTAAACAGAGGCTGCTTTAGTCACAGAATGGGATGCCCTGGCAGGGTCCAGAAGTACTATGCCAAGCAAAAGTGTCTTTATCAGGCTAATTTCAAATATAATAAGAGCAAATGGTTATATGGTCTTAAACAGAGGCTGCTTTAGTCACAGAATGGGATGCCCTGGCAGGGTCCAGAAGTACTATGCCCAGCAAAAGTGTCTTTATCAGGCCTAATTTCAAATATAATAAGAGCAAATGGTTATATGGTCTTAAACAGAGGCTGCTTTAGTCACAGAATGGGATGCCCTGGCAGGGTCCAGAAGTACTATGCCCAGCAAAAGTGTCTTTATCAGGCTAATTTCAAATATAATAAGAGCAAATGGTTATATGGTCTTAAACAGAGGCTGCTTTAGTCACAGAATGGGATGCCCTGGCAGGGTCCAGAAGTACTATGCCCAGCAAAAGTGTCTTTATCAGGCCTAATTTCAAATATAATAAGAGCAAATGGTTATATGGTCTTAAACAGAGGCTGCTTTAGTCACAGAATGGGATGCCCTGGCAGGGTCCAGAAGTACTATGCCCAGCAAAAGTGTCTTTATCAGGCTAATTTCAAATATAATAAGAGCAAATGGTTATATGGTCTTAAACAGAGGCTGCTTTAGTCACAGAATGGGATGCCCTTGCAGGGACAAGTAGTGCTATGCCCAGCAAAAGTGTCTTTATCAGGCCTAATTTCAAATATAATAAGAGCAAATGGTTATATGGTCTTAAACAGAGGCTGCTTTAGTCACAGAATGGGATGCCCTGGCAGGGACAAGTAGTGCTATGCCCAGCAAAAGTGTCTTTATCAGGCTAATTTCAAATATAATAAGAGCAAATGGTTATATGGTCTTAAACAGAGGCTGCTTTAGTCACAGAATGGGATGACCTGGCAGGGTCCAGAAGTACTATGCCCAGCAAAAGTGTCTTTATCAGGCTAATTTCAAATATAATAAGAGCAAATGGTTATATGGTCTTAAACAGAGGCTGCTTTAGTCACAGAATGGGATGCCCTGGCAGGGTCCAGAAGTACTATGCCCAGCAAAAGTGTCTTTATCAGGCCTAATTTCAAATATAATAAGAGCAAATGGTTATATGGTCTTAAACAGAGGCTGCTTTAGTCACAGAATGGGATGCCCTGGCAGGGTCCGGAAGTACTATGCCCAGCAAAAGTGTCTTTATCAGGCCTAATTTCAAATATAATAAGAGCAAATGGTTATATGGTCTTAAACAGAGGCTGCTTTAGTCACAGAATGGGATGCCCTGGCAGGGTCCAGAAGTACTATGCCCAGCAAAAGTGTCTTTATCAGGCTAATTTCAAATATAATAAGAGCAAATGGTTATATGGTCTTAAACAGAGGCTGCTTTAGTCACAGAATGGGATGCCCTGGCAGGGTCCAGAAGTACTATGCCCAGCAAAAGTGTCTTTATCAGGCCTAATTTCAAATATAATAGAGCAAATGGTTAAATGATCTTAAACAGAGGCTGCTTTAGTCACAGAATGGGATGCCCTGGCAGGGTCCAGAAGTACTATGCCCAGCAAAAGTGTCTTTATCAGGCTAATTTCAAATATAATAAGAGCAAATGGTTATATGGTCTTAAACAGAGGCTGCTTTAGTCACAGAATGGGATGCCCTGGCAGGGACAAGTAGTGCTATGCCCAGCAAAAGTGTCTTTATCAGGCTAATTTCAAATATAATAAGAGCAAATGGTTATATGGTCTTAAACAGAGGCTGCTTTAGTCACAGAATGGGATGCCCTGGCAGGGTCCAGAAGTACTATGCCAGCAAAAGTGTCTTTATCAGGCTAATTTCAAATATAATAAGAGCAAATGGTTATATGGTCTTAAACAGAGGCTGCTTTAGTCACAGAATGGGATGCCCTGGCAGGGTCCAGAAGTACTATGCCCAGCAAAAGTGTCTTTATCGGGCCTAATTTCAAATATAATAAGAGCAAATGGTTATATGGTATTAAACAGAGGCTGCTTTAGTCACAGAATGGGATGCCCTGGCAGGGTCCAGAAGTACTATGCCCAGCAAAAGTGTCTTTATCAGGCTAATTTCAAATATAATAAGAGCAAATGGTTATATGGTCTTAAACAGAGGCTGCTTTAGTCACAGAATGGGATGCCCTGGCAGGGTCCAGAAGTACTATGCCCAGCAAAAGTGTCTTTATCAGGCCTAATTTCAAATATAATAAGAGCAAATGGTTATATGGTCTTAAACAGAGGCTGCTTTAGTCACAGAATGGGATGCCCTGGCAGGGTCCAGAAGTACTATGCCCAGCAAAAGTGTCTTTATCAGGCTAATTTCAAATATAATAAGAGCAAATGGTTATATGGTCTTAAACAGAGGCTGCTTTAGTCACAGAATGGGATGCCCTGGCAGGGTCCAGAAGTACTATGCCCAGCAAAAGTGTCTTTATCAGGCTAATTTCAAATATAATAAGAGCAAATGGTTATATGGTCTTAAACAGAGGCTGCTTTAGTCACAGAATGGGATGCCCTGGCAGGGTCCAGAAGTACTATGCCCAGCAAAAGTGTCTTTATCAGGCTAATTTCAAATATAATAAGAGCAAATGGTTATATGGTCTTAAACAGAGGCTGCTTTAGTCACAGAATGGGATGCCCTGGCAGGGTCCAGAAGTACTATGCCCAGCAAAAGTGTCTTTATCAGGCCTAATTTCAAATATAATAAGAGCAAATGGTTATATGGTCTTAAACAGAGGCTGCTTTAGTCACAGAATGGGATGCCCTGGCAGGGTCCAGAAGTACTATGCCCAGCAAAAGTGTCTTTATCAGGCTAATTTCAAATATAATAAGAGCAAATGGTTATATGGTCTTAAACAGAGGCTGCTTTAGTCACAGAATGGGATGCCCTGGCAGGGTCCAGAAGTACTATGCCCAGCAAAAGTGTCTTTATCAGGCCTAATTTTAAATATAATAAGAGCAAATGGTTATATGGTCTTAAACAGAGGCTGCTTTAGTCACAGAATGGGATGCCCTGGCAGGGTCCAGAAGTACTATGCCCAGCAAAAGTGTCTTTATCAGGCCTAATTTCAAATATAATAAGAGCAAATGGTTATATGGTCTTAAACAGAGGCTGCTTTAGTCACAGAATGGGATGCCCTGGCAGGGTCCAGAAGTACTATGCCCAGCAAAAGTGTCTTTATCAGGCCTAATTTCAAATATAATAAGAGCAAATGGTTATATGGTCTTAAACAGAGGCTGCTTTAGTCACAGAATGGGATGCCCTGGCAGGGTCCAGAAGTACTATGCCCAGCAAAAGTGTCTTTATCAGGCTAATTTCAAATATAATAAGAGCAAATGGTTATATGGTCTTAAACAGAGGCTGCTTTAGTCACAGAATGGGATGCCCTGGCAGGGTCCAGAAGTACTATGCCCAGCAAAAGTGTCTTTATCAGGCCTAATTTCAAATATAATAAGAGCAAATGGTTATATGGTCTTAAACAGAGGCTGCTTTAGTCACAGAATGGGATGCCCTGGCAGGGACAAGTAGTGCTATGCCCAGCAAAAGTGTCTTTATCAGGCTAATTTCAAATATAATAAGAGCAAATGGTTATATGGTCTTAAACAGAGGCTGCTTTAGTCACAGAATGGGATGCCCTGGCAGGGTCCAGAAGTACTATGCCCAGCAAAAGTGTCTTTATCAGGCCTAATTTCAAATATAATAAGAGCAAATGGTTATATGGTCTTAAACAGAGGCTGCTTTAGTCACAGAATGGGATGCCCTGGCAGGGGACAAGTAGTGCTATGCCCAGCAAAAGTGTCTTTATCAGGCTAATTTCAAATATAATAAGAGCAAATGGTTATATGGTCTTAAACAGAGGCTGCTTTAGTCACAGAATGGGATGCCCTGGCAGGGTCCAGAAGTACTATGCCCAGCAAAAGTGTCTTTATCAGGCTAATTTCAAATATAATAAGAGCAAATGGTTATATGGTCTTAAACAGAGGCTGCTTTAGTCACAGAATGGGATGCCCTGGCAGGGACAAGTAGTGCTATGCCCAGCAAAAATGTCTTTATCAGGCTAATTTCAAATATAATAAGAGCAAATGGTTATATGGTCTTAAACAGAGGCTGCTTTAGTCACAGAATGGGATGCCCTGGCAGGGACAAGTAGTGCTATGCCCAGCAAAAGTGTCTTTATCAGGCCTAATTTCAAATATAATAAGAGCAAATGGTTATATGGTCTTAAACAGAGGCTGCTTTAGTCACAGAATGGGATGCCCTGGCAGGGACAAGTAGTGCTATGCCCAGCAAAAGTGTCTTTATCAGGCTAATTTCAAATATAATAAGAGCAAATGGTTATATGGTCTTAAACAGAGGCTGCTTTAGTCACAGAATGGGATGCCCTGGCAGGGACAAGTAGTGCTATGCCCAGCAAAAGTGTCTTTATCAGGCCTAATTTCAAATATAATAAGAGCAAATGGTTATATGGTCTTAAACAGAGGCTGCTTTAGTCACAGAATGGGATGCCCTGGCAGGGACAAGTAGTGCTATGCCCAGCAAAAGTGTCTTTATCAGGCTAATTTCAAATATAATAAGAGCAAATGGTTATATGGTCTTAAACAGAGGCTGCTTTAGTCACAGAATGGGATGCCCTGGCAGGGACAAGTAGTGCTATGCCCAGCAAAAGTGTCTTTATCAGGCCTAATTTCAAATATAATAAGAGCAAATGGTTATATGGTCTTAAACAGAGGCTGCTTTAGTCACAGAATGGGATGCCCTGGCAGGGACAAGTAGTGCTATGCCCAGCAAAAGTGTCTTTATCAGGCTAATTTCAAATATAATAAGAGCAAATGGTTATATGGTCTTAAACAGAGGCTGCTTTAGTCACAGAATGGGATGCCCTGGCAGGGACAAGTAGTGCTATGCCCAGCAAAAGTGTCTTTATCAGGCTAATTTCAAATATAATAAGAGCAAATGGTTATATGGTCTTAAACAGAGGCTGCTTTAGTCACAGAATGGGATGCCCTGGCAGGGACAAGTAGTGCTATGCCCAGCAAAAGTGTCTTTATCAGGCCTAATTTCAAATATAATAAGAGCAAATGGTTATATGGTCTTAAACAGAGGCTGCTTTAGTCACAGAATGGGATGCCCTGGCAGGGACAAGTAGTGCTATGCCCAGCAAAAGTGTCTTTATCAGGCTAATTTCAAATATAATAAGAGCAAATGGTTATATGGTCTTAAACAGAGGCTGCTGTAGTCACAGAATGGGATGCCTCACAGCAGACTTAAGATCAGTTCAGTATATATGCACAGTTAGTTAGTATAAGCAGCCTGAAAACGCTAACAAAGCCTGTCAGGCTGGATGAAAAAAAAAAAAAAAAACTGACAGCCTCCGATTTTCCCTTCCTTTCCCTGTTTTTCGCTGACTTTCTGTCTGTCTCCTGTCTGTCTCCTGCCTGTCTCCAGCCTGTCCCTGTCTGTCCCTGCCTGTCTAACTGTCTAACTGTCTCTCCCTCAGCTACACAGCGTTCTGTCTCTCACGAATGCAATAGAGAAATGAGGCAGGAAAGCAAGATGGCCGGCCTTAAATACCGCTGTGACGTCACCGGGCTTGCTGGCTGCTGATAGGCTGCATGTGACTGTCCCAGCTTGCACTGGCGCGGGGTTGATGTCTGGACATGTCCCGTCCGCCATCTTAGAATGCCTGTAATGTAAATGAATGGATGTTAAAGGAAAACTTCGAGCGATCGAATCGCGGGGAAATTCGGATTCGATCCGAATCGAATTTTTCCTGAAATTCGGATCGAATCCGGGTTCGTCCGGATCGATTCGCTCATCCCTAGTTACTACAAAATGAATGAAATAAAGAAAAATAAAAGACCAAATATTTAGAATGCACTTTAATGAGGTAGGTTTGTAGTGCGCAGCCGCAAGATCAGAAGGATTTACGTCCAGACAAAAAAGGAAAAAGGGTAAAACCAATGTTGCAACCTGAGAAATGAAACGGAAATTTCAGGATGGAAACTGACATAGGTCTGATTCGCGAACTGCCATACGAACGGACGTACATTTTAGGATAGAAACGTATTTGCTTATAGAATCACTCGCAAGTTCATACGAACGCACGAGCGTATGGGAAAAATAGGATGATCGGCACCAAAATCCAAGCTGTTACATGTTTCTTTGAATCGACCCTTATGTGCATACTGCAGCGTACCGCAATAGCAAATACAAATCACTGAATATACACGCTTTCGTTTTTATTTCAGAATTGTATATTATAGGATTCTGCAATAGTCTTTGTTGATAAGAAAGTATGCAAATAAATATTTTCCTGATATAATCTCACAACCAATTCTGCACAGCTTCACCATTAAAGAGGGCCCCCTAGTTAAAATCAAATGGTGCCCCGGCAGCAAGGACAAAATCCTGATTTGGATTCCCCACTACCCCCCAAGAAATCCAGTACCAAGGGTTTGCTCCCACAGCTGCTGTTCATGTGACTGCCGGCAGCTGGCAGCCTCGCCGAAACAAGGAGGGGGTAAGTAACAATTAAAAATTGTTTTTTTTCCTTAAAAATAAGAGTTCAGCCAAGTAACCGATTGGTGGTTTTCTGACACGAGTCCCTTGTGCGGTGTGTGCTGCTCGGGGACTCCTGGTTTGCCTTTTTGGTCGGGGGGTAGTGTAGTTGCCCAGCTGGTTCAGAAGAAAGCAGTTCCCTGCATTTAGCTGCCTGCGGCTGTATTTGGTGGCTTATGTTCAGTGAGTGGCTGCTGATTGACAGCTCTGCATCCACCCATCACTATAGTGTTGCTGACGGCGGCCCCAAAGACTAAAAGACCAAAGACTGAAAAGCCTCCTGGACCAGACCATAACCCAAAGTTTGGTGGAGACCCCCCTTTGCAGGGCAATTGGTGGAGGCCCCGGGGAGGGCACCTCTTGTGCCGCCCTCATAATCTGGCCCTACTGTTCCTATCCAGTGAGGCATTCCTATTCTGGCATGTCCCCTATGTGTATCCCCTGTGTATCTTTTCTGTGATCCCACTGTGCATTTCATTCAGCTTTCACTATTTGTTCATAGTAGGCATAGTAAAGGCATAGTAAA
Organism: Gastrophryne carolinensis; assembly: GCA_027917425.1. Taxonomy (NCBI): domain Eukaryota; kingdom Metazoa; phylum Chordata; class Amphibia; order Anura; family Microhylidae; genus Gastrophryne; species Gastrophryne carolinensis. The sequence goes on from CM051238.1 coordinate 257,689,457, forward strand.
ACTAAATGGAGTGTGCGATGCTGACACCCAATCCCCCCCCCCCCCCCCCCCCGGTAACAATTCAGAAATGCCTGACAATAGTAAACACCTCAGATACAGGTGAAGGGGATATGCTGTCTGTGCATGTGCTGTGGGATCACTGGTGAGGTGAATATGCAGGGATTTCAGAAATCGGGATGTCCCAGGATTAGGGAAACTGGATGAGGTTCCTCTTTAAAAGAAATCAATATCTTATTTTGAGCTCAGAGGTAAAAACCCATGGTAATATGTGAATGGTGAGATAAAGTTCCATAAACATGTCACAGACTCCCCACAGTACGATGGTTTCCTTTCCATTAGTAGTCAGAATATTATGCTTATTCTTTGTTGTTGGTAGGGGATAAGGAAGTAAAATATAAATTGGCATCCAGATGCCATCTGCTGTCAGACATGTAGACTGCAACTTGTTTTTTACGAAAGTGAAAGTGCTTCCTGGGCTGTTGTTTATGAGTAACGTCAAGACTTCGATTCTGGTTTCTGGTTTGCCTGAAATGGTCCTATGAGTTTGCTATTTATCCGGTAAGTTGCGTTTGTTATTTATTAATAAACGTCACACATTATGTTTGGTGCTCCAGTCTCACACTATTGCTATATGAATGTCTTCAGTGTATATCAGCTATTGTAGGGCTCATAGCTGCGCCCTGTAAAGAAATATGGGTCGTACTGGTGCTTTAGCTACAATAAGTTCTGGTTTGCAGGCTGGACACAAGAACAACCTAAGCTATGGCAGCTGGTGTTTTATAGTAAACAAACCGTGCAAATGCAAAATTGTTGTGAAATGTTGTTGTGAAATTGTTGTGACATTACTAAATTACCCACACACTCTCTAACAGGCGGTATCTTATCTGGGGACTGTACATTGGACAAAACCCCTGAACGGAGAAGTAAACGTTTTCAAAGTGTCTGGTGAGCTGGACAACTATGTACAATTAACCACACAGTTAAGAATTTTTAATTCGAAGAAAAGAACAAACTCTGTTGATAAGAAATTTTTATTTCCTGTTTTCGTTTCTTCCGATACTCTGGTCTAGTGCTCCCCCTAGTGGCTACAGTGTGGTTTAGATTTGTCCCTCCTTATCGTGTCTGGGTGGCCCAAGAGAGGTTCAGAGGGTCCTCCGGAGGGCCCCAGGTTCACCATCAGGGCAGTACAGGAAATCTATGACTAACACAGTGTTCCTGGTTTGTCTAGAGTGTTCTATCAGTTTGTTATTTACTCAGTAAGTTAATATTTATTACTAATTATTTGGTTATCAAACATCACGTTTTATATTATGCAATCTAATCACACATCATAAATTACTACATGATTAGGAGTAGTCTTGCATTTTTTCAGTATGCTGTAGCTGAAGGGAGGGCCCCAAGAATGATTTCCTGCGGTGGGCCCCAAGAATGATTTCCTGAGGTGGGCCCCAAGAATGATTTCCTCGGGTGGCCCCCAAGAATGATATCCTGCTGTGAGCCCCAATAGTGATTTTCTGTGTAGGTCCCCAAGAATGATTTTCTATGCTGGGCCCCAAGAATATCTCGTGGTGGGCCTGAAGAATAATTTCCTGTGGGGGCCTTACGTGCTCTAGTCCCACACTACTCCTTATAGTTCGACAGAGAAAGGATTACACAAAGGAAAATATGTAGGAAATTCAATCACTCGTCCCCACTCGCTTTGTGAAACCCCCAAGACCGCTCGGAACAACTCACCTCATCGTGGTCCTACGGTGCATGCGCGGCCGCTCGTCCAATCAGCACGCTCGGGGATACTGTGCTATGCATGTCTTAGCGGCGTCTTAGCTCAAAGTCTCCAAGCACACTGGTGGGCACACCTCACGCAGGGATGCGGCCGCGGCCAGCGCATGCGCCGTTGGACTGGGATTAAGGTAAGTGTAGCAGGCGACCTGGGGGGTTTCACACAGCGGGGCATCCTGATTTTTGGATGCCCCTCGGGGAGGGAATGGATCGGCGTGTATTGTGTATATGAATATAGAAAGGAAATGCAGGGAAATACTCTGCCTAAAATAGTGCATTAAAGCGGACCAAAACCCACCAAACTTGTGAAATACAATTGGCCAAAGCCCCTGCGGATATTCCCTTCTTAGTGTGTAGAACTAGAAATCATCCTGGGACACTGTTTTTTGCTGTCCCCCCTGTGAGATGGCAGGCAATCAGTCATTACATAGGTGTGGTAATGAGTGGAGGAGGCGGAGCTTTACAGTTAAAATAGGCGCCAATATCTGGGATTAGAGTGAAGCAGGAACACTAAAAATTGGCAAAAGCTCTTCATGGGAACAATTCAGGGCATGCTAGTTAAAAATGTAGGTTTTGTTCCGCTTTAAAAAGGTTCTGTAATCTCTTTCTGAATGCCCCCCTCTCCCCTTGCTGAGGAAAGATGGGGATAGAAAAAAAATTACCTCACCTGATCCTCGGCACCACATAAAGCTGCTTCTCAGGGCTGTCAGCCTATTAACAGGTCCTTCAGCATCATGTAATGACCAAACCCTTAAAAAACTATTTCCCCAGCATCTAAAATTAATATATATTTAAGTTTTTAGTCACTTACTTAATATTCTTTCCCCCACTGGGCTGCAACTCTATTCATTACTCCAGGATACAGGTGCTGCCATCTTGCCTCAGAACAATCTCTGAGGAGGGGGGGGGGGGGGGGAGTTCAGAGGGGCGGGTTATAGCTGTGCTTTGAAAAAGACAGAGCAAAGCTGGAATTAGGAAAGGGACACAGTCAGAAGACACTTCCTTCATGAGCCGCCATCTTGGATGTTTAAAAGATCATAAAATGCAGTAGATGCAGGTAGGATGATTTTTAATGCACCACCTGCTGCTGCCACTGGAACTGAGAAGAAGATGAGCACGTGTCACAGGTTTCAGCATCTCACCACTGGATAATATTTTAGAATTTTGGTCCAAGCTGCTACTAGGAGGGGGGATGCTCTAAAAATGAAAAATGTCAAAATAAATTATTGAAAAAAAACCAAAACATTTTAGTTTTGTGCTAAGAGAAATGGTGGGAACTTTTCCTGAATCTTTTGGCTGCAGTTGTCCTTCAACACAGGAGGATCCTGTGCCCTCCTTTTTGTTTAGATATAGTTTTTCTCTAATAAATCCCCATTTAAGGGGCACTAATGCAAAAAAAAACTCCCAATGATAAAAATCCATATAAATATGCTGGATGGCGTGAGGAGGGGTCACTTATACACCCAACATCAGGAAATAGCCAGCCAGGCTTGTTTTCTTTCTTTTAATGGAAAGGAAAGGACATCTGGGGTGACCGGCTCTATCACCCCTGATAGACTAAACCTGTCACCCCTGGTTTTTATTCCTACCATGATAGAATAAACCATAATCTTGCTGGGAGCTTTATTCAGTTTGGGTGTATAAGTTACCTCTCCTCTCATTACCTGGCGTGTTTATATGGATTTTTAATATTACTCAGTTTTCTTGATAGTGCTCCTTTAAACTTAAAAGTCAGTTGACTTAAAGTCAAAATCCATGGGCAGAAAATTGTAACTAAACTGGACACACACACCCTGCATATACAGATTGCTTACCTGCATTTACTGCATGTTATGAGCCTTTAAACATCCAAGATGGCGGCTCATGGAGCATCAGGCAGCCTGCAAACAGGAAGTGTTTTCTGACTGTGCTGCTATGCATTCTGGGACTGCTGACCTTTCCCTGACCCCAGCTCTGCTCTGTCTGTACAAAGCACAGCTATAACCCCCTGTACTTTATCCCGCTCTGCTCTCCTCAGTATGTGTGATGCTTCTGATGTAAGATGGCAGTGCCCATATCCTAGAGTCCTGAACAGAGTTCAGAATATTAAGTAAGTGACTAAAACCTTAAAATATATTATTTTTAAATGCTGGGGAATAGTTTTTTACATTTTTAAATCAGGCTGAAGGTCCGGTTTAAGGGACTATCAAGGCTGCTATGGTGGGCAAGCCTGAATGATCACTCACAGTCACATTATTCCCTGTCCTATAAGGGAATTCATAAGTGGCGAGTATTGGCTGCATGGTCTCCTGGCTGGCCAGGCGGGGGTGCCCCCATGCTGAGGGGATCAGAGGAATTTTAACTTAGACACTGTAGACACCTGCTATTGTAAAGTGGACCAAAAATATTAAAATATTCTTGGCTAAGTTTCCAGGGGGCATAGTAATGGAGGATAAATAAGAAGACCAAGAGTCTTATGAAACTATTGGTTCGATTTAGAGAAACCCTAGGACAGAGTTCCCCATCCCACTCCTCAAGCCACCCACAGGTCATGTTTTGTATGGAGATCTGCAAAACCTTTTGAGGAGAGAGTTGAGGAACATTGCCCTAGGGTCAGCATTTAAACTCCCCTGGCGCTCATTTCAGGCATTTAACATAGCCGCAAGCTTATTCCCAAGGTGGTACAGACGCAGGTTCTCTCCTCTGCCTGCCACCATCATCAGACCATCAGGCTGTGCATGGAGTGTAGTTATTAGAGATGAGCGAGTAGTGAAATATTCGAAATTTCGAATTTCGATTCGAATAGACCGCGTTACTCGACTACTCGACCGAATATCGAATCCCATTATAGTCTATGGGAAAAAAATGCTCGCCACTTGGAAATCTCAATTCGACCACTTGGAGGTCACCAAGTCCACCCTGAAACATCAGAAAATGATGCCAACACTGCTGGAATGCAACTGGGACAGCTGGGGAAGCATGTCTGGGTGCATATAACGCGCCCAAGTCGCACTATTACGCCACTATCACAGCCACTCAACAATACACTCCAAACACAATATAACTTCTACGTAAAGTGAGACAAGACAAGGAAACCTTCTTTCCTCTACATTGCCATGGACCCCAAGCCAAACTGTACAAAAAAGAAGAACAAAATTCTGCACCCCTTAAAATCACGTTGCCTAATGACAACCACAGATGGCATAGGCAAGGGGGAAAATAAATAGACCCCACCCCTAATTGTCATTGTGTGTGTGTGTGTGTGTGTGTGTGTGTGTGTGTGTGTGTGTGTGTGATGTGGTCAGACATGTCCTCTTGTGTCATTGTGTCACCCCAGCAGTAAGGGAAGCTTAAAGGAGGAGGTTTGTTACAGTGTGTCACCCCAGCAGTCAGGGAAGCTTACAGGAGGAGGTTTGTTACAGTGTGTCACCCGAGCAGTAAGGGAAGCTTAGAGCTGAGACCTCTTAAAAATTGTGTGGAGGCCCAAGATCTGAGACCTCTTAAAAATTGTGTGGAGGCCCAAGAGCTGAGACCTCTCAAACATTGTGTGGAGTCCCAAGAGCTGAGACCTTTTAAAAATTGTGTGGAGGCCCAAGAGCTGAGACCTTTTAAAAATTGTGTGGAGGCCCAAGAGCTGAGACCTTTTAAAAATTGTGTGGAGGCCCAAGAGCTGAGACCTTTTAAAAATTGTGTGGAGGCCCAAGAGCTGAGACCTTTTAAAAATTGTGTGGAGGCCCAAGAGCTGAGACCTTTTAAAAATTGTGTGGAGTCCCAAGAGCTGAGACCTTTTAAAAATTGTGTGGAGGCCCAAGAGCTGAGACCTTTTAAAAATTGAGTGGAGGCCCAAGAGCTGAGACCTTTTAAAAATTGTGTGGAGGCCCAAGAGCTGAGACCTCTCAAACATTGTGTGGAGTCCCAAGAGCTGAGACCTTTTAAAAATTGTGTGGAGGCCCAAGAGCTGAGACCTCTTAAAAATTGTGTGGAGGCCCAAGAGCTGAGACCTTTTAAAAATTGTGTGGAGGCCCAAGAGCTGAGACCTCTTAAAAATTGTGTGGAGGCCCAAGAGCTGAGACCTTTTAAAAATTGTGTGGAGGCCCAAGAGCTGAGACCTTTTAAAAATTGTGTGGAGGCCCAAGAGCTGAGACCTCTCAAACATTGTGTGGAGTCCCAAGAGCTGAGACCTTTTAAAAATTGTGTGGAGGCCCAAGAGCTGAGACCTCTTAAAAATTGTGTGGAGGCCCAAGAGCTGAGACCTTTTAAAAATTGTGTGGAGGCCCAAGAGCTGAGACCTTTTAAAAATTGTGTGGAGGCCCAAGAGCTGAGACCTTTTAAAAATTGTGTGGAGGCCCAAGAGCTGAGACCTCTCAAACATTGTGTGGAGTCCCACGAGCTGAGACCTCTTAAAAATTGTGTGGAGGCCCAAGAGCTGAGGCCTTTTAAAAATTGTGTGGAGGCCCAAGAGCTGAGACCTTTTAAAAATTGTGTGGAGGCCCAAGAGCTGAGACCTCTCAAACATTGTGTGGAGTCCCAAGAGCTGAGACCTTTTAAAAATTGTGTGGAGGCCCAAGAGCTGAGACCTCTTAAAAATTGTGTGGAGGCCCAAGAGCTGAGACCTTTTAAAAATTGTGTGGAGGCCCAAGAGCTGAGACCTCTTAAAAATTGTGTGGAGGCCCAAGAGCTGAGACCTTTTAAAAATTGTGTGGAGGCCCAAGAGCTGAGCACTTATTAGTGCTGCAGCTACGGCTGCTTTAGTGAGGGGTAGCTGCTGCTGCTGGAATAGGGACAGAAAGACTTCAGTGGTGTATTACCACCTATATACAAAACTATATACACTCTGCTCAAAACGGCTGCTTTAGTGAGGGGTAGCTGCTGATGCTGGAATAGGGACAGAAAGACTTCAGTGGTGTATTAGCACCTATATACAAAACTATATTTTGCACTACTGTTTTGTGTCCTCTGTGCCAACAAAACACTGTTTTATACACGGTGCGTATAGGCACCATTTCACCTTCTGGCAGTATACGGCTGTATAGCCAGGTGTTTTTCTTAAAAATATTTTTATATTTGGCACTACTGTTTTGTGTCCTCTTTACCAACAAAACCTTGTTATATACCCGGTGCGTATAGGCACCATTTCACCTTCTGGCAGTATACGGCTGTATAGCCAGGTGTTCTTCTTAAAAATATTTTTATATTTGGCATAACGCGTGGCCAAAAAAGTAAAACGTCTGAAATGCGGAGGGCTAGCGCAAAGGGACGTGGACGAGGACGGGGGCGCGGAAATGCTGGTGGGGGCACAAACCGCGTTGAAGCCAGTGGGGATACAATGCGTGCTGATGAGGGGCAGCCAGCATTACGCTCATCCAGCTTCCCTGCCTTTATGGGACAGTTATGCGGGGGGCGGGGTACACCTCTGTTAAAGCCTGAGCAGCGTGAACAGGTGGTGCAATGGATGGCCGATAACGCTTCCAGTCACTTGTCCACCACCCAGTCATCCACACAGTCTCACTCTGACCCTCCTTCCTCCCAACCTGGCCAACAGAGTCAGCCCACCCTTGACCCCTCCCAGGACCTCTTTTCGGGTCCTTTTCCAGATGTGCTGCAAGAATCCCAGGAGCTAGCAGAGGAATTTGTTTGTAGTGATGCCCAAACACTTGAGTATCCGCCATCTGCTAGTGATGTGGACCCGGAACCAGCATCTGCTATCATGAGCGATGATGATGATGAGACGCAGTTGCCATCAAGGGAGGCTGTTGGAATGTCCAGTGGGCAGGAGGAGGAGCAGAGAGAGGAAGTGGAAGAGGAGGTGGTGGACGACGAAATGACCGACCCCACTTGGACAGGGGTGATGTCCAGCGGGGAAAGCAGTGGAGATGCGGTCTGCGCATCACCGAATAAGGCAGCAAGAGGCAGAGGACAGTCCAGACAGAGAAGGCAGGCCACAGCCAGCAGGGCCGAAGCTCTTCCCGGCAGCAGGCAGTCGCGCGAAGCTCCCCCATCGAGGCCTCGTACTTCTGTGGTGTGGAGATTTTTTAATGTTTGCGCGGATGACAAACTGAGCGCGGTTTGCGCAATCTGCCACTCAAAACTGAGTAGGGGCTCTGAGAAGAGCAATCTGACCACCTCAGGCATGCGCCGTCACTTGGAATTCAAGCACTGGGCTGAGTGGGAGAGAGCAAACGCAATACAACCTGCGCCCCGTCTTGCTGCCACTGCCTCTTCCCCTTTGTTGTGTGCTGCCACTGCGGTCCAGACCTCCAGCCAGGACACCTCCACATCTGCCTCTGCCTCGGCTACTTTGGGGCCTTCTCCTTCAGCCCCCCCTTCCCCCGCATCTTCGTCTGCACCTTCCATCTCCTCGTCCCATCAACTGTCCATCTCGCAGGCATTCAACCGCAGGCGGAAGTACGCCTCCAGTCACCCCCAAGCCCAAGCCTTAACCTGCCTCATCTCCAAACTGCTGGCCCTGGAGATGTTGCCGTTTTGGCTTGTGGAGACGCAGGCCTTCCGCGACCTGATGGCGGCTGCCGCACCTCGCTATTCCGTCCCTAGCCGCCACTATTTTTCCCGGTGTGGCGTCCCCGCCCTGCACCAGCATGTGTCGCGTAACATCAGGCGGACCCTGAGGTACGCAGTCAGCGCAAAGGTCCACTTGACCACCGACTCGTGGACAAGCGCTTGCGGCCAAGGACGCTACATCTCTTTGACGGCACACTGGGTGAATGTTGTGGAAGCGGGGACGGGGTCGCAAACAGGGACGGCCTACATACCACCCCCGCCCAAGATTGCCAGCATGGGTTCTGATAGACCCCCCTCCTCTTCCTCCTCCTCCTCTGCCTTAACATCGCCCTCAGCCCCTAGCTGGAAGCGTTGCAGCACTGGCACGGGGAGACGTCAGCAGGCGGTGCTTAAGCTCATCAGCTTGGGCGACAGGAAGCACAGCGCCGCAGAGGTGAGGCACGCCATATTGCAGCAGACAGAGATGTGGCTGTCGCCGCTGCAGCTAGGACCAGGCATGGTCGTGTGCGATAACGGTCGTAACCTGGTGGCGGCTCTGGAGCTTGCAGAACTCAATCACGTACCATGCCTGGCCCACGTTTTTAATTTGGTAGTACAAAAGTTTCTAAAGACTTACCCCAACCTGGCAGAGCTACTGGTCAAAGTGCGGCGCTTGTGCGCTCACTTTCGGAAGTCAACTGTAGCTGCTGCTAGCTTAAAAAAAATCCAGCAACGCCTCCATTTGCCTCAACATCGGCTGTTGTGCGACCTGCCCACTCGCTGGAATTCCACCTATTGCATGTTGGCCAGGGTGTGTGAGCAGCAGAAAGCATTGATGGAGTACCAGATGATGCATCCACGCGTGCCTCCAACTCAGCTCCATCAGTTTGCCAACCACGAGTGGCCATGGATGGCAGACATATGCGATGTATTGCGTATCTTTGAGGAGTCCACTAAGAAGGTCAGCAGCGAGGACGCTATAGTGAGTGTAACCATCCCGCTCCTAGGCGTCCTTAAAGAATCGCTCATCGCAATAAGGGAGAACGCATTGCACACAGAGGAGACGGGGGTAGGAGGAGACGCAACGCAGGTAGACAGTCAGACCACACTTTTGTCTGCTGCTCGGTGGCAGTTGCAGGAGGAGGAGGATGAGGAGGAGGAGGACAACGTGGAGGTGGCTGTGGAAGAGGATGCTGGCGGCGAGGGTAGCAGTCAGGCTGTGTGCGTCCCATTGGTTCAGCGCGGATGGGGCGGAGAGGAGGAGGAAGAGGAGGAAATGGAAAATGATCCTTCTGGTGGGGGCAGTGAGGTCATGCCTACTCAGAGTCTGGCACACATGGCTGACTTCATGCTGGGCTGCTTTTCCCGGGACATACGTGTTGTCCGGATATTGGAGAACAAACTATACTGGGTCTTCGCACTCCTGGACCCCCGGTATAAAGATAACTTCTCCTCTTTTATTCCGGTAGAGGAGAGGACGAATCGATTACTGGAATACCAGAGGGAACTCTTGCAGAACATGATGCAGATTTTCCCACCCAGCATCGCTGGCGGCAGAGAGGAGAGTGTCTCCCAGAGTCTGACAACATCGATCAGGCCCACAGCCACCAGGGGAACACTCTCCAAGGTGTGGGACACGTTCATGTCACCCCCTCGTGCAACTTCCATCACTGTGGGGCCCGCTATCAGCAGGAGGGACAAGTATCGGCGGATGTTGCGGGACTACCTGGCAGACCACACCCCTGTCCTCCCCGATCCCTCGGCGACCTACACTTACTGGGTCTCCAAGTTGGACACGTGGCTGGAACTGTCCCTGTACGCCTTGGAGGTGCTTGCCTGCCCTGCCGCCAGCGTGCTATCAGAAAGGGTGTTCAGCGCAGCCGGGGGCATTATAACCGATAAGCGCAGCCGCCTGTCAACCGACAGTGCCGACAGGCTGACGCTAATCAAAATGAACAGCAAGTGGATTGACCCGGACTTTGCTTGTACAACAGTGGAAAGCAGCCAAGAGTGAAGTGCCATCTGTATGAAGTGCCATTTCCTCCTCCTCCTCCTCCTCCTCCTTAACCGCCGTAGAATTGCTGTATTAATGAAAAAAATTATGGCTCACCTCTTGGGCTTAATACAATCAATTTTTAAGAGGTCTCAACTCTTGGGCCTCACACAATTTTTAACAGGTCTCAGCTCTTGGGCCTCCACACAATTTTTAAAAGGTCTCAGCTCTTGGGCCTCCACACAATTTTTAAAAGGTCTCAGCTCTTGGGCCTCCACACAATTTTTAAGAGGTCTCAGCTCTTGGGCCTCCACACAATTTTTAAAAGGTCTCAGCTCTTGGGCCTCCACACAATTTTTAAAAGGTCTCAGCTCTTGGGCCTCCACACAATTTTTAAAACATAGCAGCCCTAATAAGGGCTCTCAATGACCCTCTTGTCTTCTGGTAGCTGGTATATATGGTGGTAAAAGTGATATTCTGAGCTTCTGGGGCCCTGCCTGCCTACATATGAGCTATATACTGTTCAGCATAGTAGCCCTAATAAGGGCTCTCAATGACTCTCTTGTCTTCTGGTAGCTGGTATATATGGTGGTAAATGCGATATTCTGAGCTTCTGGGGCCCTGCCTGCCTACATATGGGCTATATACTGTTCAGCATAGTAGCCCTAATAATAAGGACTCTCAATGACTCTCTTGTCTTCTGGTAGCTGGTATATATGGTGGTAAATGCGATATTCTGAGCTTCTGGGGCCCTGCCTGCCTACATATGGGCTATATACTGTTCAGCATAGTAGCCCTAATAAGGGCTCTCAATGACTCTCTTGTCTTCTGGTAGCTGGTATATATGGTGGTAAATGCGATATTCTGAGCTTCTGGGGCCCTGCCTGCCTACATATGAGCTATATACCGTTCAGCATAGTAGCCCTAATAAGGACTCTCAATGACTCTCTTGTCTTCTGGTAGCTGGTATATATGGTGGTAAATGCGATATTCTGAGCTTCTGGGGCCCTGCCTGCCTACATATGACCTATATACTGTTCAGCATAGTAGCCCTAATAAGGACTCTCAATGACTCTCTTGTCTTCTGGTAGCTGGTATATATGGTGGTAAATGCGAGATTCTGAGCTTCTGGGGCCCTGCCTGCCTACATAGGATATGAGCTATATACTGTTCAGCATAGCAGCACTAATAAGGGATTAAGGACTCTCTTGTCTTCTGGTAGCTGGTATATATGGTGGTAAAAGCGATATTCTGAGCTTCTGGGGCCCTGCCTGCCTACATAGGATATGAGCTATATACTGTTCAGCGTAGTAGCCCTAATAAGGGCTCTTAATGACTCTCTTGTCTTCTGGTAGCTGGTATATATGGTGGTAAAAGCGATATTCTGAGCTTCTGGGGCCCTGCCTGACTACATAGGATATGAGCTATATACTGTTCAGCATAGCAGCACTAATAAGGGATTAAGGACTCTCTTGTCTTCTGGTAGCTGGTATATATGGTGGTAAAAGCGATATTCTGAGCTTCTGGGGCCCTGCCTGACTACATAGGATATGAGCTATATACTGTTTAGCGTAGTAGCCCTAATAAGGGCTCTTAATGACTCTCTTGTCTTCTGGTAGCTGGTATATATGGTGGTAAAAGCGATATTCTGAGCTTCTGTGGCCCTGCCTGACTACATATGAGCTATATACTGTTCAGCATAGTAGCCCTAATAAGGGCTCTTAATGACTCTCTTGTCTTCTGGTAGCTGGTATAGATGGTGGTAAAAGCGATATTCTGAGCTTCTGGGGCCCTGCCTGCCTACATAGAATATGAGCTATATACTGTTCAGCGTAGTAGCCCTAATAAGGGCTCTTAATGACTCTCTTGTCTTCTGGTAGCTGGTATATATGGTGGTAAAAGCGATATTCTGAGCTTCTGGGGCCCTGCCTGACTACATAGAATATGAGCTATATACTGTTCAGCATAGCAGCACTAATAAGGGATTAAGGACTCTCTTGTCTTCTGGTAGCTGGTATATATGGTGGTAAAAGCGATATTCTGAGCTTCTGGGGCCCTGCCTGACTACATAGGATATGAGCTATATACTGTTCAGCATAGCAGCACTAATAAGGGCTCTTAATGACACTCTTGTCTTCTGGTAGCTGGTATATATGGTGGTAAAAGCGATATTCTGAGCTTCTGGGGCCCTGCCTGACTACATAGAATATGAGCTATATACTGTTCAGCATAGCAGCACTAATAAGGGATTAAGGACTCTCTTGTCTTCTGGTAGCTGGTATAGATGGTGGTAAAAGCGATATTCTGAGCTTCTGGGGCCCTGCCTGCCTACATAGGATATGAGCTATATACTGTTCAGCGTAGTAGCCCTAATAAGGGCTCTTAATGACTCTCTTGTCTTCTGGTAGCTGGTATATATGGTGGTAAAAGCGATATTCTGAGCTTCTGGGGCCCTGCCTGACTACATAGGATATGAGCTATATACTGTTCAGCATAGCAGCACTAATAAGGGATTAAGGACTCTCTTGTCTTCTGGTAGCTGGTATATATGGTGGTAAAAGCGATATTCTGAGCTTCTGGGGCCCTGCCTGACTACATAGGATATGAGCTATATACTGTTTAGCGTAGTAGCCCTAATAAGGGCTCTTAATGACTCTCTTGTCTTCTGGTAGCTGGTATATATGGTGGTAAAAGCGATATTCTGAGCTTCTGTGGCCCTGCCTGACTACATATGAGCTATATACTGTTCAGCATAGTAGCCCTAATAAGGGCTCTTAATGACTCTCTTGTCTTCTGGTAGCTGGTATAGATGGTGGTAAAAGCGATATTCTGAGCTTCTGGGGCCCTGCCTGCCTACATAGGATATGAGCTATATACTGTTCAGCGTAGTAGCCCTAATAAGGGCTCTTAATGACTCTCTTGTCTTCTGGTAGCTGGTATATATGGTGGTAAAAGCGATATTCTGAGCTTCTGGGGCCCTGCCTGACTACATAGAATATGAGCTATATACTGTTCAGCATAGCAGCACTAATAAGGGATTAAGGACTCTCTTGTCTTCTGGTAGCTGGTATATATGGTGGTAAAAGCGATATTCTGAGCTTCTGGGGCCCTGCCTGACTACATAGGATATGAGCTATATACTGTTTAGCGTAGTAGCCCTAATAAGGGCTCTTAATGACTCTCTTGTCTTCTGGTAGCTGGTATATATGGTGGTAAAAGCGATATTCTGAGCTTCTGTGGCCCTGCCTGACTACATATGAGCTATATACTGTTCAGCATAGTAGCCCTAATAAGGGCTCTTAATGACTCTCTTGTCTTCTGGTAGCTGGTATAGATGGTGGTAAAAGCGATATTCTGAGCTTCTGGGGCCCTGCCTGCCTACATAGGATATGAGCTATATACTGTTCAGCGTAGTAGCCCTAATAAGGGCTCTTAATGACTCTCTTGTCTTCTGGTAGCTGGTATATATGGTGGTAAAAGCGATATTCTGAGCTTCTGGGGCCCTGCCTGACTACATAGAATATGAGCTATATACTGTTCAGCATAGCAGCACTAATAAGGGATTAAGGACTCTCTTGTCTTCTGGTAGCTGGTATATATGGTGGTAAAAGCGATATTCTGAGCTTCTGGGGCCCTGCCTGACTACATAGGATATGAGCTATATACTGTTCAGCGTAGTAGCCCTAATAAGGGCTCTTAATGACTCTCTTGTCTTCTGGTAGCTGGTATATATGGTGGTAAAAGCGATATTCTGAGCTTCTGGGGCCCTGCCTGCCTACATAGGATATGAGCTATATACTGTTCAGCGTAGTAGCCCTAATAAGGGCTCTTAATGACTCTCTTGTCTTCTGGTAGCTGGTATATATGGTGGTAAAAGCGATATTCTGAGCTTCTGGGGCCCTGCCTGCCTACATAGGATATGAGCTATATACTGTTCAACATAGCAGCACTAATAAGGGATTAAGGACTCTCTTGTCTTCTGGTAGCTGGTATATATGGTGGTAAAAGCGATATTCTGAGCTTCTGGGGCCCTGCCTGACTACATAGGATATGAGCTATATACTGTTCAGCGTAGTAGCCCTAATAAGGGCTCTTAATGACTCTCTTGTCTTCTGGTAGCTGGTATATATGGTGGTAAAAGCGATATTCTGAGCTTCTGGGGCCCTGCCTGACTACATAGAATATGAGCTATATACTGTTCAGCGTAGTAGCCCTAATAAGGGCTCTTAATGACTCTCTTGTCTTCTGGTAGCTGGTATATATGGTGGTAAAAGCGATATTCTGAGCTTCTGGGGCCCTGCCTGACTACATAGAATATGAGCTATATACTGTTCAGCGTAGTAGCCCTAATAAGGGCTCTTAATGACTCTCTTGTCTTCTGGTAGCTGGTATATATGGTGGTAAAAGCGATATTCTGAGCTTCTGGGGCCCTGCCTGCCTACATAGGATATGAGCTATATACTGTTCAACATAGCAGCACTAATAAGGGATTAAGGACTCTCTTGTCTTCTGGTAGCTGGTATATATGGTGGTAAAAGCGATATTCTGAGCTTCTGGGGCCCTGCCTGACTACATAGGATATGAGCTATATACTGTTCAGCGTAGTAGCCCTAATAAGGGCTCTTAATGACTCTCTTGTCTTCTGGTAGCTGGTATATATGGTGGTAAAAGCGATATTCTGAGCTTCTGGGGCCCTGCCTGACTACATAGAATATGAGCTATATACTGTTCAGCGTAGTAGCCCTAATAAGGGCTCTTAATGACTCTCTTGTCTTCTGGTAGCTGGTATATATGGTGGTAAAAGCGATATTCTGAGCTTCTGGGGCCCTGCCTGACTACATAGAATATGAGCTATATACTGTTCAGCGTAGTAGCCCTAATAAGGGCTCTTAATGACTCTCTTGTCTTCTGGTAGCTGGTATATATGGTGGTAAAAGCGATATTCTGAGCTTCTGGGGCCCTGCCTGACTACATAGAATATGAGCTATATACTGTTCAGCGTAGTAGCCCTAATAAGGGCTCTTAATGACTCTCTTGTCTTCTGGTAGCTGGTATATATGGTGGTAAAAGCGATATTCTGAGCTTCTGGGGCCCTGCCTGCCTACATAGGATATGAGCTATATACTGTTCAGCGTAGTAGCCCTAATAAGGGCTCTTAATGACTCTCTTGTCTTCTGGTAGCTGGTATATATGGTGGTAAAAGCGATATTCTGAGCTTCTGGGGCCCTGCCTGCCTACATATGAGCCATATACCGTTCAGCGTAGTAGCCCTAATAAGGGCTCTTAATGACTCTCTTGTCTTCTGGTAGCTGGTATAGATGGTGGTAAATGCGATATTCCGAGCTTCTGGGGCCCTGCCAGCGACAGCCTGTCTTTCCCTGCTGTGAGCGTCTGTCCCTCACTAAGTTCAAGCTGCTAATGCTGACGAAGAGGAAGTGCTGAGTTTTGTATATTCGAGGTCACATGGTTTTTCCAGCCAATGCGTGTAGACGCCGTTTTCGCGATGCCAGCGTCCTCCCAGGACCTGTCCCACCCCCCCTGCATGGTGATTGGTGTAAAAAACGCGCCAGGGAAGGTGGGAGGGGAAACGAATTGTGAGTGCGCCATCGCCGCTGTACTCGATCGAAATCGAGTATGACGAACAGCGTAGTATTCGATCGAATACCGGCTCGGTCGAATACTACTCGCTCATCTCTAGTAGTTATCAAATAAATACAATTTAATAACATAATCAAATAAATAGGAAAACATTGTGATGTTATAAGTGCATGATCATGAATGATGGTCTTATATGCACCAAAGTGCTCTGTACAAACAACATTTTTTTTACTGTACTCACCTTTCATCTACTGCAACTGCCCCCTCCCCCTTACTTCCTCAATCAGGTTCCCTGATCACTGTAATCACACAGTGCCCTGAGGGGGTGTGCTGAGGCAGTGCCTGGTACCCCCCCCCCCCCCCCCATTGCAGTGAATGAAGTGGGCGTGCTCCAGTGACTTTCACTGATGTGAGGGTTGGGACAGGTCCCTTATATTGGATGTAAATAGTGGATGGGCTTCCAAGAAATACCGACTATAGGACATGTGCTGGAATCTGGACCAAGACACAGCAGATGCAAGGAAGAAAAGATGAATTTTATATTATCATTTTCCATATTAATTATGTTGTTATTTTTTATCTATGTTGGTCTCTATTAAACTCGGGGGCATCCCAATTGACACTCCCTCCCTGCAAAGCCCAGCATTTCTTACCTTCACCGCATTTAATCTGGTCCTGTCTTTGCTGGTCACATGGTCCAAAGTCTTCTTTTGTGAAGGATAATGCTCAGTGTGGGAAGGAAAAAATTCTGCCCCTCCTTATCCTATAGTGCTGCTTCTGCCATGATGTGCCTCTACCCTAGTAGTAGGCAGTGCCCCCTAGACTGAGCCTGGGGGTTTGAGGGACCTGTCTTATGGCCTGCACTTCTAACAGTGGCCCTGGATTATCTGCAGAGAACAGGATGGCTGGGATAAAGGTGTCCCCAACAGATTTGGTGCCCCAGGTGATCGCTCTACTTGCCCTCCCCAAGAAACAGCCCTGCATGACTGAGGACAATCACATGGTCATATTTCGTAGAGGAACCCCATGTCTATGGACACCCCCCCCCCCGCACTCCATTTTGTACAAGGGCAGACTGGACAGCTAGCTGGCGGCTCAGTCTGTGCTGGTGCGTTAAGTAAATCAGGCCCTGAGTGTATTGCTCTTTTTAATTTTCTGCCATGATAGATCCATGTTTGCCATTTTTGTACAATTAATAAACCTCTTTCTTGAGGACCATTTATATTTACATATACACATATTTATGTGTATGAAATTATTAATTCATGAATATGATTATTATTTAAAGCCTTAATTATTATATTATTGTCTTTCAGGTTTTTAACGTTCACAAATACCGGTAATTTCCTTGAAGTCTAAATAGATTCATTAAACTGGAA
The DNA here is from genome assembly GCA_027917425.1 of Gastrophryne carolinensis. Taxonomy (NCBI): domain Eukaryota; kingdom Metazoa; phylum Chordata; class Amphibia; order Anura; family Microhylidae; genus Gastrophryne; species Gastrophryne carolinensis. Next base: position 257,706,683 of record CM051238.1, read on the forward strand.
TAAGATAAGCTTCACTAAAATGGAATCAAAGGAAAAGGTTGGTAAACACAATTGAAGTAAAACTAGGACAGGGACATGCTCATGTTTCTTCAGGTTCTAGAATACTATACTAAATACTATAGTGTAAAAAGAGTTGCTTTAAAGAGAAACATCAGAGGCCCTGGAGTCTTTTAGAGTTTCACTCTTTGGGGCATCCTGAATTGGGATGCCCCGCTGTGTAAAACCTCCTAGAAGCCCCGTTTCACTCACCTTGTCCCATCGCTGCAGCCGCATCCCTGGTTACCTCTAGCTGTGCATACCTGCGCCTGGCCTTTCTAAATGGGTGGCGCAGGCACACGGCGGCTAAGAGGTGAGCGGGGAAATTGGCCAGTGGTACACTCAGAGTTGGTTGGTTGGTTGAATGGGCCAATCGGTGCGCTTGTTCTCACCCACGTCTGCGTCTTGGGAGTGACAGGAAGGTGAGTGACCTAGAGGCATACACACAGCAGTGCATTCCCAATTCGGGATGCCCCCACTGAGAGGAACAACAACCTGAAAAGTGAAAATCGTGTGTGTTCTTCCTCTTTAATTGGGGACAGAAGAGAACAATGCATAGCATGGCACCATCACCCACTTTTAAAAAACATTGCATTTTTAGACAACATTTTGTTGGGGCCCAATAAGAGCATGCAAACATTGGATTTATAATTCAGGAGACAAAAAATGGTCTAGCAGTTCTAAATCACCTAAAAAGATTTATTAAAAGGTTGTGCAGGGGTGGACTGGCCATAGGGAGCACAGGGAAAATTCCTAGTGGGCTGCTCTGCTTTGGGGCTGACTGGGCTGGCTGTAGCTCCCAGCATATGGCCCACATCACCCAGAGCTAGTACCAGAAATCACACCTCAAAAAACCATTGTTCACTCCCTGCCTCTTAATTCTCCCCATCCCAAATGTATCCCCCAGCCAAGCCATCTTCTGCCCCTGCAGTGCCGCAGCATCATGTCTGTGAGGGCCATACTCATTTGCTTCTACATTACTAAAGCTTATAAGGAAAAACTACTTTTGATGGCATTTTTGAAAGTGTATATAGCATTTCTTTTTATTTTTTTACTTATGTTAGCAAATGTGTGTTTTGTGGAATCAGTTTTCACTACATCGTAATCAGCAAACCAATTTGTTGCTATTGGCAACTATACTCCAAGGCCTTAAATCTGTCAAATACATTTTCTATCCTAAGCAATGGAGGCCCCTACCCTGAGTTACAGGGAAACAGGCTTCCTTGCTTTTGGCAAAACATAATATGCACGCTACGATACAGCCTTTCAGGCTCTTACTGAAAAAATCTCTTTGCTGGAGTAGATGTCAGTGGTAAGGTGAGTATTATGTTTTTTAATAATTAAATAAATAGATATAGACTATTTTGAACATTTACTATTTCAAACAGCTAAACAGCTTGTTTTTTCACAAGAAAATTCTGGTTGATGTCACATTGTTATCACTGTTTGCAACACCTAAAAGACAGTTTAGTCACAAACCAAAAAACATGCCTACTGATCTTTCTGATGAAGAGCCTTCATGCTGGAACCCACCCTCTGGTGACCTTGGTGTCAAATGGACGTCCCCCCATGTCACATTGACTGGCCACACCTACTACATTCATTTCATATCATATTGATTCCTACCTAGACTGGGACCTTAAAAGTGGACCAACACCCAGGATTGTCACTATCCTGGGTGTTGGTCCACTTACGCGGGGCGCCCCGCTGCGTGAAACCCCCCAGAAAGCCCCTAAAATCGTACCTTATCGGCGACAGACAAGCGACGGATAAGCTGCCACCTCTCGCTTGTCCCTCTTACAGGGCGTGCACCCACGCCGGCCATTCACAAACGGCCGGCGCGGGTGCGCGTCCTGCTAGAGGGACGCGTGGGAGGCGGCGGCAGCGGCGGCTTTTCCGTCGCTGATAAGGTAAGTTTTTAGGGGCTGCCTGGGGGGCTTCACACAGCGGGGCATCCTGATTTCGGATGCCCCGCGGGGAGGGAGCTGATCGGCCCGGGAATATTATAGATTCCCAGGCCGATCAGGGGTGGGTGTTGGTCCACTTTAAGTACGGGAAAGTGAAAGGTATAAAAAAATCATTGGAGCTGTGCAGCAAAAGTTTTTACAGTGAACACTTATACCCTTTCATGCCTGGCCAAGGGTTTTGCTAAAAAACTGCAATCAAAGGGACTCCCCAGTTGTCCCCTGTTTTCCCTCTCCTGTGCCTCTTCTCTTGTTCTCAACTTCCATGGTTCCCTGGGCCTAAATAGCACTCAGGGTGAGGAAAATGGGGGCCAATGGACCCCCTCCTGGATGCAATAATGTATATTCAAAGTACAAGTGGACAAGGTGGTGGGGCCCGATCTTCAAGATGGATACATATTGCTACAGCTTCTACAGGGGAGAGGAGGTGAGTCTAGTGTTACAATTTCTTTGAACTAGAAATGTACAATATTTTAAAATTCATTGAAGGACATGTGTTATTTATTATAATAATTTGTTATTCCCACGCTTGTATAATTTCCCCATTATTAAATCTTAGGAGTGCATGAGCACTATAAAATATTGCATACAAAAAAAAAAGAATACGTAGATATTGTGAACATATTCCTCACCATTACCTGTATCTTTTTGAGAGGAAAGCTGTGACCTTGGGAAAAGCCACCCACACACAGGGAGGTCAAAATCCATGCAGACAGTGCCCACAAATGCTGCATAGCAAAAAGGGAATCATACTCTTTACATGACATGTGCTCAAACTGCAGTCTGAGGCCACATGTGGCCCTCAGAGCCACCTGATGTGGTCCCAGACCTGCTGTTGGAAAAGTAAGAAAGTAGGAGTAGAACTGGCATGTAAAAGGGAGTTAAATAGGGCTACAGTAAGGATGGACTTTTACATGCAGAGTGATATAGGAGGGGCAAATTGGCAAAAAGAGGTGACATCAGTGGCTTGGAGGACTGCGGTGACATTGATTGTACGATATCGCCACTGGGTAAAATCTTTGGCAGAATTATTTGGTAAAATAGTTTTTGTATGCTTATCATTAGTGGGAGCTTAGATGGGTTAATTATTGAGAACATGGTTAAGATGTGGGACTGATGGGGGAGGGCTATAAATAATGGACCCATATATTCAGAGAGGTAAGCCAATCAGATTGTTGCATGGGAATGTAGGGGTGTGGTGGAGGACATACGAGTGGAGTTTGTGGTAACAGTGGGTATCCTGATTGTTGTATCCTGACCTCTTTATTTTGCTATTCCAAATGAATAAATTCTGAACCGTTTCTTTGTGGCCTGCGACCAGGTTCCAAATCATTTAAGTTGCCACACTCATCAAAAGGTTGAGTACCCCTGCTGTACATGATTGAAACTTTTCATGCAGCTGGGCTGGCTGTAATATGTAATATATCATTTATTATCATTCTCTTTTTTGTTTTTTTTTTATTCTAGAAACACTGGCTGAATAGTTTAATAAACTTTACTTATCCCAAGCTAGCACTGTTGGCATTAGTCTGCTTACACTCAGGTAAGAAGCTGTAACATACATACTGGTCATCTTTAAAATTCTGCATTTGTTTTTTATTCCCAATGAGCAGTAGCAGTCATTTCCAGACTTATTTAAGCACAATACCCTATGGACAAACTTTAAAACTGACTCCCATGCAGGGACAGAGAGCTATTAACTTCTCTGATTTTATTACTAGCATGGGTTAGTAGACTGACATGACTGGGCAGTTAAAAGGATTTTCTGCTATCATTATTGTTCTTATTCAAGTGATCTTCGACCCAGAAAGGACGTTTTTTTTGTCACTTTCTATCCCCAGCCCAGTGCCCCAAAACAGCCTGTGTTTCTCTTTTACTAAAGCCCCAAATTCAAAAACAAGCTAACTGGATGCAGCCCCGCCTCCTGGTGCTTTCCACCGATGATACATTCAGTTACTGTACAGACGGCTCAGCATTGGGAGCACTGCAATCTGCCATTATGTGACAGTTGTAACGGAATTAATTAGCATACAGCTGGCATTCAGACATCATACTGCTTCCTATTTTATGAATATTGGGAAAAGGCTTTAGTGAAAAAAAGGAAACACAGGCTACTTTGGGCCACTGGGCGAAAATAAAAGGTGATGAAATAAACTTCATTTCTGGGTATAGAACCGCGTCTGCTCTTTTTGTAATGACCAGTAGATTAGCCGACAGTTAGCCCTTGCTTCAGACAGCTCAGCTCCACCTTTCTGGGTCTCTGCTTACTCTTCAAGAACCATGGGGGGGGGTCATACTGGACCCCTGGACACCAGTCCTCCATTTAGCAGGTGTACTGTACAAAGCTGATTTTTCCATGCTATCTCAAAGATTTACAGTCTGGATGCCATTGCCCCAGGCAAATCTAGCTAGGATGGTTGGGTGCTTCAGGCGACAAAGTCCAAAGCTGACCAAATTTGGAGATCATACTTTGGTCTTCTTACCACACTATTTGGTAACCCTGTGTCCCTCATGGGCCCCATTTGGGTCATTAATGTGACCAAGGTTAGTTAAGTGTTGTCGCTGTTATCTTCCCCTTCGTTAAGGAAGCTGCTAAGAATTAGTTTGGCTATTTCTAGTCACCTTTCATTGCTCAATAGCCTGTTTTCAGTTTGACCTTAAATGTTTAATCTTCTTTTGTATTTGCTTAAATGTTTCCTCTTCTCCTGTAGCTTCTACAGACTGAAGGACACATTCTTTCAGGGGCGTGTGTTAGCTGATATGTCCTTTTCCTAGCGTGCCCCCTGGGTACTTTAATTCCCTATTTCATGACCTGGGAGAGTGTATGTGAAGGGGGGCTGCATAATTGAGTGTAGAAGGGGGGCATGCTGTCATAATCCCTCCAGCTCCTGCATTCTGCTTCCTGTCCTCCGTAGTTCAGACTAGTGACATAAGCTGTCATGTGATGCCCATGTCACCTGCCTGAGATGCCAATAATGGGGAGCAGCATGCAGGTTCCAGGGTGATTATAAGCGCACACTTCCCGTTCTGCACTCTGTACAGGTCACTGCCCCGGCTCACTCAAAGTGCAGAATCCATGTCCTGTCCTGCAGCGTGGTAGCCCAATGTCCACTAATGGATTTGAAAAAAGGAGGATTTTATGGTTAGCATACAAAAACATTCCATTATATACTTTTGACTGGCTGCATTTTTTATCTTTCAGACTGCAAAGCATTAATTATTAAGGGTACATTAAGTAAGGACGTGCTGTTGCCATGTATAGTGAAATACAAGGAAGAATTTGATTACCAGCTGCTAGTGGTGAACTGGCAAAGATCAGAAAATGATGCTGTGGTTCATACTTTCTTTCATGGCTCAAGCCAATCTGGGTTTCAAGAGGATTCCTATATAGGAAGAACCCAAATATTCTATGGATCATTGCCTGAAGGAAATGCATCACTTCTTCTGAAAACACTGACTAAATCAGATGCTGGGAATTACACCTGCCATGTTATTCTTGACGAGACTAGCGGATACACAACTCAACATGTTAATCTTATCATTGAAGGTAAGCGTTCTACCATTGGAGTATGGGTGACTGGCAGCATAATACATCTACTACCAGATTGTAAGGTGGGTGGAGCCAGCACAGTACTAGATTTTACAATGCTGTTTGTAATTATGTATTATGTATTATTATTATGTATTTCTGAATGGCTTGTGCGGGTACGTGGTGAAGTGGGCAGTGGTGCCTCTCTGACGACAGCAGCTAGCAGAAGCTGAATGAAGCAGAGAGCACTGATTGCCTGTCCCCCCGCACATGCACCATGGGACTGCTGGAAACCTATTTCTGCAATTCACAGGGATACACACATTGGGACATGCCCCAATCACTATTATATGTAATAATACCAGTATCCATTTATTCTACTAGTGTGACACTTATTTGGATCAGGGTTCTGGCGTTTTCTGAGTAGTGCAGGAACAGATCCAATGATAGAACTGCTCCTGTGACTCCTCCCTAACCTGCAAAGTGGCGGCAGTACCTCCCCCTTCTGGTATGGCAGCCGGTGGTGGTATGGAGAGGAGGAGTTACTATTCCACTGCCAATGCAGTGCTAGTAATGAGGATGCTCCAGCAGTACCTGATGGCACACTACTGTAGATGGACACTCAAGTAGGTGGCATCAGATCCCATAGATGCTGGATGGTGTGGGGGAAATCCCAATGCAGCATGGCCTGCACAAGTCACTGCGGCCTGGGGAGGATGACACAAGAGCCGGCGTCACTGCCAGTGCAGTCAGCAGAAAGAATATAAAAGGCCTATTATATTGTTCATTATGGGACCTTCGATCGGCGCCCCCTTATGCCAACTGAGACACCCATCTCACCAGGGCCGTATTTAGGGCTCATGCTGCCCTAGGCACAATCACCCCCCCCCCCCGCCCCACTGCCTTATATTGTTAAATAGACACAGCAATGCAGGGAGGGGGATCTTGGATCTGCTGCATAGACTCCCCCCTCTCTGTGGCCCTGTCCATCCATTCAATTAAAAAAAAAAGGCAGGAAAGAAATAAGGAAGAAAAACATGAAGGTCAAAAGGAAGGAAGGGAAAAAGTAAAGGAAGGAGGGAAAATAGGGAAGGAAACATAGAAAGCGAGTAAATGACAAATGTGAGTGGAGGTAGTGAGGAAAGAGAAAAAAGAAATGGAACAAAGGAGCAAAAAAAAAAAGATTGGAGGAAAGAGAAGTAATGCAGTAGGGGAGAAGGAAGGTGGAAAAGAAAGAGGAAAAAAGAAGACGGGAATGCAACAAAGAGGGGAAAAATGTAAAAAAGAGAGGGAAGGAGGGGAGGAACATAAGAAAGGTAGGGAGCCAGGGGAAAATGAAGAAAGGAAATAAAAAATGGAACAAAATAAAGAAGAGGAAGAATGGAAAGAAAAAGGGGTAAGAGGGAAGAAAGTTAAAAAAAATAAGGGAGGAAGGAAAGAAATGAGTAAGAAATAAAGGCATGAAGACAGTTAAATGTAAGATCAATACAAGTGCTGCATAACCTTACTTGGCTGGTGTGCTACATTCTGGAGCATGGAATGATGGGAGGCACATGAGCTGTGCCATGTGCTGCACTCCCCTTCTCTGTCCCAAAGCTAAGGTACCTGTTAGTGCTGCTGCCTGTGTCCTCAATGATGGGGGCGGCCATCTTGTCGTAGCCCCTGCTGGTCTGAGCTTTGTGTAGCTGATCTCAACATTGAGCACATTCACCTAGACAGCAGCTTGGAGAGGGGTGAAAGAAGGGGGAAATGCTAACTGGAGTCCAGACACCGACTTTCAGCGCCTGAGACTGCTCACCGGGCCGTGCTGAGGGAGGCCAGACTGACGCACAGAGAGGGAGAATGACAGGCAGGGGGCGCTGTGCTCAGCTTCCCATTCATTTTGTCTCTGGTGGCCTAGCCCCGCCCCTTTCCCCTGCCGTGTTTAGTTCATTGCTGTCTGTGGAGGTGGGTGTTGATGGCTTTGTGTGAAAAAACGCTATTGGCAGCTTTGGAATATGGCTGGAAGCTGCCTGATTGCTTGCAGATGAAATTTATTTTCTTTTTTTTTTTTTTTTAATTGGATCCTTGCTGGTTGGAGCCCCCAATCCCCGCCCCCACTGTAGCTCCGCCCTAGGCACGTGCCTACATGTCCCTAGTGGCAAATACGGCCCGGGCATGCCTCAGCTAAAAGTATCTATGTAATGCTGGAGGGGACAGGCCATATCTATCCTAAATTCCAGCCCCCACTTATCACATTTTTCCCTTATTTCCTACTCTGTCACTTTTCCACATTCCCTTATTCAGTCTTCCTTTTCCATGTTCGTTTTTTTCTTTTCTGTGTCTGCTCCTTCTTTCACTGTTTTCGGCATTCCCTTTCTCATCCCTCTCTTTTGCACTTTCCATTCTTTGTCTCTTTTCACATTCCATTTTAGTCTCTCTTTTCCACATTCTATCCTTTTTCTTTTTCACCCCTCTTTTCTCTCTATTCCACAATGCCTTCTTTCTTTCTTACAGTGCTTTCTCTCTTTTCCACATTCCCTCCTTTCTCTCTTTCCACATTCCCTCCTTTCTCTCTTTTCCACATTCCCTCCTTTCTCGCTTCTCTACATTCCCTCCTTTCTCTCTTTTTTCCACATTCCCTTCCTTTCTCTCATTCCCTCCTTTCTCTCTTCTCCACATTCCCTCCTTTCTCTCTTCTCCACATTCCCTCCATCTTTCTCTCTTTCACACATTCCCTCCATCTTTCTTTATTCCTCATTCTCTCCTCCTCTCTCTATTTTTCTTCCTCCGGTACATGCTGGGTGCACAGCCAATTTGCTGTGCATATGTAATTCAGCAAATAGCTCTGCAAGCGGCTTCATCCCCAGCGACACGCACGCTCCTGTCCCGGCCTATGTGAGTGGCGGGGGGGGGGGGGCATGCACGCACAACCCGAGGATGCCGGGGATTGTACACAGTCAGAGGTGTTTGCTGAATTACATATGCATGACACATGGCTCCATATGCACCATAGAAATGAGAAATGATGAGAAATGAGAAAAGGTGAGTCTTCTGGTCTTTATGAGTTTTACACAGTGGGCACCACAACTCGGGAGGCCCTGCGGGAAGGCCAGTGGCCGGCCCTGGAATCTTTTCAATTCCAGGGCCAGCCATGCAGGGTTTTATTCAACTTTAAAGTGGACCAACACCCATGGCTGATCAGCTCCCTCCCCGCGGGGCATCCGAAATCGGGATGCCCCGCTGTGTGAAACCCCCCAGGACGCCCAGAATCCTTACCTTCTCCCCGTTCCAACGGCGCATGTGCGGGCCGCGGCTGCCTCTCGTGCTTCCCTCTAGCAGGGCGCACACCCGCGCCGGCCGTTTGTGAATGGCCGGCGCGGACGCGCTCCCTGTTAGAAGGAAGCGCGAGAGGCGGCCTCCAGCGCGCAGAGCCGCCGTGGTTGTCTGTCGCTTGTCCGTCCATACCACAGCGGCTCTGAGCGCTCTGATTGGACAAGCGCTCGCATAGGAGAGAGGTGAGGTGAGTTTTTTTTGGCGTTCTGGGGGGGTTTCACACAGCGGGGCACATCCGATCGGGGTTCCTCGAGGAAGTGGACCAAAACCCAGGATAGTGAAAATCCTGGGTGTTGGTCCACTTTAAAGCAGACTCACAGGTACGACTACAGCAATCAGGGCTTCATATTAAATTCGGCACAAGCAGCAGCAATTTAGGAGGTGAGGGATTGGGTTGGTGCAGGGACCAGAAGCCACAGCATCCAGGGCTTCTTACTGGAAATGGCGCTGGCTGCCTCAGTTTGTGCTGTAGCTTCCAGTGCCATGCCTCCTGCAGACCCACCCTCAATCAGTTGAGTATAGTCCACTGCGGGCCAGAATTCTGCTTTGAGGGGGCGCTAACTTCAATAGTGCCTAGGGCAGCAAGAACCTTAAATACGGCTCTGTATCAGCACTTATTGAACCTGAGAGTATTTGTGAACTATATGAGATGTTGTTCAACCTCTATTACCTGTTTTATGATTGTTATAATTGTGGAACAAAACCCTGACTGGCTGCCCCTGGAATTGAAGAGATTCCAGGGATGGATGCTGACCTTTTCATTGGGCATCCTATTTTGGGATGCCCTGCTGTGTGAAACACCCTAGATAACTCCCTTAAGTTACAGCCATTATAACTAACCTCTTTATGGTCCATCAGCGCATGCACAGGCACTCATCCAGTCAGAGCTGTGTCTATGTCATTCGATAAATGTCTCCGGTTGTTTTCAATGGGAAACGCACCCTCCTGCCCCAGCCATTCAGGGATGCAATCGCTTGTGCTCCCAATTGAAACATCAGAGCCTGATGCTGAGTGACACAGGCCTCGATTTAGAGCCAGTCGAGACTGAAAAAAATCATTTTTTTATGAAAACTCCCAAAATTCCCTCCAAATGTTGAAATTTTTTTTCTTGTCCAGCAACTCTCATCAGCAAAAATCTGGTGAGAGCTGCCAGCTTCACTTGGTGTCTCCTCTCTCCGCTTGTGCTCAGCGTCCCCAATTAGCGTGACAATCACAGCGTCGCCTAATTGGCATTTGAATCACCTGTGGCTGCCTGTGTTGTTGTGGTTGTGACTATGGGGTTTATTTATCAAGGGCTAGCGCCAGGTAGTGTCTGACGAGCGCCAGGTACCGCCAGCTAACGGCGGCTACCGACTCAAGTACGCCCGGCGGTGGTCACAATGACGCATTTATCACGCTAAATGAGGCTAGCGCCGGCGAGAGCGTCAGCTAGCGTGGGATTCATCATGTAGCCGACTGCAACGAACAGCGCCGCTGCTAATCCCATCACAGCGACAGGTATGACCTGGCGCTCCCTGGCGTTGTCCAATGCATTTCAATGGAGCAATCTTTAAATAATCATAATTAATTGCTTTTTTTTTGTTTTTGTTTTTTTTAATGTCAAAAATTCTGTGACCACTTCTGCAATGTTAGGATTTTTTTTAAGTAAAAAAAAAATAAAAATTGTGCAGAATTGATATTACAGGTCTGATATTAATGTATTCATATTACAAAATGTTTAGAAAAACTTGTATAATTTTTACATTAAAAAAAAATGGTTGTTTGGGGGTTAAAAACTACTTTACACACATCGCCGCCAGCGCTCTGGGGTTTAAACAAGGAATTCACAGCGCGAGAAATTTTTGAGCGTGATTTGTTAATGAATCTGCAGCAAGCCGTTCGCTCTGGCCATTCGCTGTCAGGCACACCCATACAACGCGGAACCTGTGAAACAGCGACCCCTAACCCCGTATTCAACATTACCGCACACCGACTGAGTCGCTGTCAACAAGCAAACCCCGGCCAAGCACAGCGAATACTAGCTGGCGCTGTGAAAATCACGCTACTGGCGCTCATCTGTCGCTACCTGGCGCTATTAATGAATCGCCCTCTATGTGGAACAATAACCGCTTTGAAACAAGACAATAGTCAGCATCCCCCCCTTCACCATTGATCATCAGACTGCGGACACCAGGAGAAAGGGAGAAGCACAGATAAGGTGATGAAAATGCCTGTGTCTGAAGCAGTATCTTGTGCACATATGAACCATGCTGATTATGCTGATTATTATGCCATATCACAGAGCCAAGGGCTCTACCAAGAACCTATATAGAATGTTGCACACCTATGAAGGTCTATACTATTCTAATAACTATTCTAAATAAACATCCTCTCCCGTTTCCTTGGTAAACAACGACATCTACCATCATATACCTGCTACTACAGCTCTAACTGAATAATTCCTATTTCCTGTTTAGCAAAATGAAAGTATTAACAGCTAGTGCACCATATCAGGATAGGCAAAATCCCTCACCTGTTAATGTGTGTGCGGCTCATCCAGCCGTTGCGGCATGCATATGTGTCCCCTGGTTTCAAACTACAGCTTACAGAGGCGATGTGCTAAGGCATTAATTGGCCTCCATTACAGTGCCTGCCCCTGCCCTGGTAACTGATGTGGGGGGGCAGGGCCACAACAGAAGGGGAGGAAGCTGCTTTGGGGGAGAAGTGGTGAGTATGCATTTTTTTGTAATATGCTGCACAGTTTCTAGAACAGTATTATTTTTATATGGCTGGCACAGAGCCAATATGTTGTCAACATGTTACAATACACATTTGTAGCGGGAGTAATGGCTCATTTTCACAAAATGATTTGTGAACAAAAAGAAACGCTAAATTTACCACAATCAGATGAAATCAGTGGAAATGACCACTGCGATCTACGCAAGCAATGAACAAGAACTAGCTTGTTGGTCGAGTGTCTGTACATTTTGGCTGACATAAAATCTCTTGATCTTTGCACAACCATTGACCGAAATTTACTAAAAATAGGTTGGAACGCAAGTAATCTTACAAGTGATTGCTTAAAGGAGCATTATTGCGAAATTGTGTAACTTAAAAATCCATATAAACACATTGGCTAATGAGAGGAGGGGTCACTCATACATCCAAACTGAATAAAACTCCTACCAAGCTTGTGGTTTATTCTCTCATGGTGGGAATAAAATCCAGAGGTGACAGGTTTAGTCTATCAGGGATGACAGTCACCCCTGATTTCCTCTACCTTCCATTAAAATAAAAAAAACATGCCTGGCTAGATATTTCTTAAAGTAGACCAACACCCAGGATTTTCACTATCCTGGGTTTTGGTCCACTTCGGTGGGGCACCCCGATCGGGGGTGCCCCGCTGTGTGAAACCCCCCAGAACGCCCGAAAACACTAAATTCACCACACTCCTACGCGGGCGCTCGTCCACTCAGAGCGCTCAGAGCCGCTGTGGTATGCACGTACAAGCGGCTTCCAACCACAGCAGCTCCACCGTGTCTCGCGCTTCCCTCTAACAGGGAGCGCGCCCACGCCGGCCATTCACAAACGGCCGGCGCGGGTGCGCGCCCTGCTAGAGGGAGGCGCAAGATGCGGCCGCGGCCCGCGCATGTGCCATTGGAACGGGGTTAAGGTAAGGTTTCTGGGCTTCCTGGGGGGTTTCACCCTGCGGGACATCCCGATTCCCGGGCCAATCCCCCCTGGGTGTTGGTCCAATTTAATGTCTAAGTGACTTCTTCTCCTGCCTTCAAATTTATATAGATTTACCAGACAAATCTTCCATGCCCAGTAATTGTCTGCTCACTTACAAGATGTAAGCTTGTTTAACTGCTCAATGAATGGTCATTGTATCTGTTTATTCTTTTTTCATTTTGCAATGCCTTTCTTGATATATATATATATATTCCTTAAACATATATTTTTTGTTTTTTTGTTTAGATGGAGCAGAAGTGACTTATAGTAAACCACTTTGGCTACTTGCTCTATTTTTGCTGATCTTGTTATTTTGTATTGGTATGGCGTTTGGCTATTGGTATGGGAAACGCATTTCGAAGCGGAAATACGGTAATTTCATGTGCTTGCTTTAAATGCTAAAAGATTGAATTATGGTTTATGATTTCCCTATTCCTTTGATCTTGTGCTTAGAGGGTGCCAAGGCGGACAAAAAGAATGGGGGGCAGGCAGTAACAGGCAGAGAAGAGCAGAGAATGGTGAAGGGTCTGGGAAAAAAAAGAAGGGAGTAGAGGAAGGAGAAAAAGGATACGTGAGAAGGAGAGAGAAGCATGGATAGATTGTGACAAGGAGGTAGCACTCCAGAAAAGAGGGAGAAAAAGGTAGGTACAATAAAGGGGCAGAGAGCATTTGAGAAAAGAGGAAGAGAGTGAACTAGGGACAAAGATGCAGCATCCATGGGGCCTCCTGCCACTTCTGCCCCCCGCCACAGGGAGGGACATTTATACTGGGAGTAAGATGTGATGCCACAGTTCCCTCTCAATATAAATTGCCCCCCTTGCGGCCGGGAGCCAAGCTGTCACCCACAGCGGAGAGACCAGTGGAAGCAGGCACATGCCTGACCTTTGGCAATCTCTTGGGCTGGCAGTGACAGCAGCGGCAGAGATTGACGCGGGACACAGCGGCAGACAGTGTGGGACACATCGCTGTGGTCTACAGAAATCAGAGATGGATTAGAGTTAGGTTTGGGGGGGGGGGGGAAATAAAATACTTTTTTTCTTGTGTGCGGTGTGTGTTTTTTACATTTAACTCTTTGTGAACTGGTATGGGGTCCTTGAGACCCCTATACCAGTTCACAGGGCATGAGGGGCTGGCAAGTCACCTGCCAGCAAGTAGGTGACTTGCCATAACCCCCACCTCACTACCTGCCTCCCCAAAGCCCGGAAGAGGGGCAGAATAGCCCATCTTTATGTTGCCTCCCTTTTTTCACCTTATCTTTGCCGCCTCCTCATTTGGCTCTTCTGCTATATATACATATTCACCTTCCCTCTCCTATCTCTCTCTCTCCACTTCCACCTTCCCTCCATCTCTTTTTACATCTGTCACTATTGTTGTCTGAGACTAAATTTACGCATGGCAAGGTCTCCACTTTAGTCAGAGAGCAGTCTCTTTTTTTTTTTTTAAATGATTAATCTCCTTAATTATTGGCATTGTCTTTGTCTATATCATATATGAATTTTCTAATTTTGGTTTTTTTTCTTTATGTTTTTGTTATAGAGCCAATTATAGAGAAGTACAGAATAAAAATGGAATCCAAAATTACTGATAAAGTTGAGGATCATTTTGCAAGGCAGTTCCTTGTTGTAGACAGGCATTTGTTAAGAAGCCAGGATGATGATGTTAGTTTTGGAGACAGGAATATAATTGTGGATGCCAGTGAGCTGTTCACACCAGCAAACAAACATCTTTTGTCAAGGCGGATGCTTCTTTTGGGTGATGCTGGCGCAGGAAAAAGCTTCTTCTGCAAATGCTTACAGCTTCAATGGCTGAGGAAAGAAAACATGTTTTATAAATGCATAATCTATGTATCCTGTAAAAAAATACTAACTGAAAATGAAAAAATAAGTGTGAAGGAGATTCTACAACAAATATGTGAAGATCTTCATGAGGTTCTTCATATGCCTGAGGTTTTACTCATTCTTGATGGGCTTGATCAACTTGCTTGTAGTGAGAAGCATGTAAGTGTAAGAGTTGATGATATTGAAGAACTTCCTGAGAAAAAGCAGACCTATGAGATTGATGTTGCTTTTGACCTAAATACCTTGGTAGAAAACATCCTTGTGGAAAAACTGCTTCCTGAAACCAATGTGTTAATTGTATCCCGTCATGGCCTGCCACTAAACAAATGGAACCAATGCTGCACATTTGTTTTGCAGGATTTAAATGAAAAAACCACTGCATTGCCTCCGAACATGACAGCTATCACTTATAATCCTGCTTTTGTAGTAATTATGAAAAACCTCAGCACAAGTTTTGGTGAAATAAAAGAATACATCAGTCCTTATGAGTTTTTAACCAATCTGCTGCAAAAATACTTAAAGGAATTGGAAGGAGGAGATAGGGAGGACAGCAGTTTCTGTCAGTTAGCAAGCCAGTCCTATGAAAACCTTATCAAGGGAACAGAAAATCAGTCCACTGAACAGTGGATACATTTTTTAAACAAGTTACATTGCAGCTTAGACTTTAAATACCAGTGTAAAATATTGAGGGATATGTTAGCTGCCTTACATTGTGCATGGGAAATTAGGAAGGGAAAAGCATTAAAGGACTGCCTGGATTATTGGGTGTATGGGTTTTATAAGCGAAATGAGTTAAAAAACAAACCTGTTCCTGAAGAGCACAGCGCAAAATACTGTAACTTTGTAAGATTCTTTATGAGACTTTTACCATTTTCAAATTATGACACCCTGCGTAACAACACTTCAGATATGGATGATAAAACACGCAAAGAAATTATAGACTTTTTCAAAACTAGTATGAAACATAACAGTTGCAACTATGAAAAGCTCAAGCGAATTGAATGTGTGTTTGAACTCCATGATGAACATGTGACTAATGCATTGTCATCTTCAATGGAACAAGTCTCACTCTTTAACACACCACTAAGCACCTTGGAGAAACATGCTTTGGCTTACTTCTTGGCAAATGTAAAGCTAGACAAGTTGGATTTGAGGTTATGTGAACTTTCAGACAAAGATGTCAAACAGCTGAAAAACATTATTAAAAACACAAGAGATGTGGTGTAAGTAACAAATGACTTGGCTTTTATAGTGATTTCATACAGTTCAGTATTGCTAGGAAAACCATTATTCCTCATATGGTTTTTAACATTGAATTGAATTTCTTCTTAGTTTATTATTATTATTATTGTTTATTTATATAGCGCCATCATCTTCCGTAGCGCTGTTCAAAGTAGTAATTACAGACAGGATAGAAACATACGGTACATATACTGTTTCCGATGCAGTGTTACAGAGTTAACAATGAATATTCTGAATACGAGATACAGTAGGAAAGAGAGCCCTGCCCTTGCGAGCTTACAGTCTAAAGGATGAGGTGTGGAGACGAGGGGGAGGGATCACAAACAGTCAGTATTGAGCTTTGTGGCATATGCCCTTTAGAAGATTGGTTAGGCCAGATTCTATGTTTGTTTGAATAGGTGAGTTTCAAGGGCACCTTTGAAGGTTTTGAGGGTTGTGGAGTGGCGGATTGGGTGGGGAGGGCATTTCACAAGATTGGAGTTGCACGTGAGAAGTCCTGGAGGCGGGCGTGAAAGGAGGTGACCAGGGTGGAGGACAGGAGAAGGTCAGCAGCAGAGCGGAGGCTGTGTCTAGGTTTATATTGTTGGATTAGAGATGAGATATAAGAGGAGAGATGGATGAGGCGAGCAGCAGAGTTCAGGATAGATTGGATGGGTGCCAGTCTGTTAGTTGGGAAACCACAAAGAAGAATGTTGCAGTAATCCAGACGGGATATGACCAGGGCATGCACTAACATTTTAGTGGTGTCAGGTGAGAGGAAGGGACGGATGCTTGAGATGTTTTTAAGTTGGAGGTGACAGGAGGTGGCCAGGGAGTGAATATCTGGTTTGAAAGAGAGGGCAGAATGACTCCCAGGCACCAAGCTTGGGGAGTTGCGCTTATTGTGTAATTGTTGACAGAAATAGACGTGTTAGAGAGGGGAGGGGAGTTAGATGGTGGGAAAATGACCAGTTCTGTCTTGTCCATGTTTAGCTTGAGGTAGCGAGAGGACATGAATGAAGAAATAGCTGAGAGGCAGTTGGGGAGATGAGATAGGAGAGAGGAGAGATTGGGGCCTGAGAGATGTATCTGAGTGTCATCCGTATAGAAGTTGAAAGCTTAGTGAAGTTATAAGTTTGCCAAGGCCATAGGTGTAGACTGAGAAAAGTAATATTAGTTTAATGTTTTTCCATCAAGGGTGTATTTGGGTTGCCATGCTTTATAGTCTTCTGTAATAAAGTGATTTGACTTTCCTGGGTTCTGTTCCAGGCCCCCGGGGCATCCTAACATTTTCAAAACAGGTGAGTGCCACATAGCTATATAAATGTTATTGCTAGTTTCCTTATATATTTAATAGATAGTGTATCAAGTTGTTGTTGGAGAAAGTGAGTAGTTGAAAAAGCTCCACTTGGAATGTTTTCCCTTACATTCTTTTTGGTTGTTCATACTTTCTGTTATATTATTGTAGACTCAGCTCTAACAACCTGACTTCAGACACAGGATCACTGTTAGAGAAGGTGCTTCAAGAACAAGACTGTCTTACTGAAAAACTTGCGTAAGTAGTGCACCTTCTAGTTCATTATTTAACAATATACGTGGCCAGAAAATCATTTATTTAAACATTCATTTTCTAACTTTCTGTTACTGTTATTTTCATGTTTTAAAAGTTTTTAGCTATATTGGTCATATTACAGGATTATACAATGGATTCCTGTTAAAATTATTCAGATGTATAAGTCATGGGCTAATGATATGGTGAAGCAGGTTTAACTTTGGGTGTGAATTCCGGTGTGACCTGCAACCTGCATCTCAGTGAACACAAAAATGTAAAAACAGCACATGTGTGCTTTACAAATGCTCTGACTGCATGTGGGGTTCTGATTGTAAAGGAAAATGGCTGGTTTATTAAAGTGGACCGAAACCCAGGATTTTGACTATCCTGGGTTTGGTCCACTTCGGTGGGGCACCCCGATCGGAGGTGCCTCGCTGTCTGAAACCCCCCCCCCCCGAAAGCCCAGAAACACTCACCTCACCACGCTCCCACGTGACCGCTCCAGCCAATCACAGCACTCAGAGCTCCTGTGGTATGCGCGTCCAAGGCCGCTTGGGCGCGCATAGCAACTCAGCGGCTCTGAGAGCTGGAGGCCGCGTCTCGCGCTTACCTGTAACAGGGAGCGTGCCTGGGCCGGCCATTCACAAACGGCGGGTGCGCACCCTGCTAGAGGGAAGCGCGAGCCGCGGAATGCGCCGATGGAACGGGCTGAGGTAAGGTTTGTGGGCCTCCTGGGGGTTCCTCCCCACGGGACATCCCGATTTCGGATGCCCCGCGGGGAGGGATCTGATCGGTCCAGTAATCTTATAGATTCCCGTGCCGATCCCCCCTGGGTTTCAAGCCACTTTAATGATGAGCCAGCTCTTTTGCAGTGTGAGGTGTGCAGCATACTTTAATGTGGGGCCTTAATGTGGTCTTGGGACAGGAGGCCTTCCTATGACAGAACCCTGTGGGGTCCAGTCTGCGTGCGCCTCTATAGGGTCCATGTATGGAGCTCTTGGACCCAGCATACCGCAAAGTTGTTCTGCTAGGGTGTCTTTTTTTTTCCTAAATTGCAATATATTTGCAGCCCTTAAATGTATACAGCATATTTCTCTAATTACACCATGTTGTGTAATATGCTCACATCAGTAACTTCCAAGGAAACACAGATACGCACTTTAAAGGGTTATTTATATATTGCTTGCTAAAATATACAATATAAAAACTTACAAACTCTATTACAACACAGAAAGCCTCAAACATGGCAAAAAGCAAAGCCTATACAAAACAATAAAAAGGGTAAAACAGGTTACCCATCTGGTTCAAGGGTGTCTAGGCATAAATCATTATGCCTCATCCAGTCTCCAAAGCCTCGATTCAGAGAGACAAAAAAAATTTCCGTTTTAGTGCCGTTCTGTTTTTTTTTGTGAAATGTTTCCGTTCTCGTATGAGTGTGCGAGCGATTTTATGCATGCATTGAAAACCTTCTGTAAAGTTTCCGTCCGTTAGTACGGCAGATTACGAATATGAGGATGTCATTTTCCATCCAGACTTTTCCGTTTCATTTTCACATGTTACAACGTAGGCTTTCATTTTTGACCTTTTCCCATCGTATCCTCCAAAGAATCCTTTACGTTTCCCGTTCGAGTCTGTTTCCCCTTTTCAATAAATATTCCTCCAGACGGAAATCCTTACGATCTTGCGCCTGCGCACTACAAACTTAACTCATTAAAGTGCTCGCCTACATATTTGCCACCCTCACTTCTACTACAATGTTTAGCTAAATCACTTAGCACTATCCTCCATCTTCCCTTTTGGACCCTTAAAGCTCACCCAAACCACTTAGCGCTATCCTCCATCTTCCATTTTAGCCCCCTAAAACTTACCCAAATCACTTCTCGGTCATGTGAATATTCATCTTTAACTATTTCTGGGCCCATTAGTTTTGTGTTAATGTATTTTGTAAATGAAATGACAATGTAACATTTTTTTTTATTCCATCATAAAATATAAAATTTTTAAAAATTTTGAAAATTTCAAATTTTACAACTATAAAAAACAAAATACATAGCAATGGCAGGCCACAGAACATTATTCTTCATCTGTGATCCCCAACGAGTTGCGCAGCTCCTGCATCTCGCCCACCAACTGAAGGACCCTGACACTCAGTTGTGCCACTCTGGCACGTGTGGTCCCTGTTAAAAAACGTAAATTAACATTTTAGTATAACCTTGTTGGGGTCATACTGCAGTGCCCCCCCCCCCCCTGTATGGTCCAAACACCTAAATCTGGACTTCAAAAGCCAGAGGGCCCTCGCCACCACGGCCTGGGTTTTGCATAGTGCCCGATTAGAGAACCCCTCGCCCGCATTCTGCAGGCAAAGAACGGGCATAAGGAGCAAGGGCGAGTGGCACATCTTGCAGTTCCTGCAACCAAATATAAAATAATTACACAAAGCAAAGGTAACCAACTAAAACAATAACTCCTACAACAAATTAAGATTCAAGTTCAACAATCCAAATAAAATTCACAAAGGACATAAGTCTAAAAAAATATAGCAATTATATGGATGTGTGGGAAAATAAATGTTTACATGCTAAGGACTAATTAAGGTCAGCATTAAAATGCTTCTATATGCATACATAAAATGTATTGATTCAGGTATGCATTGCTATACAATTTATGGCTTTGGCCATGCTGATACATGCGATGCCTTGGTGCTAAAGGCGCGCAGACTCCTCCACATAGCCGCAAAACATGTTCAACAATAGCAATCCGAGCCCTCAAAGGTCCCGTAAGTGGATCGGAAATGAAACGGATTTATAGGGTGGTGGTCCGTCGGAAATCAGCTCTCTGACTCAGACAGAAACCCATCCCAACAACGGAAGTTATCTGAACGAAAGGAAAATTTTCGATTTTGTTTGGAAAATGATCCGAACTAACGGAAATGTTCCGATTTGCTTCCGTTCATCGGAAGCACATTCCCGAACGTTCGTACGAATAAAAAATGAACTAAAAAAAGCAAAAAAATGACAAACACCCACCAAAACTTTCACAGACAGTTATGGAAGTCCGGACGAATGTGTCTTTGAATCGAGGCTCAAGTCCTATACAAGATGGCTGAAGTAGGTCTGGTCTTGATCAGGTCTGTGTCCATCTCCCATCCAAGCAAGACTGCCTGTGTGTCCATCAGCTGCACCAAGCAAATCTGTGCCCTCATCTGTCTATTGCATTGTCTTTGAGGCTGATTTACTACTAGAGCCACGTTTTGCCAAATGAGTGTCTGTATAGCGGCGCTTAGAGCGACCGTTAGTAGACGCTGTAAGCAGGTATTGGGCGCTGTAACCTAGCGTTGTGGTCCCTGTAGTAACCTGGCCGGCATTGATGAATATGATGTGTGTTGGGCGCTCTAACAACAGTATAACTCTGCATCGAGCGAGAGGTAGCACCAGCTCAGTGTGTCCTGCAACAAAACAAAAATCTAGACACACAGAGCGTTGGCGATTTAAAACTGGTCACTATAGCATAGAGCGCCAGACGCTGTGTGGTTAAAGTCTGTTTTCGAACACATATACACCAGTAACAAAGCGAAAACACATGGAATGACATTGTTATAACACTGTGACAATAACACTCTAGTGCCAGACCTGTAATGACAATTCTGCATAAAAATGTTAAAAGTCAAAAAAAATGTATAAGCTTGCAGGCTAGGAGAGGTCACACAATGATTTGAGCAAAAAAAAAAAAAATGTATATGTCGAACACGCTATTTAAACACAAACAAATGAAAGCCCATTAAAATGTATAGGAGTGTGACACTGAGCGAAAGGTAATACGTGGTGCTCTTGAACCTAGCGCGCAGGCGCTATAGGCTCAGCCGCCTCTAGTAATACATGTGACCTTACATGGTGCTGTTAGAGGTGCTCACCATATTCGCTTTCTTAAATGTGGTTTTGCGTACAGCGCCCAGCGTTCACCAGACGCTGCCTGCCGCTACGAGGCACTAACTGGCACTATCCCTTCTTAACCCCCTTTGTCTCATTCAAACTAGCACAGGTGATCTTTGATTGGCCCAACAAACTAGCACAGGTGATCTCTGATCTCAATCCAACAGGTATCTATTGCTGGCCTGAAGTAGCATATAAATACACCCCTTAACCTAAACCAGGCAAAGCACAGAAAAACCTGTCCCTTCTGAAAGGAAAATACAAATTAAAGTGGACAAAAACCCAGGATTTTGACTTTCCTAGGTTTTGGTCATTTCCCCGTGGGCACCCCGATCGGGGGTGCCCTGCTGAGTGAACCCCCCCAGATCGCTGCAGCCAACACACCTTATCCCAGTCCCACGGTGCGTCTAAGAGCAGCGGCTCTGCATCCTCTGCCCCCCTCCAGCAGTACGCATGCCCGCGTCAGTCATTCGTGAATGGCCAGCACGGGCACACTCCCTTTTAGATCAGGGTGCCCCCAGGGAAAGGACCAAAACCCGGGATAGTCTAAACTTTTGACTATCCTGGGTTTTGGTCCACTTTAAGCAGTCAGCCATGCTGGATCCTGGTTGGCAATTGTCCCATATACAATGCAGTTTTAAATGTATTTATATAAATATTTTACAGTTGCAGAGGAACAAAACATAAAAAATTTAGCATTACATTTCTGTTGTAGGATTTGTTTGCAATATTATTTTCTGCACTTTGGAAGTCTTGTGTTACTTTAAGATTAGGTGTATGGTTAGTGTAATATATTTTCCTGTGCAGGGCCGAATTATCATTGACACAAATGGCACGAACCTTCTGGGCCGCATCAGCTCAGGGAGGCCCCACCCTTAATACAATTAAAAGCGGCATCAGTGCTGCTGTGTCAAAAGCGGCACAATTGTGTGCTTGCGCTGTTACCATGTATGGCAGCATAACAGGACCCAGATTGCACCATGCAGCTTGGAGAGAGCAGATTAAAAGCTGCAACCTCGGTAGCAGGGGTAGCAATGACCAAATAACTAAAGAGAAATACAATGGTGCCCCACACAGTCTCCCTGTGTGAACCTATCCTTCCTCCAGTCTCCCTATATGAACCTATCCTTCCTCCAGTCTCCCAGTGTGAGCCTCTCCTTATCCCAGTCTCCCTGTGTGAGTCTCTCCTTCCCCCACGCTCCCTGTGAGAACCTATCCTTCCTCCACTCTCCCTGTATGAGCCTCTCCTTATCCTAGTCTCTCAGTGTAAACCTCTCTTCCCTCCACTCACCCTCTGTGAACCTCTACTCTCTCCCGTCTCTCTGTGTGAACCTCTCCTTCCTCCACTCTCCATGTGTAAACCTATCCTTCCTCCAGTCTTCCTGTGGGAACCTGTCCTTCCTCCAGTCTCCCTGTGTGAACCTGTCCTTCCTCCAGTCTCCCTGTGTGAACCTGTCCTTCCTCCACTCTCCCTGTGTGATCCTGTCCTTCCTCCACTCTCCCTGTGTGATCCTGTCCTTCCTCCACTCTCCCTGTGTGAACCTGTCCTTCCTCCAGTCTCCCTGTGTGAACCTATCCTTCCTCCACTCTCCCTGTGTGAACCTATCCTTCCTCCAGTCTCCCTGTGTGACCCTGTCCTTCCTCCACTCTCCCTCTGTGAACCTGTCCTTCCTCCACTCTCCCTGTGTGAACCTATCCTTCCTCCAGTCTCCCTGTGTGATCCTGTCCTTCCTCCACTCTCCCTGTGTGAACCTGTCCTTCCTCCAGTCTCCCTGTGTGACCCTGTCCTTCCTCCACTCTCCCTCTGTGAACCTGTCCTTCCTCCACTCTCCCTGTGTGAACCTATCCTTCCTCCAGTCTCCCTGTGGGAACCTGTCCTTCCTCCAATCTCCCTGTGTGACCCTGTCCTTCCTCCACTCTCCCTCTGTGAACCTGTCCTTCCTCCACTCTCCCTGTGTGAACCTGTCCTTCCTCCAGCCTCCCTGTGGGAACCTGTCCTTCCTCCAGCCTCCCTGTGGGAACCTGTCCTTCCTCCACTCTCCCTGTGTGACCCTGTCCTTCCTCCACTCTCCCTCTGTGAACCTGTCCTTCCTCCAGTCTCCCTCTGTGAACCTATCCTTCCTCCAGTCTCCCTGTGGGAACCTGTCCTTCCTCCAGCCTCCCTGTGGGAACCTGTCCTTCCTCCAGTCTCCCTGTGTGACCCTGTCCTTCCTCCAGTCTCCCTGTGGGAACCTGTCCTTCCTCCAGTCTCCCTGTGGGAACCTGTCCTTCCTCCAGTCTCCCTGTGTGATCCTCTCCTTCCTCCACTCTCCATGTGTAAACCTATCCTTCCTCCAGTCTCCCTGTGGGAACCTGTCCTTCCTCCAGTCTCCCTGTGTGAACCTGTCCTTCCTCCAGTCTCCCTGTGTGAACCTGTCCTTCCTCCACTCTCCCTGTGTGAACCTATCCTTCCTCCAGTCTCCCTGTGGGAACCTGTCCTTCCTCCAGTCTCCCTGTGTGAACCTGTCCTTCCTCCAGTCTCCCTGTGTGAACCTGTCCTTCCTCCACTCTCCCTGTGGGAACCTGTCCTTCCTCCAGTCTCCCTGTGTGAACCTGTCCTTCCTCCAGTCTCCCTGTGTGAACCTGTCCTTCCTCCAGTCTCCCTGTGGGAACCTGTCCTTCCTCCAGTCTCCCTGTGTGAACCTATCCTTCCTCCACTCTCCATGTGTAAACCTGTCCTTCCTCCACTCTCCCTGTGTGAACCTATCCTTCCTCCAGTCTCCCTGTGTGAACCTGTCCTTCCTCCAGTCTCCCTGTGGGAACCTGTCCTTCCTCCAGTCTCCCTGTGTGAACCTGTCCTTCCTCCAGTCTCCCTGTGTGAACCTGTCCTTCCTCCAGTCTCCCTGTGTGAACCTGTCCTTTCTCCACTCTCCATGTGTGAACCTGTCCTTCCTCCACTCTCCCTGTGTGAACCTGTCCTTCCTCCACTCTCCCTGTGTGAACCTGTCCTTCCTCCACTCTCCCTGTGTGAACCTGTCCTTCCTCCACTCTCATGCACCACACACGGGGTGTGCATCAACCCGCCTCAGCCCAAGGCTGCTACAAGGTTTGGCCCATTGTCGCACACCACCTTGCTAGACTTCAGGGCCAATGGCAGAACCACTTTTCTGTCTGGTCCTGGATGCTGGTCCACAGTTCCTGGGAAGTGTGGAGTCTTTTGTCCAGACCGATGAGTTTTAGCACTGCATGCTGCCGTTTCCCCATGGCAGTGATTACATTGGTGCAGGGGCTGTGGTGACTACCTTAGGGGGAATCAGAGGAGAAAGCAGAGTAGGAGGAGGAGGCACAAACTGATGTTTTGCAGCCCTGGGTCATGGAAGGATCTGTGCCACAGTGCTTCCTGCCTCAGGCCCAGCTGCCAGTACATTGACCCAGTGGGCAGTTGGAGAGATGTAACAATCCTTATCTTAACTTATCCACATGTCCATGGTGAGGTGGACACTAGAACTAATGGCATTGCCAGTACACATTTTATTTTTTCCACAAGCTGTTGGTGCAGGGCCAGGAAGGCCTGGTGAAAAATGTAGTGGCAGCTAGGAACAGTATATTGTGGGACAGCCACTGCCGTGAGATCTTTAAAACTGTTCGTCTCCACCAAGCAGAATGGGAGCATTTTAAAGGCCAGCAACTTTAAAATGCTTGCATTTAGGGGCAGGGCTCGTGGGTGAGATGGCCCCAACTTTCTCTTCAAAGTTTTGCTGGCTGGAAAGCTGAATGCTTCCCTGGAATGGTGTGGACAGGCTTGGTGGCGGTGCTGCTGGTGATGGAGGTGGTGGGGTTCCCACATTCTCCTTTTGTCGGGGAGACCGGTGGCCTTTTTGTTTGAGGTGGAGCTGGAGGCTGAGACAGAGGGAGACTCAGATGTTTGCAGGTTTTTCTGGTAGCTCTGCAGCTCATGTTTTGCTTGCAGATGCCTGGTCATGCACGGGGTGCAGGGATGATTAGAAGTTTTCCCACACTTCAGTGACTGTTGGCACAGCT
This sequence comes from Gastrophryne carolinensis, assembly GCA_027917425.1. Classification (NCBI taxonomy): domain Eukaryota; kingdom Metazoa; phylum Chordata; class Amphibia; order Anura; family Microhylidae; genus Gastrophryne; species Gastrophryne carolinensis. The sequence continues at coordinate 257,731,798 of CM051238.1, forward strand.
TGCAAATGACATCTGTCTTGTCGGCTGTGGGCTACTTGAAAAAATGGCACACTGGTGAGATCTTTTGAGGCAGCTTTGGCGTGCTCAGTCTCTGGGCTTGGTGGCCAGTGGTTTAACCGGGCTGCTCACTAATGGTTTGCTCTCTTCTCCTCCTTCTGCTTGCTGGCTCTGATGGCTAGACGTAGGGTCTAGGACCTCTAGACGTAGGGTCTAGGACCTCATCAACTTCCCTGGCACCCTCTTCCACCTATACCTCCTTGCTAGCCTCCCTTTCAGCCTCAACATTGCAGAAAGCTGTCGGCACTTGGATCTCATCATCATCCAGGGTGTCCTGTGATGGTACACAGGCCAAGGCCTCATTCTACCACAGAAGCTTTTGGTCATCTGTGAGCCCTAGCTCTGCAAATGGGGCAGAGGCAGGCAGATGACCCATGACATCCCAGCCAGGCATGTAATCATAAAGCATTAGTGACTCTGAGACTTCCTTGCAGATTTTATGGCGGGTGAGGTGGAGGGCTCTGCACTCTCAGCTGCAGTGAGTGGAGTGGGTGGACAAATATACCATGGAACTAGTATTACTGCATGCAATATAATTTATGACTGCCTCAATATGTTCTGGACATCTGCAGTTACAACAGCCCAAAATGGACAAATAAAACACAATTCACAGCAAAATGCACCTAAAGTGCCCAGAAAGTTGCAGTATAACAGGGTACACTCACCTCAAGTTGTGGTATAAGGGGACACACTCACCCCAGTGTTTACAGATAGTTGTGGTATAAGGGGACACACTCACCCCAGTGTTTACAGATAGTTGTGGTATAAGGGGACACACTCACCCCAGTGTTTACAGATAGTTGTGGTATAAGGGGACACACTCACCCCAGTGTTTACAGATAGTTGTGGTATAAGGGGACACACTCACCCCAGTGTTTACAGATAGTTGTGGTATAAGGGGACACACTCACCCCAGTGTTTACAGATAGTTGTGGTATAAGGGGACATACTCACCCCAGTGTTTACAGATAGTTGTGGTATAAGGGGACACACTCACCCCAGTGTTTACAGATAGTTGTGGTATAAGGGGACACACTCACCCCAGTGTTTACAGATAGTTGTGGTATAAGGGGACACACTCACCCCAGTGTTTACAGATAGTTGTGGTATAAGGGGACACACTCACCCCAGTGTTTACAGATAGTTGTGGTATAAGGGGACACACTCACCCCAGTGTTTACAGATAGTTGTGGTATAAGGGGACACACTCACCCCAGTGTTTACAGATAGTTGTGGTATAAGGGGACACACTCACCCCAGTGTTTACAGATAGTTGTGGTATAAGGGGACACACTCACCCCAGTGTTTACAGATAGTTGTGGTATAAGGGGACACACTCACCCCAGTGTTTACAGATAGTTGTGGTATAAGGGGACACACTCACCCCAGTGTTTACAGATAGTTGTGGTATAAGGGGACACACTCACCCCAGTGTTTACAGATAGTTGTGGTATAAGGGGACACACTCACCCCAGTGTTTACAGATAGTTGTGGTATAAGGGGACACACTCACCCCAGTGTTTACAGATAGTTGTGGTATAAGGGGACACACTCACCCCAGTGTTTACAGATAGTTGTGGTATAAGGGGACACACTCACCCCAGTCTTTACAGCTAGCTGTGGTATAAGGGGACATACTCACCCCAGTTTTTTTTAAGCGTAATCATAGGTGATAGGAACATGGTAGTAAAGTATGTTTTAAGTAATTTTAATTTTAAACATATTACAAAGAAAAACATAAAAGCAAAATAGATGCAACTCCAATGTTTACAGACCTTTGAAACACAAATATTTTTACGAACCAAGGCACATTGTAATAACTTTTGCATTTACAGTTTAAGTCCACTTCTGATTGAATTTTCGAAAATGTATATTTTTGTATGGCAAAATGATGACTTAAAGGTGCTGAGCTGATCTAGTATTTTTTCTTTTCTAATATTAAAAAAATGGGAGACACTACAATAAAATTTTTAAAAAATTAGGAATTGTAATGTAACTGAAAAAGATGCACCCAGCTATATGGTTCCACTAAAAAAGGTAACGTTGTACAGAAAGATCTTTATAGTCCATTGCAAGCCTACTGTATATTTGATCTGTCAAGTAGGGTTTACACATTTGCTTGGTATTAAAGAAAAACTCTCATGGCTATTGTTGCAGATTGGGAACCAATAATCTTGGCCCAGATGGTGCACAAGCTCTTTGGAGAGCTCTGAAAATCAACAAGAGCCTTACAGGTCTTTATCTTTATGACAACAATATTGGAGATGAAGGCACCTCTGGGATGCTTGAACACTTGCAGGAGAATAATTCACTTAGAGAGCTACAGTAAGCAAACATATATTTTCTCCTAGCAGCTTTTGTTTGGTTGTTTTATGTTGTGTCTTTCATTCTTACAGTTCACAATTCCACAGTTCTACAGATTTCAAATGAATGTTTGTTTTAAAAACAAGATACAGTGGGAGAGAGCCCTTCACAGAAGCCCACAGTCCAAAGGTTAAAGGATGGAGACAAAGCGTAAAAAACACAAATAATCTGTATTGGCAACATGTGCACTGTGGAGGGTGTTATCATGGTAACCACCCAAACCAGGCCACATACTTGCCTGAAGAGGTGGGCCTCTGAAAGCTTAGAATGTTGAACAGTGACAAACTGAGTGAGGGCTCTCACCCAGTTTGGATTTCTAACTCTAGCTCACACTTTTCAACATTAATCCAGTTATGTCAACCTTTGCTCTGACCTTCTTCTGTCCTCTGCCTTGGTTCCTTCCTTGAGATCCCTTCCCCAGAACTTCTCACATGGTTACAGCTTTTCTGCATTGAAATATAACAATTCGGCCCTCAGACCAAAAAAGGTTGTGCGCTCCAGGCCTAAAACAATAAGCAATATGTAAAGCTACATATGTATAGTTACTATTACAAAATGTTTTACATTTTACCCCATGCCTTGAGAATGTTTGTGTAAAGATTATGACTTTTTAAATACCAGTTTATTGTTTCAAATACAGTAATTGATAGCACAGAATTACCATAGCTTTTTCACACATGCATTAAAAGCCATAGGTCAAGTAGAACCCTGGCCAAACTACAGAATGATACCCACATACCCACCACCCATGATAAACATAGGGGTCGTGCTTTGGTGAAGTAAGTTTAACTGTGGGTGCCCATTTGGATGTGAAATTGTCACAGTGTCACAGAAACAGGACAGTTCCTTCTGTCACAGAAACAGGACAATTCTGTCTTCTGGCCAGCAGAGGCTCATAGATGCCTAAGCGCCCATAAATGCACGATAGTTTGGTCTGCTGTTAAAGTGTGCGAGTATGCGCCAGCGCACGCCGCTGCTCACCTAGCTGTTGTGGCGTGCTTACGTTCATCTCTTCTAGGCGTTCATGCACATGTGCATGTGCATTGCGTGCCAGCAAAATGGCAGCCATCTATGTGCATGAGGAAGCCCTATAAAGCCTGTCATCAATACCAGTAATTTCTCCTGTTGTTCCTCTGTTCCTGAGTTCCAGTGTTCCTGTCTCCCTGTTACGACCCGGCCTGCCTATCGACGCTTCTGAGCTACCTGCCATGACCTCAGATCTGCCTGCCCACGACCTGAAGCCTCCTGGGCTTGAGTCCAGCAAAATCTACTCCCTGGTTACTTGACCTGGGCCTTCCTGCAGCCCAGCCTATCCCCACCATCAGGGGCTCTAGTGAAAACAAGTTTGGCTCTTGGATTCCAAGTTCCAGGTCGATAGGCGAGTTGCTCTGTAGTCTCTGCAGTCAGGGATTCACCTAGGTCCTTGTGACAGAACTGCAACCTGCATCTCGGTGATCTTTTTAACCTTAACACACAGAAAAGTACCCCCCCTCCAAAAAAAAGTCACCTGTACTTGCAATAGGGCATTTTTACAGATGTGATAGTCTATAAGGTATCCAGCTGACTCCATAAAACATAACTTTTACTGTTGTTCAGTTAAAATATCAATATAATCCTCCATAACAATGTCACACACACAATAGGATTCCCTGTAGCAGCGTGACGGGACTAGTGTCCCTTAGTCCTACGATTTTTTTATTGCACTTGAATGTGCGCTCAGATTTAAACTTACTTTAGTAAATAAATAGCATGACCCTTAAGGTCACAATAAAATAGTTTAGTAGTTGACCTTTTTTCTCAGCTGTATTTCAACTAACAATTTGCAGTAGGAAAGACCTTCTTGCCCCTCAGCACCATTAACTCATGTGGCTGAAAGATTTGATGCAGGGCCGGTCAAGATGGCGGGTCCACTTTAAAGTTATTGTCCAAATTTTAACAAAAAAATGCGATACTTGCCTTTTTCCCCCACAGATGATAGTCCAGCATGCAGTATCTTACCTAATCGGCAACTTGAGTATCAGTCATTTATCAATAAGTAGTAACAATCATTTTTTTCAAATTATTAAAAAAAACAGTGTAGCTGGCAATCTAGAATCAGATTTAGAAACAGTAAAGCAAATACTGTTTGTGTAGGTGGCACCATCAAGAAATATGGAAAACTATTGGGTGCAGCCCTGAGCAGCTTTGTTGCTTCGCACTTTGGGGGAAGTCTTAGTGAAGACCTTATATGCATAGATAACCACACAGTTGCAGAAGTCTTTTTACAGCCCTTTTTGCTGTATAATACAATTTTAATACAATACATTTTAAATACATGTTTAATTCTTTTTCAGCTTGTGTCTAAATGCATTTGGCAGAAAAGGAACTGAAAACATACAGGCCTTGAAATTGAAAAAGAAAGAGCTCAACATCGTGCTAAGGATATCAGAGAGCTTGGAGCTGCTTGAACATGTTGAGAGAAAGGTGGAAGGCTTAAGGTTCACCTGGCAGAACTACAATCGGGTGTGGCTTACAAAGCTTCTTGAAGTTGTAAAAGCAGATCTGGATAGCAAAGGCGGGGATGTGAATGAAGATCCACTAAATGACAGCGTGGATACGCTAGTCCAGAAAATCAACGATATTCAGGCGATTGTGAACCCTGCTACGATTAGGGAAACACATGTAGAAAAAATGAAAAACTATTTGACTTCTATTGGGACCCACTTACCTTTTATATTCTACAGATCTACCAATGACTTCAACAGAAAAAAAAGACAGAGAAAAAATATTCCTAAAGGGCAGGCTTGGGCAAACAGTGACGATGATTATTTAGTCACTGCAGTTCTGGCTCCCTCTCAAACTGCATATGGTGACAGAAGTAAAAGCCAGTGTGAGATGCTGGTGCAGTGCTAATTATCATTAAAAACCATCCTACCTGCATCTACTGCATGTTATGAGCCTTTAAACATCCCAGATGGCGGCTCATGGAACATCAGGCAGCCCGCAAACAGGAAGTGTCTTCTGACTGTGCCGCTCTGCATTCTGGGATTGCTGTCCTTTCCCTGACCCCAGCTCTGCTCTGTCTGTGCAAAGCACAGCTATAACCCCACCTCCCTGCACTTTATCCCGCTCTCCTTTCCTCAGTATGATGCTTCTGAGTCAAGATGGTGGCACCCGTATGCTAGAATTCTGAACAGAGTTGTAGCCCAGTTGGGGAAAGTATAATAAGTGAGTGACTAAAAACTTAAAATACATTAATTTTAGATGCTGGGGAATATTTTTTTAAGGGTTTGGGCTTTTTATTAAATCATGCTGAAGGTCTGGTTTAAGGTGAGTACCGTATTATTCATCCTACTAGATGCACCTGCCCATAAGACGCACACAGGATTTGGAGAAGGAAAAAAATATTCTTAACTAAATGTGCTAAAACACCCCATTAATGCCATTGTGTCATTCCCCCCAACCCCATTCCCCATGGCAGAGTGTAATCCCCCCCTTCCATTTCCTTAGGCAGTGTGATATTCCCCCATCCAATTCCCCATGGACAGTGTGGCATCCCCCCTCCCATTCCCATAGGCAGTGTGGCATTCCACCCTCCCATTCCCATAGGCAGTGTGGCATTCCCCCTGCCACTCCCATAGGCAGTGTGGCATCCCCCCCTCCCATTCCCCATATAGGCAGTGTGGCATTCCCCCTGCCATTCCCATATAGGCAGTGTGGCATCCCCCCCTCCCATTCCCATATAGGCAGTGTGGCATTCCCCCTGCCATTCCCATAGGCAGTGTGGCATTCCACCCTCCCATTCCCATAGGCAGTGTGGCATCCCCCCTGCCATTCCCATAGGCAGTGTGGCATTCCCCCTGCCATTCCCATAGGCAGTGTGGCATTCCCCCTGCCATTCCCACAGGCAGTGTGGCATTCCCCCTGCCATTCCCACAGGCAGTGTGGCATTCCCCCTGCCATTCCCATAGGCAGTGTGGCATTCCCCCTGCCATTCCCATAGGCAGTGTGGCATTCCCCCTGCCATTCCCATAGGCAGTGTGGCATTCCCCCTGCCATTCCCATAGGCAGTGTGGCATTCCCCCTGCCATTCCCATAGGCAGTGTGGCATTCCCCCTGCCATTCCCATAGGCAGTGTGGCATTCCCCCTGCCATTCCCATAGGCAGTGTGGCATTCCCCCTGCCATTCCCATATAGGCAGTGTGGCATCCCCCCCTCCCATTCCCATATAGGCAGTGTGGCATTCACCCTGCCATTCCCACAGGCAGTGTGGCATTCCCCCTCCCATTCCCATAGGCAGTGTGGCATTCCCCCTGCCATTCCCATAGGCAGTGTGGCATTCCCCCTGCCATTCCCATAGGCAGTGTGGCATTCCCCCTGCCATTCCCATAGGCAGTGTGGCATTCCCCCCTCCCATTCCCATATAGGCAGTGTGGCATTCCCCCTCCCATTCCCATAGGCAGTGTGGCATTCCCCCTGCCATTCCCATAGGCAGTGTGGCATTCCCCCTGCCATTCCCATAGGCAGTGTGGCATTCCCCCTGCCATTCCCATAGGCAGTGTGGCATTCCCCCTGCCATTCCCATAGGCAGTGTGGCATTCCCCCTGCCATTCCCATAGGCAGTGTGACATTTCCCCATCCCATTCCCCATTGGCAGTGTGGCATCCCCCCTCCCATTCCCTATAGGCAGTGTGGCATCTCCCCTCCCATTCTCCATAGGCAGTGCGGCCCAAAAGGTGGTGGCACTGGCCAGAGCGGGGACTCTGTCTGTCCCTGCTATGACTCCCGGCGCCACCATCGGCGCCACACCCAAAAGGCAGTGGCAGCGCCAGAAGCCAGAGTCCCCACTTTGGCTTCTGGTGCCACCATTGCCTCTCGGGTGTCAGTGCATGCAGACACAAACACCCAAGTATCAGCGCGCGCTTGCCCAAGAGGTAGTGGTGGCGACAGAGTAGGGGCAGTGGGCGTGAGAGTCTTGTAAGTATTTTTTTCACTTTTTTATGCTCCCAGGAAGACGCACTGACGCCCCCTCCCTTTTAGGGGGTGATGCGTCTTATAGAACGAAAATGCAGTAAATGTTTATTTTTATTGATAATTGCATGCAATATTCTTGGTATAACTGAATGGATTATTGTAGATTTTGAAAAAGTCCAAAAAATTAAATGATAACTGTGTAATAAAGACGTATACTTATTGAATCAGTGAGGTACTGTAATTTTGTTTTTGTTGGGTACTGTGCCTCCCTTGTCCTGGGTAGTCGGCTGCTTGGCTCTCTGGTGGTGCAGATGTCTGTGTGTTGCTTACCTGTTGTCGTCTGTAATTGCTTACCTGCTCCAAGTCTGTGCCTACCTGAACCCAAAACTTCAAATCAGGCTTAAAGGAGAGGTAGGCTGGACTGCTGTTTTTTATTGTTTTTTTATGTGTGAAGAAAGGCTCTCCAAAATCAGAGCATAGGTTTCCAAAAGAAATTAAGCCTCTCCAAATTTTTGGATTTCCCCTGAATGTCTGCTGACAGGTAGGTGTGCACAGAGCTGAGAAGGCAGAGACACTGCAGCAAAGAAGAGAACTCCGCTTATTGCTCATATGATCACTGCAGGATCCCGTGACTAGGTTTTACTGAGGTCACTACCGAGGATTTGGAATCCCCCCCCTAAGAAAGAGCAAAACAAAAAGGAATACCCCAGCACCCAACTCCCCACCAGCCTGCAACAAATCCTACAATCTGTCTACATCTTTTAACAGCAAAAAAGGTTTTGTTGCACACATGTATTGGAATCTGCAGCGTCATGTCACAGCATCATTTTCCCTGCAGTCCTACGCTAAACATTAAGAGCTTGCACATTTTTGGGGCATATGTTGCCCACATGCCATAAACAGGCCTGGGCGGTGTGCGGGTATTGTTCAAGGATTCCTTAGGATTCTGAGGGAACTCGGATCAGGGCCTGTGGAGTCGGTACACACTCATTTCAATAGTCTCTGCAACTTTATTCCACACAATAAATTTCTGAACCCCAGTTCATGGATTCCTTAGGATTCTGAGGGAACTCAGGTTGGGGCATGTGGAGTCGGTGCACACTCATTTCAATAGTCTCTGCAACTTTATTTCACACAATACATTTCTGAACCCCAGTTCATGGATTCCTTAGGATTCTGAGGGAACTCAGATTGGGGCCTGTGGAGTCAGTACACACTCAGTTCAATAGTCTCTTTCTGCAACTTTATTCCACACAATAACTTTCTGTTCAGCTACTTCAGTTAAAACAATGACAGTCTCTGCATCCACAGTCTCACTAGGGGCTGGGACTATCCAACTTTCAGTATCTTTCTGATGGTCTTCAGTGTACTGCTCCCAGACCTTCCTAAGTCCACATGGATTCTTTCACAGAGTCACGCTGTCCTGTTTACTGGCTTGCCAGAATATCTTTCTCGACTTTCTCTGTGTGAATTAACATCCCCAAAAGGTGCTCTTGATTCCCCGCTCTCTCTCTCTGGTTGCTTCACTAAGCCTTGTACTCGCTCTGTCTGGGGTAGGCTGACTCACTACACACTGCACTGCACTGTACTCTTACACTCCACAACCTATTCTGGCTATACCAGGAAGTAGCAGAGATATTTATCACCTCTGTTTTCCCAGACTGCATTGGGCATCTTACTGTGATGTCACTACCACAGCTTCTGCTTATTGCCTGTATAGCTGCTGTCCCTTATTATATACAGCTTTACTGTTTACAGAGATGTTTGTAATGTTTTACGCATCACTGTTTCCTACTGGGCTACACATAGAAAAATTGAGAACTGAACTTACCTGAGGCTGCCCAGGGATCTAACTCTTTGGGCACTTACCTGGGCACCCTTAAGTAAATTCATCTCTCAGTTTATACATCGCTATGCATGTCCCAAGAATGGGGCCAGACCCATTAAGTTTTGCTATTCCTTGGCAGGTGAATAACTGAAGAATGTCTCAGTTTTGTGTTTAGCTTATCACACTTTCACCTCTTCCTCAGAGGAGTCTTATTTAAGGACTACCACTGTAGATGCATGGATGCGGAAGTCTAATGGAGCAGTCTTGCATAAAGGGACATTCCAGGCAAAGGGTTACATTAGTCTGTTTTGTGCTCTCCCAATGTTGGCTGCCAGGATCTGCATCTCTCATCCAACTTTCCTTCAGTCATCTTTATGTTACTTAATAACACACAATCTATGCCAGGGTTTACTTTAAAAGGTGCTGAGATTTCTGCCAAGCCCAGCACATTAATTTAGTAATCAGAATGTGTACAAACAAGCTGTGGTGATAAATATGGAGACAATGTTGACAGTAACATCACCACCAATGCAAGCATGTGCTCCTAGTTTTACATATTTATTTAACATAGACAAAGAGATTTAGGAGCATGGAATCTGCCAGCTGGAAATCCAAGCCTGATTCTCTAGCACTAGTTGTGAGAGCTCCAGCTATTTCCTGCTCTTGGACAACCAGTAGCCTACGTGGTCTTGACTGTTGGTATCCAAACTAGAGCTGACATAACTTTCTTTAGGAACAAGTGCTGGTTGACACCTAGGACCTAAAAAAAAAACTTTGAAGCGTTTCGATTGGACATTTTCTGCCAGTGTGCTGGTGCTACTGCTTCTTTTCTTGCATGGGTGTGAAGATGCACCATGTTGGAGATGTATCCTTGCTGCCACCATGAAGAGCCTCTGACATAGCTGCTCAACATGTTTTCCTGCTGCACTTTTACTTCCTTATCTTCTGCTGGGATACATTGTTGCATTTTTATCTTTTAGCATGGATCCAGGAGGGGAGAACATAAAAATCATGTGGGGTTTGATGTAGTCTCCGCAAAAGCTACTAACTATTTTAGGCCCAGAAACAGGAAGGCATTCATGTGCCTCACATGTGCCTTGGGGGGGTTGGGGTTTGTGATGAGTAGAACATTCTCTAATTAGCATCCTCCCCATGTTTTGCCCATGAACTTCCCTCCTCCTCTTTCTCGGCCTGTGTTCCAAGGATAGATACACGTGGTATATTGGAGTTTTAAAGGATTCTGGACAATCAGCCATCTCTAACTGGTGACCTGGTTGTTGCAAGTACAGCAACTTGACTATGGCACATGTTGGAGGCAATGACAAGTCTGTCCCCCCATGTTCTTGAAGTTGTTTTTCTGTCTCAAGTAAACCAGCTTTTAACAGAGCTTAGTCCCTGTCTGTTTCTTAGGTTATCTAAGTCTACGCTATCAGTGTTTAGTGTATTGCTAAGAAGCTCATTATGATTATATGCTGCTAATTGTTCTATTGCCTGCCACCTCGACTGACCCTCGTTTGAATGTACTGCACCTCCCTGATCATCTGACCATTCTCATGATCTACCAAAAACCCATATATGACCTCTGGCCAAGTTTACCTCTGTTCTACTGGATGAAGATTTGGCTTGACATGCGCAGAGATGTTTATGTCTGCCTGAAAGCAAGAAATTGTCTATAAGTAAATGAGTGGTGTTAGAGGAACTGTAAAGGCAAAACAAAAGAAAAACTCTCTCACTTCAGAAATGTCTCCATCCCTGAGTCTTGCGTTGTGTAAATGCCTCAGAATAAATTGGGGGTCCCACCAAAGATCTGTACATTCATAGCTACACCTCATGTAGGTTACAGTGTCTAGTATGTAATTGTATGTAACTGGAAGAGCCTCTGCAGCATATGTAACATTTAACTTCAAGGCATAAGGATATCACACATGAAGTTACACATTTGTCTAGAGAGAGGGGGCTTAGTGGGACAGTGACAATGAGAACACACTGTCATAGCCTTGTCCAGCAATAGTTTTAAGCCCCTATATTTGGTTTCCACCTTATCACATGCACCATGCAAGATATGTGTCCAAAAAAGGGCTTCTATCAGGTTGTACCCATTGTCACACATAACCTTGCTCGACCAGAGCTTGTACGGTATCAGCCATGTTTTAGTGAACCCCAGCACTTCTGTTTAGCTGTGCGGGCCTAGGCTAATGCATTTCAGCCCAACTGCCACTGTTTCCCTTGTGCTGTATGATCAGCTGTATGATGAAGAAAAGTATGAGGACGTGTAAGAGAAGGGTGATGATGAGGAGGCTCTGCAGGGGACAGTGATGGGTGAATTTACTAACTCTTGGTGGTGAAGGTGCACTTCATCCATCTTAACAAATAGCATCCATTAGATTCACCCTGTGCCCCTGTTAAAGTTGACCAAAACCTAGGATTTTGACTATCCTGGGTTTTGGTCCTTACCCCCCAGAACACCCCAATTGGGGGTGCCCCGCTGTGTGAAACCCCCCAGGTCACCGATGCCAACTCACCTCTTCCTGGTCTTACGGCGCATGCGCGGTCACTCGTCCATTCAGCATACTCAAAGCCGCTGATGTCACGTCGTCTAAGCCTTTGTCTAAAGCCAGTAGCCCCGAGTGTGCTAGTGGCTGCATCCCCACTTCCCTCTAACAGGGAACGTGCCTGCGCTGACCATTCACAAATGCCTGGCACAAGAACGCTCCCTGCTAGAGGGATAGCTGGGATGCAGCCGCGGCTCACGCATGTGCCATTTGCACAAGGTAAGTATATGGGGCGACCTGGGGGGTTTGACACAGAGGGACATCCTGATTTGGGATGCCCAGGGGGGAGGGAATCAATCAGCCCGGGAATGTTATAGATTCCTGGGACGATCAGCGTGGGTTTTGGTCCACTTTAAATATATGAAGCATCCCTGACAATGCATGATGGATGTATAGGTTAAAATTTAAACACCAGGACGATCTTCAAGCTTGTCTTTCTGGTTGCATTTAGTTATATGGTCAATTTGCTTTTAGATAGCATACCCACTATTATTGAATGGGGGTAATCATACAGGAATTAGATATCTCAATAATCAATTAGCGCAACAAGAGAGCTGTGTCTTTCTATGAATTTCGCTTTATTTTTGGTCATGGGTAAAAACATTGTCAAATCAAATCTCTATGAAATGTATAGAGTGAGGTTTACTTTAAAATATAGTTTCTTTTTTTCTTCAAGAGATCCACTTTAAGCATATGTTAAAGTGGACGAAAACCCAGGATTTTGACTATCGGGTCCACTGTTTGAAATCCCCCAGGTTGCCTGGTTGAACTCACCTCTTCCCGGTCCTATGGTGCATGCGCTCCCCCAATCAGCGTGCTCAGATTCGCTTGAGCCACTTCGGCCAGCAGCTCGCCTAATATAAGCGGATCTGAGCGCACTGGCGGCCGCATCCCCCGCTACCCCCTAACAGGGAGCGTGCCTGCACCGGCCATCCACTAATGCCTGGCACGGTCAAGCGCCCCACTAAAGGGATAGCGGGGATGCGGCCGCTGCTTGCGCATGCACTGTTAGACCAGGAACAAAGGTGAGTTTTCAGGCTTCCTGGGGGGGTTTACACAGCTGGATGCTCTGGGGAAGGGGGGGGGGAATCCAGTGGGCCTGGAATCTTATAGATTTCCAGGCCGTTGAGGTGTAGGTTTTGGTCCACTTTAAAAAAGGCTACAAGTTTTAACATGAATAGATTATATTGTATTATGTAATAATTAGGATAACTGCTTACTTGCAGCTTTGCTTTGTTCTGTAACAAATGCTTCAAAAAATAAATCACAGCTGGAAATGTAGTTGTACTTTCCTGTATGTTTTACATACATTCATTTTGTATGTTTTACTCATTCATTTTATTATTTGCACTGTCCAATTATTTTGTATTTATATGCGTGGTATATATATAGTATGTCTTCATATCATCTCCATGCCATGTATGACATACTGGTCAGTACAAGCTGACTTACTCCTACCTGGAATGGTTAAGCTTTGGCAAATACAGGATCCAGAAAGGTAATGAGGAAACACCGGAGTGTGGTCCAAGCTGGGAGACAAGCTCCATCCCTCCTCTCTGCCTTCAGACACCTCCCTTTATGTGTTCGCTCTTCTTGTTCCTACTGTATGCCTGGCTCCCTACCTCCCCACACTCCAGCTTCTGTCTCATCCTCTCTGCCTGCAGCTGCTGATTTTTCACCATTATAATTCCCATCCACCGCTCTCTTGTTTTATGATCCCCTGGCTTTTCTTTAATCCTCATTCCACAGAGCCATTGTAGTGGTTATTTTTTCTTATCGCGTCCCCTCAGCATTACCTCAGTTACCCTTTGCCTCCCCTGGTTTCCCCTCTCCTGAGTGGCTGCTGCAGTATGGAGAATGTGGATGGTCAGAGTACAGACAGATCTCAGCAGATGACAGGTCCGTAATCATGTCTCTCATCCGTCTGTCCATTGTATCATTCCACCATTAGCTTGCAATTTGCCCGGCACCGGTGATGCTGCATCCTGTCTTATGTTTCATAATCATCCAATATGCTTATCTGCAGAGGATATAATATGGCTAATAATATGGATCACAATCATACGTGTCATCTTACCCACCCCGATATGTAATAATGGGCATGGTGTGGGGTCCTCCATGTCTGATATTTGGATGTATTTCTGTTACAATTGATGTCGCCCAGGCAGCAGGCATGTCTGATCTAAACTACACGATTAATGCTGTTGAAAGGAGACCTGATGGTGAAGTAGGTCACACGACATGCCTGCCTGCCTGCACTGCTACTACAGTATATGGGCATGTACTAAGCTCATCAGGTCTTGTCGTGTCTGTCTATTGCTGGAAATAATACAATGGCCATTGTGATGCATGACACATTGTTTTTTTTTTCCTTAGAAGCTCAAGGTTTTCTCCATGTATGGTATTTCTATAGCATGCTGCGCCTAGCAGGTGGGCTGATCTGTTTTACAGCTGCTATACAGAAAATCGGACTGTAAAGGATTTTACTGTGATGCTAGGGCTTTTATTTTTTTGCCCAGAGTGTTGATTAGCAAGATTTCCTATAAATACATTAAAGCAGACCTTTAAGATAAACAACACAGGTGATTTTCACTTTTCTGGGTGTTGGGTTGCCCCGCTTTGTGCCACGGATGACCCATAATCATCCCAATTTGGAAGTCGTTGTTCCTCTTTAACCCTTCTGGTAACTCTGTGAGAGGTAGGGTTCAGGTGCCCAAGAACCTAACCCACCTACTTTAGAACTCATACTTAGGCCCTTATTCATCAAGCGATAGCGCCAGGTAGTGTCTGACGAGCGCCAGGTAGCGGCAGCTAACGGCGACTACCGACTCAAGTACGCCCGGCGGCGGTCACAATGACGCATTTATCAAGCAAAATGAGGCTAGCGCCGGCGAGAGCGACGGCTAGTGCGGCATTCATCATGAAGCCGCCTGGAGCGAACAGCGCCGCTGCAAATTCCCTCACAGCGCCAGGTATGAGCTGTCGCTCCCTGGCGATGTCCAATGCATTTCAATGGAGCAATCTATAATTAATCATAATTAATTGGTATTATTTTTTTTTTATATTTTTTTAATGTCAAAAAATCGGAGACCACTTCTGCAATGTTAGGATTTATTTTTAAGTAAAAAAAAAAAATTAAAAAAATATGTGCAGAATTGATCTAACAGGTCTGAGATTAATGTATTCATATTACAAAATGATTCTAAAAACATGTATAATGTTACATTCAAAAAATATGGTTGTTTAGGGGTTAAAAACTAGTTAATACACATCGCCACCAGCGCTCTGGGGTTTAAACAAGGAATGGACAGCGACAGCACATTCGGAGCGTGATTTGTTGATGAATATGAAGCTAGCCGTTCGCTCTGGCCATTCGTTGTCAGGCGCTCACATACAACGCTGGACCTGTGAAACAGCGACCCCCCAGCCCGTATTCAACATTACCGCACACCGACTGAGTCGCTGTCATCAAGCTAATGCCGGCCAAGCACAGCGAATACTGGCTGGCGCTGAAAAAATCACGCTACAGTCGCTCATCTGTCGCTACCTGGCGCTATTAATGAATCGGCCTCCCCATCCAGCTGATTGAGCCCAGGTGTGTTCAGGAATACGGTCACTGCAGGACTGGAGAAATATCAGCCTGCTGCATGCATGATACCCTATAACTCAGCATCATATTTGTAAAGGGTAATTCCACTTTCGATGGCATTTCGATGCTAAGCTTATCTGTCATTTTTGTGTTCTATTTGTTTGCAACTCTGTGTTAAAACAGTTAATAAAATAAAACAGTTTCCCATAGCTATAATGTGCTTACCTTAGCTATGTACATCAAAGTGGTGATTATGAGTACAAATCATAGACTTCCTCCCTCTAGCTTACTAATAATCTGATTGCCTAAGACACAGGTATTGGAGCGCATTTCTAACACAAATTTTTATTTTACATTCCAAAAGAGGAAAACAATAAGGCAGAACACCAAACACCTGACAAATAGAGAGTTTTCCTTCAAGTTTTTGTTATGGTTGTTGTGGTGCCAAAAGACCCCCAAATAGAATTTAGATATCTCATTTTCAGCATTACCACCGTATTCATCCGATTTTAGTATTATAAAAAGACAAGCTCTCCTGTGGATGACTTTGACCCATAACCCCCCTGCAGTGTGAACAGAAGTCAGCATAGCACTCATGCTCATGATTGAGAAGTACTCTCAGGTGTTTAGCAAGATGGCCAATCCCATGCAGTTCAGGAATGCAGCATCTGCAAATTTACTCAACTATATTTGCATGGGGTTAAGCACTCTGAAACAGCATATGCCATCGATTATCAGAGGGAAAGTTTAGGGGGGGAATTTAACAAATTTGACTGAAGGTCTGCTTTAACCCTTTTGTTGCCAAGCACGTAACACCTACGTGCTGGCTTGGCTGGGCCTTAAGTGCCAAGCACGTAGGTGTTACGTGCTTGACTTTCCTCGCTTGTAGTTTAAAAAGTAAAAACAACAAATACTCACCTGACCCCTTGTTGGATCCGGCCGGGTCTCCTCTTTAATTTGGTGCCATCCGATCCCCCGTGGGGGGTCGGATGGCTCCAGGAGAGCCCCCGGAATAGGCCGCCCCCCCCCCCCCGCTTCTGCAGCAGCAGCTTCTAACTGTAAAAAAAAAAAAAAATAAAAATTACATTCACTTACCTGTGTGTGCGCTGGCTCCCGCTGTCCCTCCTCTTCACCTGGGGGGCCTCCGATCCCCCCCCAGGACTTACCGATCTTCAGGAGAGAGCCTGGGAGGCTCTCTCCTCTCTTCTGCACGATGGCGGCCGCCATCATGCCTCTAAGCCCCGCCCCCTTGGGGGCGGGGCTTATGAAGTCATCCCGGCCCCGATCTCAGGCTTCAGCCTTCTCAGCTTCTCAGATGCCGGTGATCGGCACAGGGGAAGGAGGTGACAGGAGATCCTCTGATCTCCTGCCTTCTCCTTCTCTGGATGCCGATCACCGGCATCTGTCAGCTGAGCGGCGAGGGACAAGAGCTTGCAATCGAAGGTAAGTACAGTAAAAAAAAAATTTTTTTTTTCTAATAAAATACTTTTTATTATTGTGTGGTGTTTTTTTTTCACATTAACCCTTTGTGAGCTGGTAAGGGGTCCATGAGACCCCTTATACCAGTTCACAAGGCTGGGGGGGGTGGCAAGTCACCTGCCCTAGCGGGTGGCTTGCCATTAACCCCCGCACCCCCATTACCTGCCTCCCCAAAGGCCAGGGGGGGGCAGAAGAGCCCGGGCCCACATAGGCTATGTGGGCTCGTAGGCTGCAGGGTGGGGGGGCCACCAAAGCTGGCCCCCCCACTCTGTGCCTACAAGCCCCCATAGCTGGTCCCGGGCTGGTTACTTTGGGTAAGGGGGACCCCACGTCATTTTTTTTTTTTGGATTTTGAAGGGTTTTTAACCCTTCAAAATCCAAAAAAAAATGGGGTCCCCCTCCCCGGGAAGGGGGACCCTATGTCATTTTTTTTTTAATTAACCATTTGTCATCCAGCAGCTATAAAAGGCTTCTGGGCAGGAAAGGGTGTCTACCTATACATATGTGGTATCGCTGTAACCGGGAGAAATTGGGGTTTCTCACGCAATAAGATTTTATTGACAAACTTACATTTTTTATTACAAAAAAACTCTACAAATTGTAAAAAAATGTTTTTTTTTTGTTTTTTTTCACACATTTCACCCAAAAAAATTGAGAATACACCTAAAAAATACAAACAAGACATTTCATGTTAAAGCCCAGACTCTGTTGAAAAAAACAATATATAATTTTCCTGGGAAATCCCTGGAAATCCCTTCAAAAATGACAGTTGAATATGTGTAGCGCAAAATGGTGAAACATCGTCTGGCAACAGGGAGTGGCAAATGCTGCAGGTAGGCTGGCAGCGAAAGGGTTAAAGTGGAACAAAACCCAGCAAAAGCCGTCCTGAAATCTAAAAGGTTCTAATCTAAAAGCTGCTGGCTTTTCCCCGAGGCATCCCAATTCGGGATCCCCCACTGTGTGAAACCCTCCTGTTCCCCCATAGAAACTCACCTTTCCTCCACCAGCCCATGTGCAAGCTCTCATCCAATGAGAGCTGCCTGCTGTGACTTCTTCATTCAGCAGACGGCTCTCAATGTTTACAATAGGGAGTGAGCACTGCTGCATCCCCTGCATTCTTGACACCATGCACACACTCCCGTCCCAACCAATCAGATGGGCTGATTGAGTAAGACATGTCATAGCTCTCAGATTGCTAAATTATTATCTCCTGTTATAAAGCTATGGTTGCTCTCCCTAGCCCGTGTAGGTCAAATTGGGAATGTTACATTCCAGTCTCTGGCAAAAGGGATGCTCCTGTATCTCTTCCTGCGTGCCTACTTTCAGTTTCTGCTCATCAAATTCAACTGGTTTCAATTTTCTGGGTGTTTAGAAACAAACTAAGAAACATACACGCAGATACCTTATCTATGTCTCCCCTGCAAATATAGGAAATGATTTGATGCAAGAGGGGTGGAGTTCCAACCACCTAGATTTCAGCTTCAGAAGCTTTATTCAGCAGCACAGCAGGATGAAACCGCTACATGGATGGTAAAGAAATGTTGCTTTGATTTTACACATAGCCAGGATAATATTTTCTCTTTTTACCAGTATGTATATTACAGTACAGTACGTATATATTTTACAAACACGAATAGAACATTTCCATTGTTTTGAATAACAGCTTCCACCCCAGGATCAGGCGGACCTATTCGCTGGCTTCCTCAGCCCCTTACCAGAAGAAATCATTCCTATCCAAGGGAGTTGCTCAATGGTGAGTGTAAGTAAAACTTGTTTCTACTCATATTAAGTAGCTTTAGCCCAGGGCTTCATTTGTCCTCTTAATACAGACTAAATTTTACTTAACATTGGTTTTGGTCCACTATACAGGTGTATTCTGAATTGGTATTCCCATGTGAAACCCCCCTGGATCACCCGTTTCCTCACCTCGATCCACACTCCCGCAAAGCATGTGCATGCAACAATTGCCAACGCCTCCCACTGGCCACTCCCCTCTGCTGAAAGTACCAGAATATCTGAATGGTTAATGAGGTGCACGCATCAGCCACTGCAGAGGAGTACCTGGGATGCTAGTGGAGGCTCGCACATGCAGTCGGATTGATTCCTGGCCAAATTGAGATACCCCAAGGGCTAGCTGTAGTACGGTGGTAAAGTATTTTAGACTGAATTAGGGCATTTGGCCGTTGGCCAGGAAAAGTGCTTTGGCACATTTACTGTCCCCTTCTCAAGCAGTTTGGCACAATCTGCTTGAACCTGGACAGCAACTGGCTGCAAGAATCAGCACAATACGTTTAACAAGACAAATGCACAGGTCTAGCAGCAAACTTCCTAATCACAGTGACACTGCAATGGAGGATGAAGCCAACCCAGGTCCCATACATATACCATGGTGGACCTAAAATCACATGATGCAAGTGCCCTCTGATCCTCTGGTGTGCCAGTCCAACACTGCATATGGGCACTGCTTCTTGTAAGGGTATTGGCCCTGTTTAAGCCTTGGTTGTAGCTACCATCTGGGTTATCACTATGGCTCTACTATTTAGAATGATGTGAGCATTGGCCTCTGCTTTGTAGGTAACTTTTGGCCTCTGCTTTGTTCCTTGCATATTTGCAGAAGTAGGATATTGGAGGATTTTTTTCTTGTTTGTAATTAGACTCTGTTATACAAGTAACTGAGGTCAGGTAAGCTATTGTTCTAGGAGAAGCTTTGCTGAATAGTTACAGTATTTACTGAGTACAATTTTGTTGCCTAAACAGAGAGTTGGCTGAAAAGCTTAGTTTTAGTTTCTGCCAAGTAGCAATGAGGTCTTGATGTGATCAGCAGTCTGTGTACCTAACCTAAACTGACCGAATGTCCCACTTTCGGTGGGGCAGTCCCATCTGGAGGCATTTTGTCACACTGCCCCTCCCCCAACCCTGGTCAGTTTGCCTCTATGGCCAATGACCAACACCCTTACATACTGGAGATATCAAAGCATGTGTGTCCCCCAGAAAAGAATCAGTTTAACCTAGCCACCTATTTAGTTAATCTAGGTGCTCAGAAGACAAACAAGGCAATATGAGGAGCACAGCTAAACATATAAAAACTGCAAATATATGTATTAGAAAAACCACAAATCAAATACAAAACACACATTTAAAAGCATCTAAAACATGGGAGCCCAAACACAAGCAAGGAAAGAACGGTGAGGGGGGTGAGAGAAAAGACTCAATATTGAGGCGTGTACATCACTGTTATTTTATCAAACATACATACATAAAAACACACCAGTACCAGAAAAAAGAAAAAAAAAAAAAATATATATATATATATAAGCATGAGGGAAAGAGCGAAAGTATGCCCTGCCTGAGATCTGGATCTCTATGTAAGTAAAAAATCAGGTCATCATCATCCAGAAGCTAAATAGGCCAAAGGAACCTCCAATAAAAGTTATATCTCACCATGTACCTCACCAATGTAAACAGCAAATGAAAAACCAAACTAATATTGAAAAACCTAAAAAGAAATGACAAAAATCAATAAGTCTAGCTATTTATAATCTGACTGTGAGTAGACACAAACACAACACTCATCCCCCAGGTACATACTCACAGTCACAGGACACCAAGTACTGATACTATATAATCTAGAAGGAAAATGCAGCTCAGATAAGCCTAATAGTATTAAAGTACGGAGACCTGGAGGGCTGCTGCTAAGCCCAATCAAGGATCATCCAAAGGAACTTGCAGCACAGGAGCTCTGGACCATAGTATAAAACCTAACCTTTACTATATATGAATTAAAATCATCTCACATAGGGACCGGCCGTCCCATTCCCCGAACCCCAAAGCAGGTAAGCCCAGGCTGCTTGATAAAAGGGGGCTCCCCTGAAACATGTCGCTTGCTTTGGGTTTGGGAAATGGGACAGCTTGTTCTTATGTGAGATGATTTTAATTCATATTTAGTAAAAGTTCACCGACTCTCAGTCGATCCTACCAGCTTTTTTGTATCAAGGGGTTGTGGTTAAGAGACAAGGAAAAATATATGGCTGCATTGGAAATCAGTGAAAATTAGTTTAAAGTTTATGGAGATGCTCCCAAACCTACCTCTATGTCTAGGCATAAAAATGGCACAATATCCAGATGAGCATTTTGAAACCCTGCAGCCCCCAAGTTATTTTATGCTTGTTATATTGTGTCATCAGGCATGTAAGGCCCTTTGTGTTATTTTGGTGCATTGCAGAAACCAATATATTATTCATTACAATGAGAATTATTAGGTCACAGCGCTGCCTTCAATATCCCAGAATAATTACCATATATCCCCTAAAAACATTTTTTTACTGTATATACTATAACACATTCAAAAATATCACGCTTCGTAAAAATAATTCATTGTCTGATATTGTGAATAAATTGACAATTTAATCTTACAGCATTTTATTAACACATGTAAAGCATCTGATGCTGTTCTGTGTGGAGGTGGTGAATTTCCATAGCTGCAAATGATCACTAAACTGAGAAAGATATTTTCTTTATTGCATGGCACGGCTTGCTTCGGTATTCATAACAGTTGGGTTATTCCGCCACAAGGTGGCGCAGTGTACTGCAGAAGAGCTGTGGCATCTCCCGGCCCCCTATAAAAACGGGATTAACCATAGAGTTCCCAGTGTTTCCTCTGCAGTAAAACTGCAAAGTTAGCAGATGGCTCTCTCTTGCGCAGGTGAGCGGGGCAACCAAACCTGCGGCCCTGCAAGTCTATTTCCACCCGTTTCTGGACCCTCACTGCCTCCCAGCCTTGGCTGACAGATCGGGTGAGGGTAGAGGAGCACTAGGGTCAAGTGCTCCTGGAGCGCTGCTCCAAGCCGCAGACCCTGTTCCACAAAGGGTAGCCGGCCATAGGCTTTATGGTGAGCCTACTAGGGATGCGGAGTTCCTGTCCTGGCTTCTGAGGGGGTGAGTGTTTTGGGGATTTTGGGGTTTTGTGAACCCTTCGTTTCCTTCAGGGGTCCCCCCCCCTTCTGTCCGGGATGCTCGCCGCTGCCTTCTCATTTCTCTTTCTTCTCCCCCCCTCTCTGACATTTTTCGGGGGGGGGGGGGGGGTCTTTGGTAGCGGCGCGTGGTATTAGTTGTGGTGGTTTGCATGTTTACAGTGTGTTTTTGGTGTTTTTTGGCCGCCGCGCCGGCGGGGTCACGTGGCCGCCATTTTTGCACTCTTCGGGGGGGGGGGGCAGGACCGGGGGATGACGTGTATCGCGCCGCCCCCCCAATCCCGCCCCTCTAGGTACCTCTGCCGGCGCCATTTTTAATTAGCTGCGCATCTGGATTTCTCCCTTCTGGGCTGCAACGCTGTTTCCTCCGGTGTGTCGCTTCATCCTGCGGTCTGTGCCTTGGTGACCCTACAGTGTCCTTGGTCCGTGAGTCCCCCTTGGGGTTTTTTTTATTGGTCTCGTGGGGCATGTGCTGCGGGATGCTCATGTGTCGTTTTTACTTATGTCTTTCAGGCGGGATACCAGTGGGTTGTGGTTTCTCCCGGCTCTACTCCTTCCTCCTCCTCACCCCCCCCACCCTTTGCTGATCTGGGGGCATCCCGTGGGAGGGCATCCCGGGTGGCTTTTGTATTAGCCTTTACCCAGCGCTGGCCAATTGTGCCTGTGTTAATCACCATATGGAGGCTTCTGGGGATAGTGTGCTTGGGGGTCCGTCGGGGCAATCCCGGCTATGTGCCATGTGTGGAGTATCCCCTGTGAGTGACAGTGTCAGGGTGTGCGTGCCGTGCGCTCAAAGTGTCCTTGCGCTCCAGCTTGGTTTGCCTGCATCGCTTCCCAGCTCTGCGCCCCCTTCGGCATCACCTACCCCCCCACTGCTGCAATTAGCTCCCAGTGAGGGGGAAGCTAGCAGGGGGTCACAGTCTGATCTGCCACTTCGTGTAGCCAACATTGAGAAGCAGCTTGCTGGGCCTATTACTAGGAAGGCCTCTGGCAAGAAGCGGCACCTGACTTCCACACCCTCCCGCTCCACTGAGGAGCATGAGGAATTTGATGCCACTGGTGGACTTTATTCTCTAGAGGAAGAGGAACTGTTCCAGGACTCCTCTGGGGACCAGCAGGAGGGTTGCATTAGTTACACTGGGTCTGTGTCCGGAGAGGAATCATGGTACCCTGAGGGCACTGACAATCTGCTGTCACAAATTTTAGAAATCTTGAGCTTTTTCGTCCTGGTAAACAGCGTCTGGAGTTCCCTGAGCAGGGCCATTTCACTTCTATGGTGCTTAGGGAGTGGGAACGTGCCCGCTGTGCCCAAGGGATTGGATAAGAGATATCCCTTTCCTGCTGATCTAGTAAAGCGTTGGTCCTGTCCCCCTGAGGTGGATGCTCCCGTGCTAGGCCTGTCTAATACTTCAGTCATGCCTTCCCCTGACACTACCACTCTGAAGGACAGAGAGGGCCGGTGCATGGATCAGCTGGCCTGCCATGCTTTTACTTGTGTGGGGGCTGGACTGCGCCCAGCCTGTGCTGCTGCCATTACTGCTATTGCCCTTAAGAAACTGCTCAAGCGTCTCTGTAGTGGCGCTATGGCTGGTAGGAGGAGGGAGGATTATAGGGCTCTCTTGCTTTGCTCTGATTTTGTTGTATTTATCCTTACTGCCATGGATGATGCTGTGAGGCTGGGCGGTAGGGCCTCTGCACTTTTGGTGGCTATGCGCCGCTCTGTTTGGTTACGTCAGTGGGCAGCTGATGCTGCTGCTAAGAAGGCTCTTACTGGGCTCCCCTTTGTGGGGCTGTGGCTCTTTGGTGAGCGTCGTGATGTTTTGGCCAAGGATGGCAGGCTGCCTCAGCATAGGAGGCAGCCCCGGCCTTTTCGGGGGACCTCCCCTCCCTTCGTTCTTCCAGAGGAGGTCGTGGCTCCCTCTTCTCAGGTAGCCGCAGAGAGTCTTGGGGCCGTGGCAGATCCCGTGGACGTCCCGGTCTCTCCTGGGGTTCCAAGCCCAAACCTCCTCCCAAGGCCCCCCAGGCATGAGGGGACGCCCTCACCCATCTGGGTGGGGGGACGGCTTCGGCTCTTTGCTCACGTCTGGAGGCTCCACGTTTCAGACCGGTGGATTCAGGAGGTGGTGTCCTCCGGTTACAATATAGAGTTTGCAGCCTGTCCGCCCCCAAGATTCATCAGATCCTGGATGTCTTTAAACCCCCTGTCAGCTTAAGGGTTACTTTCGGTGGTTCAATGCCTGCTAGAGTCAGGGTCATTTGTCCGGTGCCCCATCAAGAACAGGGTCAGGGGTACTATTCTAATCTCTTCACGGTCCCCAAAAAGGACGGCTCTCTGAGGCCCATTCTGGACTTGAAGGGCCTCAACAAGTTTGTCAGATTCTAAAATTTTCGCATGGAGATGCTACGCTCTGCTTTCGGTACCCTTCGCCCGGGCGACTTCATGACCACTGTGGCATCAAGGATGCTAATCTTCATGTGCCTATCTTCCCAGGTCATCAGAGATTTCTGAGGTTCGTGCTGGAGGATCAGCATTACCAGTTTGTGGCCTTACCATTCGGTATCACCTCGGTACCTCGGGTGTTCACCAAGGTGCTGGCGGGAGTGATGGCTCTGCTGCGAACCCGGGGCATTCGCATCCTTCCCTACCTGGACAACATCCTCATTGTGGCTCAGTCCTTTCATCAGGCTGAACAGGACACCCAGGTTGTGATCTCCACTCTGGAGTCCTTCGGCTGGGTGATCACTGTCCCCGTCCTTGGTGAGGTCCTTTCTGGGCATGACACTGGATACCTCTCAGGTCAAAGTGTTCCTTCCTCAGCAGAAGGTGGAGGGCCTTCAGAAGCAGGCACAGGCTCTACTCTTGTGTCCTCATCCCTCCATCCATCTAGGGATGCATTTGGTGGGCCTGATGGTGTCCTGCTTCGAGGCAGTCCCCTTTGCTCAGTTTCACATGAGACCTCTTCAGTTGCACCTCTTGTCAGTTTGGGATCGGGACCCTGTGTTCCTGGATCAGGAATTTGCTCTGTCTGCTCTGGCCAGGCAGTCCCTTTCGTGGTGGCTGGACTCAAGGAATCTTCTGGTGGGCAGGACCTTCCTGCCCCCGTGCTGGGAGACTGTCACCACGGATGCCAGTCTGATGGGCTGGGGGGGGCTTTTGGAAGTCCCTACAGTTCCAGGGTCATTGGGGCCCCCAGGAGGCCCATGCTCCCATCAATGTCCTGGAACTGAAGGCGATCAGGTTGGTTCTGTCCCATCTGACCACACACCTTCGAGCTCGGGCTGTTCAGATCCGCTCAGACAACCAGACGGCAGTTGCCTACATCAACCATCTGGGAGGGACTCGGAGCAAACGAGCCTTCAAAGAAGTGTCTCTGATACTGTCTTGGGCGGAACAGAATGTCTCCTGCATCTCAGCGGTATACATTCCGAGGATGGAGAACCAGGTGGCGGACTCCCTGAGCAGGGGGACGTCTGGTCTGGGGGAATGGTCCTTTAACTACCATGTGTTTCTCTCCCTGTGTCATCGCTGGGGTCAGCCGGATGTAGACCTGTTTGCGTCCCTTCTCAATTACAAACTTCCCGGGTTTGTCTCCCTGTCACAAGATCCTCTGGCCTTCACCACGGATGCACCGGCAATGCCTTGGCTGTAGTTTCAGCTTTCCTATGTGTTCCCTCCGTTCCCTCTACTGGGCAGGGTCATGCGCAAGATTGCCCAGGAGGGGGTGTCAGCCATCCTGGTGGCCCCCTGTTGGCCAAGAAGGGTGTGGTTTGCAGATGTCGTGCAGTTGGCAGTAGACCAGTATGTCTTGCCCAGGGATCCAGATCTTCTCACTCAGGGACAGCCACGCCATCCCAATTTACAAACGCTGGCTTTAACGGCTTGGCTGCTGAAACCTACATCTTGACAGAAAAGGGGTTGCCTGCCTCTGTTGTGGATACCGTGATTCGGGCTAGGAAGAAGTTCTCGTCCTTTATCTATTACAGGGTCTGGCATGCTTACATTGCCTGGTGTGAGTCCAAGTCTCTTCCCTGTCGGGTTTTTTCCATTCCCAGGATTCTGGAATTTTTGCAACATGGTTTGGATTCTGGCCTTCAACTAAGTACCGTCAAAGGCCATGTTTCAGCTCTGGCAATTTTTCTCCAAAGATCCTTTGCCAACCACCGGTTGGTTAAAACTTTTTTCCAGGGTGTTACTCATGTTCGTCCACCCTGTAAGCCTATACTACCTGTCTGGGACTTGAATCTGGTGTTGTCTGCTCTGCAGGGTCCTCCCTTTGAGCCTATCCGTGGGCCTACTTTGCCCATTCTGACTCTTAAGGTAGCCTTTTTGGTGGCTATCACTTCTGTAAGGCGAGTTTCTGAGCTGGCGACGCTTTCCATCAAACCTCCTTATTTTGAGAGGCATCAGGATAAGGTGGTGTTTCGGCTTAAGCCAGATTTCTTGCCTAAGGTGGTGTCTGCCTTTCATCTCAATCAGGACATTGTCTTGCCCTCATTGTGTCCTAATCCCGCCAATTCCAAGGAGCGGACACTGCATTCTCTGGATGTGGTCAGGGCTCTGAAGTTTTATTTGGTCGCTACTGAGCCTTTCAGGAAATCTGATGCTCTTTTTGTTCTTACTTCTGGACCTAGGAAGGGTTTGCCTCCGGCTAAATACACTATCAGCAAGTGGATCCGTCAGGCGGTGGTTCAAGCCTATTCTGCTAAGGGGAAGGAACCTCCCTTTAGAATTACTGCTAATTCCACTCGAGCATTTGGTGCTTCCGGGGCTTTTCAGCACCAAGCATCTGTTGAACAAGTTTGCAAGGCCGCTACTTGGTCTTCTGTTCATACTTTTTCCAAGTTTCACAAGGTTGATGTTAAGGCCTCGGTGGATGCTGCTTTTGGCCGCAAGGTGCTTCAGGCGGTAGTGACTTGAACTGCCGGCTGTTACTCATTGGGGATCCCACCCCCTACTTTTGGACACTGCTTTTGGATGTCCCAACTGTTATGAATACCGAAGCAGGCCGTGCCATGCAATAAAAAAGCAATTCTATGAGTGCTCACCTGTAGAATTGTTTTTGCTCTTACATGGCACGGGCTGCTTCGACCCACCCTTGTTATCGTTATTCTTGGTTGCCTCTTTATGGTGATTGTTCCAAGTTTATTGGGGTTTTTTACATTTTTTACCTTTATTCTCTCCCGGCTTCTTGTCTCACTGCTTGTCTACGCTGGGAACTCTATGGTTAATCCCGTTTTTATAGGGGGAGATGCCACAGCTCTTCTGCAGTACACTGCGCCACCTTGTGGCGGAATAACCCAACTGTTATGAATACCGAAGCAGGCCGTGCCATGCAAGAACAAAAACAATTCTACAGGTGAATACTCACAGAATTGCTTTTTTATTGCTTAGTACAGTTTTTTTGCAAAGGTTAATACCGTTTGTCCCTTTAAATTAGAAAAGTACTTTGGTCTGGTTTGCAGGTCTTGGTGCTTTCTGTAAATCTTGGGAATAAAACAGTAAATATGGGTAGGAAATGATAAGGCTCAATTGAACCTATATGTGCCATTCTGTGTTATTTTAAATAACTTTTAGACTCAGAGGATGAAGAACCACCTGACCTGGAGTCAGAATCTGGAGATGTTCCAAGCAGTTCAGAAAGTGGTCCAAACAGCATGCTTATTGAGAGCCAGGATTTAAGAACACAGATTATCCAACTGCTAACTGAGCTAGAAGAGACCAGGGAGTTGGCACTGAAACATGAAGACAGCTTTCTGGAGATGCAAGGTAAAGAACATAATGGTTTCATACAGTTGCTGGTCGTAGATAACCACTTCACTAAGCTCTCCAAATATTGTATTATTCACACTATGTTCCAAAAGCCAAATTAGCTTTTGTCTGCCATGTTAGTTAAAATAATCCCGCTAATGGCATTATGAGCAAAAAAATAATTTTTGAGGTGTTGGCACCTTTCTGACTCATAAATACAATATTGTCCAAAGTGACCAAAACAAGTAAAATGGATTAGGGGCCATAGGGTGAGCCATTAGAAGTTCCCTTCCCACCATACTCTGCTGCACTGTATAGTAAATCAGGACAAATACGTTCTGCAGCTGCAATGCTATAGCCTCAGACTCATGTCTGGGGGGGGGGGGGGGGGGAGCATAACCACTCCTGCCACATAGAGGCACCAGACTCTGCTTGTCTGAAGAACTCATCCTCCCACAATGCTGGTACTCTGGTATTTCACAGTCCTGCTAACTCTCGCTCTACAATTCCTGAACTCCCAGCATCCCCCTGCACCTGGTAAGTCTCTCTATATCTCTCCATCACTGCTCTCATCCCGTTACCTGTGCTCGCATGAATTTATCTCACTGGTTAAATCTCTCTCCCTTTCTCCATGCACCCACAAAACACGCTCTGCCACTTTCAAATCCCACAGTCACCTCCTCTCCCTTTCTCTGCTCCTACTTGCTGCTGGTGACATCGCTCAAAACCCAGGTCCAGTTCCTTCACACCCCCCCCCCCCCCCACTCATCTACACCCCACAACTCATCACAGACTAACCTTCACCGTAGTATCAAACCAGCATACACACGAAACCTAGCCAACCTCTTAACAATCACCCCTTCCCCATGCACTTCCCCCATTGTCACCTGCGCACTGTGGAATGCACGTTCAGTGTGCAACGAACTTGCATACATCCATGACCTCTTCACTACCAACCTCTTCACCTTCATGGCCTTTACTGAAACCTGGCTCACTCCCTCTGATACAGCCTCACCCGCTGCCCTCTCATATGGGGGCTTACAGTTCAGCCACACCACAAGATCAAGCAACAAACAGGGTGAAGGTGTTGGCATCCTTCTGTCTGAATACTGCTCATTTAACCCAACCCCTGCTCTACCCTCCCTTTCCTTCCCTTCTTTTGAAGTTCACTGTGTCCGTCTCTACTCTTCCTGTCACCTAAATATCGCCATTATCTATCGCCCTCCTAGACCCTCTTTCTGGACCACTTCTCAACTTGGCTTCTCCACTTGTCCTCTGACATCCCTTCTATAATCATGGGGGACTTCAACATACCCATTGACACCAACAACCCTGCAACCACCAAACTATTATCCCTAACCACCTTCTTTGAACTCAAACAATGGTCTACCAGCCCCACCCACAAAGATGGACATAAACTTGACCTACTCTTTACTCACCTCTGCTCTGTATCCAGTTTTTCCTCATCCCCACTTCCCCTCTCTGATCACAACCTACTAACACTAACACTCTCATCCCTTACCACTACCCCCTCTGCACACAAACCTGCTATTCTTCGCAGGAACCCCAGAAACCTAGACCTTCAATCTCTCTCCGATGCTTTACATCCCCTTCACACCCTGCCCTCATTTACCAATGTAGACACTGCTGCTTCATACTACCATAATATACTAACTGCTGCCCTTGACTCTGTTGCTCCCCTTAACTACAGCCACCTTCAGGCCAAAAAAAGACAACCATGGCTTAATACCAATACTGCAACATTGAAACAGCGTTCTCGAGTTGCTGAATGGCTAATCCAAAACCAAGGAGGACTTCCTGTTAAACAAGAAAGCCCTTCAGGAACTCAGGACTGCCCTTTCATCTGCCAAACAGGAATATTTCACATCACTCACATCAGCACAGGCCCGGAATCCAAAACAGCTATTTAACACTTTCAACTCCCTTCTACGCCCACCGCCACCTCCTCCATCCTCACAGCTAACAGCTGAGCAATTTGCCACATACAAGACAAAATCGACATGATTCGAAGTGGCTTCACCCCTCAGAACACCTCTCTCCTACCAACATCCCGCCTGCCCCAATCATTAACTCATTTCACACAGTTAACTGCTCAAGGTCTCTCCTCTCTGGTCTCAAAGGCTCACCTGACCACCTGCTCCCTTGATCCCATTCCATCCCACCTTATCCCTCAACTGTCTCCATCTGTCATTCCAGCCCTAATATCTTTATTCAACCTCTCTCCACTGGTACATTTCCCTCCGCCTATAAGCATGCTGTTATAACTCCACTCATCAAAAAACCCTCTCTGGTCCCCTCTGCCCTCCCCAGTTACCGCCCAATCTCTCTGCTTCCTTTCTCATCAAAGCTTCTTGAACAGCATGTCCATACAGAACTTACCAACTATCTGTCTACAAACTCCCTCCTAGATCCCCTCCAATCTGGTTTCCGCTCGTGTCACTCTACCGAAACGGCCCTCACCAAAGTCACCAATGATCTACTGACCGCCAAATCCAAAGGCCACTACTCTGCTCTCATTCTTCTCGACTTTTCATCTGCTTTAGACACTGTAGACCATGCTCTGCTTCTCAATATTCTTTCTTCTCTTGGAATCCAAGGTCTCTCACTCTCTTGGCTCTCCTCCTATCTCTCTCATCGCACATTTAGTGTATCTTACTCAAGCACCATTTCCTCTCCCCGGCCTCTGTCTGTTGGGGTACCACAAGGCTCAGTCCCAGGACCCCTACTTTTTTTCAATATACACTTCTGGTCTCGGACAACTAATAACCTCGCTAGGCTTCCAATATCGCTTTTATGCAGACGACACTCAGATCTACCTCTCTGGCCCGAATCTCTCTTCTCTCCTCTCTCGCCTTCCTGACTGTCTAACAGCCATCTCTTCCTTCATGACATCTCGCTCCCTTAAACTAAACATGGACAAAACAGAACTGGTCATTTTCCCACTCACTCCCCTCCCCTCCCCTCTCTAACACCACAATCTCTGTAAATAATCTTACAATAACTGCAACTCATCAAGCTCAATGCCTGGGCGTCATTCTGGACTCCTCTCTCTCGTTCACACCTCACATTCACTCCCTGGCCACCTCCTGTCGCCTCCAACTCAAAAATATATCTCTCATCCTTCCCTTCCTCTCACCTGTCACCACTAAAATGCTAGTGCATGCCCTGGTCATATCCCGACTGGACTACTGCAACACCCTCCTCTGTGGTTTGCCAACAAACAGACTAGTTCCCCTCCAATCTATTCTAAACTCTGCTGCTCGCCTCATCTACCTCTCCTCTCACTTCTCCAGTGCTGTCCCCCTCTGTCAATCCCTCCACTGTTTACCTGTCTCCCATAGAGTTCAGTTCAAACTTCTAACGCTAACCTACAAAGCTCTCACTAACCAGGCCCCTTCATACATTTCATCTCTGATCCAGCATTACCAACCCAAGCACAACCTCCGCTCTGCCTCTGACATTCTCCTGTCCTCTTCCTTGGTTACTTCCTGCCTTCAAGACTTCTCCCGTGCCTCCCCACTTCTCTGGAATGCACTTCTCCGCTCGATCCTCCACTCTCCATCACTCCAAGCCTTTAAAAATGCCCTGAAAACTCACTTCTTCAGACAAGCATATGACCTGGCTTAAGCAACTTCTATAACCTTCAATGGCACATGCAGCCATACTCAAGCTTTACCACCTGTGATCCCGCCCCTTTGTCTCCACCCCCATCCTTTAGACTGTAAGCTCGCAAGGGCAGGGCTCTCTCTCCTATTGTCTCCTGTGCTCACAACACTTGGTTTTAAACTGTGGCATCTAATTTTGCATTGTTCTCTGTACTATATGTTTTACCCTGTCTGTAATCATACCTTGTAAAGCGCTACGGAAGTTGATGGCGCTATATAAATAAACAATAATAATAATAATCTGCCCCTTCAATAGTAAGGCTTCACTACCATTCCTTTAAGAGCTATACTTTCAGCTGTGGATAGCACTCATGGACTGGCATGGAAGCACATTGGCACCAAGACTCACCCATTTTGTGAGCAGGCTGAGGCCAGTGAATTCCCATGATTTTTAGCCTTGGAAAGGAGTGTTTTCTTTGTAAGTATGTAGCCTTTCCTTTACAGGAATTCTGGAGGAAGAGAGACTGGCCAGTGCCCAACAAGCTGAGATTTTCACAAAGCAAATCCAGAGGCTTCAAGGTAAGCTGATAGGTCATGATCTATTTTTAAGACTTTATATGTGAACTTACAGGAAATACAAGGAGTTACATAAGTAAATACATTCTGCTGCTTACATGTAGGTTAAATAGTGAGCTTGATGGAAAACTGGCAACCCCTTCTCTCAACATGCCTACAACAGAATTAAGCCTTTGGCATTTTTTTAATCATGTTTAACCCATTTAAATTTTAGAGGTCCAACACATGTTCAGTGATTTTGGTCATGCAAAGTTCCTTCAAGTGCAGGGAATGTTTGTTCAAGTGCATGTTTTCCAACCAGCTCAGACTGACACAAGCAGAGTTTTAGATTACACACACAGGAACTAGAGATATTGGCAGCCTTTTTTATAAAAATAAGTGGCTGCCCGCAGTGCAGAGCTGGCTGCAGGAAGCCGGCGCTGATTCCTCACTCCTGGCTGGCATATGGCCGATAGCACAGTGCTTGTATAAGTCT
The DNA here is from genome assembly GCA_027917425.1 of Gastrophryne carolinensis. Classification (NCBI taxonomy): domain Eukaryota; kingdom Metazoa; phylum Chordata; class Amphibia; order Anura; family Microhylidae; genus Gastrophryne; species Gastrophryne carolinensis. Next base: position 257,764,016 of record CM051238.1, read on the forward strand.
ATGCAATAGTGGCCCGCTGTGTAAAATCCCCCTGGTCGCCCGTTCTGACTTACCCTTCACCAATCCTATGGCGCCTGCGCAGCCTCTAGTGATCGGTACGTTTTGATCCTCTCCCATTCTCTTCGTCCAAGCTATGGTCTAAGAGAGCGGGCCGAAGTGCACAAATTCGCAATCTCAAAAAAGTTAAAGAAAGGGAAGAAACATTAGGACCATTTAAGGGCTTAGGGAGACAATTGTACATGGGCAAAGGCCATTTACATTTGCGTTTTTTGAGCTCCAACCATGAATCGACCCTCTTGTGTGTAAATTGTCTCCTCAACACCCAACAATCAGGTGCAAAATACATTGCATTATTTTCAAATTGTTTGTACTTGACTTGAGTCAAGCTCTTTAGCGCCATTTGAGCGTCTGTGGAGAGACATTAATAGCGCCAGACGGCACTGTTGGTGTTCAGTGCTGTAAGCTACCCCTGGCCCTGTTTTTTTTTCCAATGGAAATAGGGACAGGTAGTGCCGGTGGGGAGGGCCAGAAATGATTTGTATTTAACATGTAAATATATGACAGCGTGGGTGCTCTGAGACCATGATACTCAGGCATACAGCACCATGTGCAATACAAAAATGGCTTTAACTGGGGATGGTAGCACAGTGACCAAGCAAAAACACATGGAATGAAATTTGGAACATACAAATGACATGACACATGTGATTGGCAGACATTAAAACGTAAGTTAGCTGCAAGTAACCTAAGTACAAGAATGAACAAAAAAAAATGAACAGGCCAGGCCATTCTGAACAGGCCAGGGATCCCATGTCTCTTAATGGAGCACAAGAAAATTCAAAAACGCTAACCAGCTTTCACCCAAAAAAAGGGACTGGAATGGCTAATTGAAGTCTATGGGAGGAAGTCTATGGGAGAATGACACTGGGCACCTGATGTGATGTAGCACACCCAGCGCACTTGATACATGGAGTGATACATGGCACTAGGAAAGGCACTAAAATGTTTTGCGTCATAAATAAGATTTGATGGTGGTGTTACATGCATTTATGTGGCGTTAGGGTTTCTTAAATAAGGCCCTTACTATGCATATGTTTCAGTTTTATACTCAGGAAATGTCTGTTCTACTAAAATATGTCCATATCTTTTTAGAACAGGTGGGCTTTTTATTTGGCAGCAGATTGGAATACATTTTCTTTTATTAGAATTTTTTTTTTTTTTTTTTTTATAAATAGTGGTACATAATGTTACATTTGATTTTCTTGTGCATGGTTTATGCTATTGGTCTATTTAGTTTAGCTACAAATCAAGAGCCTGATTTATCAAGCACTTCTGCCAGGCAGTACCACATTGGTGCAAATTCAAGTAGTAAAAAAATAAACGTATAAACTTGTATAAACTTATAAAATGAAAAAAAAAAAATTCACACTTGCGCATGTTGTTGCACTACAAGAAGCACACTAAAACACTATCAGTGCAGCAACATGCTGAAAAAAGTCTAAATCATATTTTGCACTGCTCTAATTTGCACTGAAATGTCATTGTCTGGCAGAAGTGCTTGATAAATTAGGTCCTAACTGTCTGTATCTCATAATTTGTACACCCAAAGATAAACAATTCTCTTGAGATTTCAAAATTGTTCAACAACAATCTAATCTCCTCCCAGGTCCACTTTTAATAGTGTATTCCTTTCTATTACAATTCTGCAGTTAGTCAATGTAAAAGCAATAAGGGAGCAGGCTCAAATCAAGTAGCAAGCAGCAGACCCTCAAATGTGCGTCAGGGTCTGGTGAGGAGTGCACGGTCAGCTTTAGCACTAACAGCTTAGAAATGGAACATTTTCAGTACGCAAGACTCAGATGAATAAAGCGTTGCTATACAGTATTTAGATGGACAATCCTTTTAATTCACAAAAGAGTAAAATAAAAAATATTCTGTTTATCTCCTAAAATAACATCTTTTCATTTTTATATAATCTCTGAAATGTTAAAGTTTCTTTTCATTATAAAGATTTTTCTTTTCGCATTTGAAGCTCAGTTGCGTTCAGTACAGGAGGAGGTGGACAGCCTGGAACAAGAGAAGGAGTGCGAGCTGTTGGAAGTGTCCCAAGAGTTACGCTGTGCCCAAGAAGAGATAATGTCTCTGCGCCAATCAGCAGAGGAGGCAGCAGCTGAGCGGGAAAGCGACATTGCTTCTTTGCAGGAGGAGCTCTGCAGGCTACGAGCAGAGCTACATGAGCTGCAGGAGACCAGACAGGAGTATGAGATGGAAATTACCACCCTAAGGGCAGAAATCAGCATGAAGACCTGCAATATGCATGTAGGACAGGAACCTGCAACATTACAGGGTAACCAAACTCACCCATCTTGTTCCACCATTGTGTATTAGTACAATCTAAGAAAATACACTCCTGGCCAAAATATAGATCTCTATATATAATATTATTTAATTTCTGACTCACCCCCAAAAATATCAAGGCTGTTCACCATACTGTATGCTAAGTTAACCTTTGAAATGCACACACCCCAACCTTTTGATCGTTGAATTATAGTATAACTATGTTAAACAGAACAGGGATCCATAGATGTCAAACAGCAAAAACTTGTGTGTGATTGCATATGGCTTGACCTTCCCTCTGCATACAACTTCATGACCACTTGAACAGAATGAACATTGCAGACAGAATTTAGAAGGCAATATGAAATGAATGAGCATATCTAACAACAGCAGGTACCAGCTTTGCAAACACATAACAATCACATACATGCTAAAGGCTAATACTGAAAACTTTTATGTCCCCCTTAGTTCCTAGTATTGTCATTTTTAGAATATAATTAGCAAAAGAATGCAAAGACCAATGTCAGAGGTCATCATACGATAACTGATCCAACTACAGTGAACAAAAATGCTGCCTTCCTACCTTTCTATTAATTTACTGAATGGGCCAGTATACTTCATGTTGGTGGATTCTAGTGTTCAGATATAGCTCTACTGACACAATTCAGATACATATTTCCTAAAAATTCTGGATATAGCCTACTTGGGAGCCTGATCAGTGATCCATTTGCATTATATGGCTTTTGTTCTGGTAGATTCCATATAATCTTTTTACTGGTGCACACTATGCCTTAAATCTGAATGGCCAAATTCTTACTTCTACATTGGCGCCCTGTGTTGTCAAATAGAGGATGTAGGGGGTTGCTAAGCCCCCTGCACTTTTTATGATTGTTTCTTATATATGTAATTACAGACAAGGTAAACATACAGTACATTGACTATTACAAACAAGATGCTACAAAGTTCAAAGTGAAAAGGTGACAACCCATACGTACCATCTAGGTGGTAAGGACCTGTGGCGGATAATTAGGAAATGGAAAGCAGCACAAAAATGACTTTCCATTTTTTCTTTTTTCCACAGATTTTTTTTTTACCAGCTTAGATATGCATAGGGACTTTTTAGGGAGAGATATGCAGTCATTGCTCAAAGACAACCTTCAAACTGGCTTCACCCCTCAGAATAGCTCATTCTTCCAGACTTTCCCCTGTCCCACGCCCTAACTCATTTCACTCAGCTAACTGTACAAGGACTATCCTCTCTTGTCTCTAAGACCCATATGATCACCTGCTCCACTGACCCTATTCCATCCCACCTTATCCCTCAGTTGTCATCTCTGTTCAACCTCTGCCTCTCCACATGAACCGTTTGCTCTATTATAACCACTTATCAAGAAACCCTCTCTGGACCCCTCTGCCCTCCCCAGTTACCACCCAATCTCGATGATCACGTTCTCCTCCAATATCCTTGAACAGCATGAACAGTCATTCAACTGAAACTGCTCTCAACTAAGTCACCAGTGATCTACTAACTGCCAAATCCAACGGTTACTACTCATCTTATTCGGCCATGCTCTGCTTCTTAAAACCCAGGATTTTCCCTATCCCCGATTCTGGTCCTTCCCCAGCTGTGTGACACCCCTAGATCGCAGAGCTCACTTACCCTTCCTCGAGCCCATGCTGCAGGTAGAGCAGTCTGTTGAAATCCTAGTCGCACTTCTGAGTGACCTGTGGCATCACTCCGCTCCCTTCGGCTGTGTGCTGCCCCGCACAGCTATACAGTTGGGGCAGGGCCACACTAAGCCGAGAAGCGATTGATGCCTGTGCCAGCCATGCATGCACCGTGGGCTTGAGGAAAAGGTAAGAATATCGGAAGACTCAGGGGGTTCAAAAGAACAGGGTATGCCCTTAGAGGAGGGGGTAGGCCTGCCCTGGAGCCTCATAGACTCCAGGCTGTGTTTTGGTCCACTTTAATATACTTTCTTCTTTTGGAATTCAAGGCCTCGCTCTCTCTTGGATTTCCTCCTATCTCCCTGACCAATCATTTAGTGTTTCCTACTCATAATTTCCTATCCCCATCCTCTGTCTGTTGGTGTACCACAAGACTCCTTCCTAGGACTCCTACTTTTTTCAGTCTATAGTTATCTTGGCTAACTAATAACTTCAAAATCCCTTTTATGCAGATGACACAACCTTTCATACATCATTCTCTTTTTTCTCCTCCCTCACAATCCTGACTGTTAGCCATCTCTTCCTTTATGTCATCTCGCTCCCTTACACTAAACATGGACAAAACAGAGCTGGTAATTTTTTCACAGTCCAGCTTTCTAACAAGACAATCTCTATTAACAATTGTACAGTAACTGCAAATCCTCAAGCCCAGGCCTAGGCGTAATTCTGGACTCCTCTCTCTCATTCACATTCACTCCTTAGTAACCTCCTGTCATCTCCAACATAAAAAATCTTCCTTCGGACCTGACACCACTAAAATGTTAGTGCATGCCCTGGTCATATCCTGAATTGACTACTGCAACACCCTGCTTTGTGATTAACCAACAAACAGACTGGCACCCCTCCAATTTATTCTGAACTCCGCTGCTCAACTCGTCTACCTTGCCGTTCGCTTCTCCAGTGCCGCTCCCCTCTTTGAGTCCCTGCACTGGCTGCCTGTTGAGAATTTAGTTTAAAAGGCTAAGTTGAACCTACAAGGCTCTCTCCAGCTAGCCCCCCATATTATAATCCAGCGATCCCTACCCAGGGGCAAACTCCGCTTTGTCTCCAACATTCTCCTGTCCTCCTCCTCATTCAAGTCCTCTTAATCCTGAGTTAAAGACTTCTCCTGTGTCTTTCCATGTCTTTGGAATGCACTCCCTGGCTCAGTTTGACACTCCATGCTTTTAAAAGTGTCCTCAAACAAGCATCAGACAAGAATATAATATGGCTTAAAGTGGACCAACACCCAGGATTTTGACTATCCTGGGTCTTGGTCCACTTCGGTGGGGCACCCCCGATCGGGGTGCCCCGCTGTGTGAAACCCCCCCGAACCCCCCGAAAAACTCACCTCTCCCCGCTCCCAGCGCCGACGGACAAGGAATCTGACAGTCCCGGACAAGCGGCTCCTCCGCCGCCGCCTCCCGCGTGTCCCTCTTGACGCGCGCGCTCCCGCGCCGGCCATTCACAGACGGCCGGCGCGGGCGCGCGCACGCCTAGAGGGGCGCAAGGGAGGCGGCGGCGGCCCGCCCGCCGCCGGAGATAAGGTAACGGGGTTTGGGGTGTTTGGGGGGGTTTCACCCCGCGGGACATCCCGATCTCGGATGTCCCGCGGGGAGGGAGGTGATCGGCCCGGGAATATTATAGATTCCCGGGCCGATCACCCGTGTGTGTTGGTCCACTTGGGACCAAAACCCAATCTATAAAATTCCCGGGCTGATCGATTCCCTGCCTCTGGGGCATCCAAAATCAGGATGCCTCGCTGTGTGAAACCCCCCAGGTCGCCCCATACACTTACCTTATTTCCCGGCCCAATGTGAGAGCTGCGGCAGCATCCCCGCTATACCTTTAGCAGGGCGTGTGCTTGCACCAGGCATTTGTGAATGGAGGGCACGGGCAAACTCCCTGTTAGAAGGTAGCGGGGGATGCAGCTGCCAGCGTGCTCAGAGCCACTGGCCTTAGACGAAGCCTTACACAATGTGACGTCAGTGGCTCCGAGCATGCTGACTGGATGAGTGACATCTGGGGGGGTTTCACACAGCGGGGCACCCCGATCTGGGTGCCCCAGGAGAAAGGACCAAAACCCAGGATAGTCTAAATCCTGGGTTTTGGTCCACTGTAAGCATAACCTTCACAGGATGCATGCCACTCTATTTCATTTGCAAGGAATCTCTTTCCTATTGTCTCCTGCTTTCATAACATTTGCTTTGAACTTTGTAGCATATAGGTTGTAATAATCTCTGTATTGCATTTGTTTTTTACCTTGTCAGAAAGTATACCTTGTACAGCGCTATGGAAGAAGCTGGTGCTATATAAGTAAACAATAAGTAGAAGAATAAATGGACGGATAAATATATATTAATACAATTTGTACCTATGTTAGACTGGGGTTTAATATTATTGCTCTGTAGATGTTTTATTCATAAAGACATTTCTAATTAGTATTATGTGTTAGTTTTTATGGGTGTCTTTTCCATCCTTGTGACAGGAGAGCTGCAGTTCTTGCGGGACCAGTGCCAGCATCTGCAGATGGAGCGCAGCATCCTCCAGGAGAGTAACAGCCAGCTGAAGAGTCATCTCCTGTTGCTAGGAGAGAGGTAATGCTTGCTTTTATTCCATTCAGGTATATATTTAGACCTGCCATGTAAAGCTATTTCCAGGATGGTGGGGGGTTGGATACTATGGCATATGAATCTGATGTGCTATACTTTTTTATGAAATGCTGACCAGTATTTGTGACATGGTAGCAATATCGATGAATTCAGCTTAGATGACATTGCTATTATTAAATTAGAATGTAAAAACAAATTGTGATGTCTACATTTTAATTTGTTCTGTCTCAGTAGCTTGGAAGATGTTCATGCGCCCATTTCAAATCAAGGATAGTGTAATAACTTTGCTAACATGATTTGTTAACAGCTTCACTTATTAGACATTCTAAATCAAGGGAAAGGTATTAATTGGTAATGGTAGGAATATAAGAGAGACAATAAAATGGGAGGGAAGCTTTCAGACTGCACTCTCGAAACAATGATGATAATATACTTCAGAAAAGAGCTATAGTTTAATGTAAAGTAGGTCTAATTACCATTCATTAAGGATGTATAATACAAGAAAGGTATTACAGTAATTTCAAATAATAATAACTAGCTCCTTGTATTTAATAGAGAAGGTAATGCAGAAACCAGGGAAGTTGTAACCGAATCCCAACCTGAACAACCGGAAGAGAACGACAGCCTGACAGATATAAAAAAAGAAGAATATGATTCTGACACAAGCGTTGTGCTCGGCGGCTGTATTGACAGCGAAGGAATAACAGATTTGGAGAAGCAGAAGGTGACCCGAGAGGAGGAGAAGAGCAAACTGCACGTTCAGCTCCAGAGTGCAGAACAGAAAGTGCAAAAAGCACAGAGTGAGGTGAGTGATGACTATAAAACTTAAAGGGCGAGGTCGCTTGAAAGATTCCTTTATATTAGGTTAGCGTTAAAAGATTGCTGTTTTAATGTCAGATTATAAGATTATAAACCATTAGAGGTTATGGACCATCAGATCTTTATTATAGCTCGTATTCCATAATTTTTCATCACTTTAAATATTAATTTTCATGGCGAAAATTAGGTAGTAATCAGATCTTTATTACTGTTTTGTCATCACTTGAATTCTTTGTGTGGTTTTAAGTCACCTTACTTTGTTAGGGCTGCAGTGGTTCCTGAATGCAGATTGATGGGGGGGGGGGGGGAATGATTTCAGTATTGCCTATGAGTCAACATTATAAAACCTTAGCCTCTGCTTTGCTGATGCACGCTACTGCTTTCTAAAGACCATCTAGGCTAGTGGCATTAATATCACTAGTTTCACTTGTTTTGTAATTAAAATATTACTTTTCGAATGGACATAGCCAGCAATGAAAATCAGTGGTTCCAGAATGCAGAATGATGGGGGGCAATATTGCCTACGAGCCAACATTACAGAAACCTTAACCTCTGCTTTGCTGATGCAGGCCACTGCTTTCTATAGACCATCTAGGCTAGTGGCATTAATATCACTATCTATCTAATTATTACTTTTTGAAATCTGGGACAAAACTCGAGAGGATGTAATCTCAGCATGGACATAGTCAGCAATGAAAATCCCACAATGAAATGAAAATCTCACAATTTGAATTTTCAATCATGGAATTTACAGGTTTAGGTAATTGACACTTTTTGGATTTAATTAGATTTAAAGTCACACATTAGACTTAAAGTCACAAAGAACTAAAGCTAAGGATAAATATTTGAAAGCTGAATAGCGAGAATGGAAGCATATGGCTACCGCTAGGGGTGTTTTAGGTACAACTTTGCAAGCATGTCAGGCAAGATCATGGAACTAGATAATGCAGCCACCGTTTTAATGTGTTTCTGACCTGCTGGTTACCAGTCCATTGTCATTAACTCATCTTCCTATTACACCTGGTATTAGTTATGCTGACCAATACAGAGCAATAATCTTCACTCCATCATCTATCTTTAATGGGGGTGTCCGGGCAAAAATTTTAAAAAGCCTGTACTCACCTTTCTCACTGACTGCTCATAATTCAGCATCTTGTAGACTGGGTCCCGGGGTGTGCACTTACACATCAGTTCTTCGGGCTGTTGACTGTGCATACTAATGGGGGATGAGTCTCTCAAGAATTGACATGTGCCCCTGTCCTCTGCTGCAACAGTGAATTTGGAGCACATCTTGTTATAAGTGAAGCATACTGTAAATTAAAATCCCTATCTTGTAGATAAAAATATATGGCTAAAGTGATTATGACATCCTTGTCTGGTCAATAATAATATGTATATCTGCATCCTCTGGTCTTGCAGTGTGTAGGTCTCCTGTCTGAGATTGAGGAGCTTCAACAACGCCACCGGATTAGCCAGGATGAGCAGGAGAAGCTCCAGGAAGAGCTGAGGCTGTGCAGAGAGGAGATCCACAGGCTGAAGGAAAGTGGCTGGCAGGTAGAGTTCACTGTTATGAGCAGCATCATTGTTACACTTTGATCATTCCTCCTGATTGATCCATAACTACACATATCAAGTAGTATAGTTATCCAACAAAATAAAGGCAAATACCTGACATTGATACCACTCAGCCTTTTGCACACAAAAAAAAACTAGCTCAGCTAACCCATGCAACTGTTTCATGCACCACAAAAACTACAAAGTCATATGTGTAAAAAACAATCATATTGTATTGCTAACAAGCAGAGCTTATCCCAATTTCTCCTTGTTTCTTGTTTTAAAAGTAGGCCATCCTTCAATGATTAAGTGTAAGAAAGGGCGAGCATGAAGGACATCCACCACTCATGTGGCCACCTTTGGTCATGAGGGGCAGCTGGAGTGCCATAAAAGCATAGAGGGGTGAGATTTCTGGGGGCTTATGGTGTGTGGGGAATGCAGTGGCCCTGAATGCCAATGTGGGTTATCTGGGTAAAGGTCTGCTTTAAAGTAACAATAAAGTATATATTAGGGAGGGGGAAAGTGCAGGGGGCGAGGTTATAGCTGTGCTTTGCACAGGCAGAGCAGAGCTGGTATCAGGAAAAGGACAGCAATCCCAGAATGCAGAGCAGCAAAGTCAAAAGACACTTCCTGTCTGCAGGCATCATGAGACTCCATGGGCCGCCATCTTGGATGTTTAAAAGCTTAGAAAAGGCAGTAGGTGCAGGTAGGACAATTTTTAATGTGGGCAATCTGTATGTACAGGGTGGGGGAAAACATACAAGATAGACTTGGCAGGGGGGCATGCGCACAGAGTAGGGGAAGCCACTCTATGTGCTGTCTGTGTGGCCCCACTAGTGCACTGGTGAGTTTTTGTGTTGTAACCCCCTCCCTGCCTAGGTCCCAGGGAAAGGTGGCAGGGTGGGAGGGGGATTACACTTAGATTGGACTCATGTCTGGTGGCCCCCTGTTAATTTTGGCAGTGAGACGTTCCACTGTAGTATGAAAGTGACCATTAACCTCTTACAACCAACAGCCTTTTCATGCAGCTGCCTAATTTTAAAGTAAATATGCTGATGGTCTATGCATGTATCATTTGGCTTTTGTACATTTCAAAGATTTAACATTGCCTGCATGTAGCTGTGGCTTGAACTATCCCCACTTTTCTTTCCCTGCCAAGTAACCTATACTGGCCCTTGACTCAATAAATAGAATTATCACAAACAAATAATGCAACTCTTCACTTTTATTTTCAGCTCCCTATATGAATGACCATTTAAGTTTTAAAAGACCGTAGATTATACTGTAAAATCAAAGCATGCTTGCCTTACCTCGTATGCAGCCATTCCCTTCTAATCTGCTCTCTCCCAGAAGTGTATATATTTAGAACTGACATAGGACCCCAGTCCACAGAGTGCCTTAGTGCTTCCACATTATATGTTACCAGTTTTAACACATTTCAATTATATAAACTGAATCCACTAAATGCATACTATAAAAACATTAGTTATAAGTTAATGAAATACAATATTATTGTACTGCATCATACAGAGGTGGAATGGGGCCAAACATCTGACGGATTTTACTTGGATGTGACTGGGATGTGTCCTCCTTCGAGAGGCTTTCCAGTTAGTCAAAGGGTCCGCCCCGCAGCTGAGGTTATGTTTGCAGGGATAGATCATGTAAGCAATGGTAATGAATCATTGGTATTGCAGGGAAAGATAATGGGGCAGAGATCAGTATGGGTCCCTCACAGACATGATCATCATCAGCATTAGCATCGACTAAAGCATTGCAGAGTTGCAAAGGCAGAACATGTGGAGTCTTGTTGGGGGGTACAGTGGGGTCAGTAGAGGGGCTTTGGGGGGTGCATGGGTGGGAGTGGAGGTGGGTGTTAGAATATGAATTAATTAATTTCTGTACAAGCTCTGTGTGAATTGGGCTGTGTGCCGGGGCCTATGTTTAGCCTATTAGTGCCAGAGCAGGAATTATCTGTGTCCTTCTTATGGCCAGTCTACTTCTGATATCATAATATAAAAGTGCAAAGAAGCCATGGTGCAAATACATATGTCAATTTGACATAAAAAAATGTTACTGGGACTCACTATGGGAAACAGGAGGCAAGGAGCATTCTTTTAACAATCAGCTTGATTGTTTTACCACTGAATTAAAATGATTGTCTCTTTATAGGTTTATTATAACTGATCTCATATTATCATATATAGTTAGGTCAGTGTTTAGAAACAGTTTGTAGACACTAATGTGTAAAAACAGTTTACACACTGTTCAAAAAAAAAGAAAAGTGTTATCGCCATCTAGTGGAAACTTGTGCAACATACACAATTCAAATATACAGTAAACTCATATTCAAAAAGATATATTATACATCTAACATGGGTGTTAAAATAGGACCAACAAAAGGGAATAATGAGTATACAAGGCCTAAAAAGTGCTTATTTTTATTGTAAAAGCTTTTAGAAATATACAGTATTTGATTCCCTTCAAAACAGATTTGATTTAAAATGGACCAAAACATGGGATTTTGACTATACTGGGTTTTGGTCTTTGCCTCCCTGGGGCAACCCGATTCAGGATGCCCCGCTGTATGTAGCCCCCCCCCCAGGTTGCCCAGTAAAACTCACCTTTCCCTGGTTTTACGGCGCATGCACAAGCTCTTGTCCTATCAGCGGGCTCGGGAGTGCTCATCAATATTGGCTAAGGGGCAAGCCTAGCCGAAAGAAGACAAGCGTGCTGGCCACTGCATCCCCGCTCCCCTCTAACAGGGTGTGAGGCCATTCACAAATTCCCGGCACATACTCTACTAATGGATTTGATGAGGGCATCTTGTGCATGCAACGTTGGATCAGGAAAAGGGTATTTTTTTTAGGGGACTCAGGGGAGCTCAGACAGCAAATTGGATGTCCGAATTGGTATGCCCCCGGGGGAGTGAATCAGGTGGCCCTGGAATCTTATTGATGATTCCAGGGTCATTGACTGTGGGTTTTGGTCCACTTTAACATCTAGCTGTGCCAAACAGCTGAGCAGACTGATCTTTCTTCTGACACCTTTTTAACCAAATTCTTTTTTTCCTTCCTTTCTCTTTTTCAATCTGTTGCTACTCTCATGTCACATGTCATATGAACTCTTCTTCATCATCTACTGCCTTTCCTTATGACCTTAACAATTCTCTAAATCATTATTATCTATGCTATGTGCATGTCCTCTATATTTTAATCTTTGACAATATTTTATTTAATTAATGATTAATATTTCTCATACATTATATATTTTCATCTCTTACTCCTTATATTGGGGTGTATAACTCTCTGTCTGGTGGTTCACCCTCTGGTTATGCCCACCATGCTTTGGTGCCTTATTTGTCACGGATGTTCTCATTATTTTTTTTTTTTTTACTGCCAACTCTCTTATATTTGTTTCTTTCATGTCAACTATTCACTATCTGTTTATTCTTGAATTATTTCCTAATGTCTGCTTGGCCTGGCACCTCTCTTTTTTATACCATGTCTAATACACACATTTCCTATTATTGTCTTTGTCTCACTTGCTCTTGAATTGATTTTAAAACCTTGACATTATCAACTGCAATGCTTCTTTAACATGATCAATAACTTCACTCCTATTGATGTGATCACAAACACTGTCTTATGACACCACCTTCTCCAACCACATTCCTTATTTTTGTTCTTCTCATATTCATCCTTCATTTTTTTTTGCTTTTTCTTCTTTCCCACCTCTTTTGTCCCTCCTCTTTCTTCTCTCAGGCCCCCTGTGGATCTGACCCTCCTGTTCTCTCCCTTCCCCTCCTAGGACTTATTGTTATAATGGGGACACTCTGGTGCTGGTGGGCTGAGACGTCCTAGTGCACATCAGGTACTGGTTCCTTGTGACTCCACGTGCTCTGCATGCTTGCTTTGCACGGCTAGGATACCCTCTGCTGCCTCCACTCCCATGTCTGATGCCACATCTGTCAATCTTGTGCCTGGCCTGATGTTTTCTCATCTGTCCTGCCTGCTTCTCTCACAGCTTTTTTGGATTTAATATACCTTAAACCTGCCAGGCTGCAAGATTTGTGCAAATATGTGAAAGCTAAAAATTGGGAATGTTAAGAAAAATTGTGTTCCTGTTGTCAGTCATTCATTAGTCATATGTGTTTTTTTTATGAAATGCCAATCCAACCAGACATATTAATGATTAATACACCGTATACATGTATTTTTGCCAGTATATTAATAAAAATAAGGGTAATAAGAGGGATACCATCATGTATAGTATGTAATTTATGATATGTGATATGCTTTTATATTTAGGTGAAATTAATAAAAAATTTAAGGACTTATTCCCTTAAAGGAGGTGTATCTTCTATTTGGGTAATATCAAAAGTAGTGTTGAGCGAGCCCATAGAGGTTTTGGTTTGCTAAGCTTGGCTGAACTATGAACAAAATTTCTGTTTGGCTACCTGAACTTGACCCGAACCTTAACCTCATTGAAATCAATGGGGACCTGATCTTAGTGGCCTAAAAATGGCTGTAAAATGGGGTAAAGGGCTGCAAAATGGGCAACTACCCTGTAAAAAATTGCGTAGGGAAAGGAGGAGTGTAAGTGGAAAGCAATTACACTTGCAGTTATTTTCACTGCACTAGAAGACGGTATGGTATGAGTATACCCTTGCCGTTACTGTCACTGCACTAGAGGATGGTATGGTATGAGTATACCCTTGCCTTTACTGTCACTGCACTAGAAGACGGTATGGTATGAGTATACCCTTGCCGTTACTGTCACTGCACTAGAAGACGGTATGGTATGAGTATACCCTTGCCGTTACTGTCACTGCACTAGAAGACGGTATGGTATGAGTATACCCTTGCCTTTACTGTCACTGCACTAGAAGACGGTATGGTATGAGTATACCCTTGCCGTTACTGTCACTGCACTAGAAGACGGTATGGTATGAGTATACCCTTGCCTTTACTGTCACTGCACTAGAAGATGGTATGGTATGAGTATACCCTTGCCTTTACTGTCACTGCACTAGAAGATGGTATGGTATGAGTATACCCTTGCCTTTACTGTCACTGCACTAGAAGACGGTATGGTATGAGTATACCTTTGCCTTTACTGTTACTGCACTAGAAGACGGTATGGTATGAGTATACCCTTGCCTTTACTGTCACTGCACTAGAAGATGGTATGGTATGAGTATACCCTTGCTGTTACTGTCACTGCAAAAGAAGACGGTATGGTATGAGTATACCCTTGCCGTTACTGTCACTGCACTAGAAGACGGTATGGTATGAGTATACTCTTGCCTTTACTGTTACTGCACTAGAAGACGGTATGGTATGAGTATACCCTAGCCTTTACTGTTACTGCACTAGAAGACGGTATGGTATGAGTATACCCTTGCCTTTACTGTTACTGCACTAGAAGACGGTATGGTATGAGTATACTCTTGCTGTTACTGTCACTGCACTAGAAGACGGTATGGTATGAGTATACCCTTGCCTTTACTGTTACTGCACTAGAAGACGGTATGGTATGAGTATACCCTTGCCTTTACTGTTACTGCACTAGAAGACGGTATGGTATGAGTATACTCTTGCTGTTACTGTCACTGCACTAGAAGACGGTATGGTATGAGTATACCCTTGCCTTTACTGTCACTGCACTAGAAGACGGTATGGTATGAGTATACCCTTGCCTTTACTGTCACTGCACTAGAAGACGGTATGGTATGAGTATACCCTTGCCTTTACTGTTACTGCACTAGAAGACGGTATGGTATGAGTATACCCTTGCCCTTACTGTCACTGCACTAGAAGACGGTATGGTATGAGTATACCCTTGCCCTTACTGTCACTGCACTAGAAGACGGTATGGTATGAGTATACCCTTGCCGTTACTGTCACTGCACTAGAAGACGGTATGGTATGAGTATACCCTTGCCTTTACTGTTACTGCACTAGAAGACGGTATGGTATGAGTATACCCTTGCCTTTACTGTTACTGCACTAGAAGACGGTATGGTATGAGTATACCCTTGCCATTACTGTCACTGCACTAGAAGACGGTATGGTATGAGTATACCCTTGCTGTTACTGTTACTGCACTAGAAGACGGTATGGTATGAGTATACCCTTGCCCTTACTGTCACTGCACTAGAAGACGGTATGGTATGAGTATACACTTGCCGTTACTGTCACTGCACTAGAAGACGGTATGGTATGAGTATACTCTTGCCTTTACTGTTACTGCACTAGAAGACGGTATGGTATGAGTATACCCTTGCCTTTACTGTTACTGCACTAGAAGACGGTATGGTATGAGTATACCCTTGCCTTTACTGTTACTGCACTAGAAGACGGTATGGTATGAGTATACTCTTGCTGTTACTGTCACTGCACTAGAAGACGGTATGGTATGAGTATACCCTTGCCTTTACTGTTACTGCACTAGAAGACGGTATGGTATGAGTATACCCTTGCCTTTACTGTTACTGCACTAGAAGACGGTATGGTATGAGTATACTCTTGCTGTTACTGTCACTGCACTAGAAGACGGTATGGTATGAGTATACCCTTGCCTTTACTGTCACTGCACTAGAAGACGGTATGGTATGAGTATACCCTTGCCTTTACTGTCACTGCACTAGAAGACGGTATGGTATGAGTATACCCTTGCCTTTACTGTTACTGCACTAGAAGACGGTATGGTATGAGTATACCCTTGCCCTTACTGTCACTGCACTAGAAGACGGTATGGTATGAGTATACCCTTGCCGTTACTGTCACTGCACTAGAAGACGGTATGGTATGAGTATACCCTTGCCTTTACTGTCACTGCACTAGAAGACGGTATGGTATGAGTATACCCTTGCCTTTACTGTTACTGCACTAGAAGACGGTATGGTATGAGTATACCCTTGCCCTTACTGTCACTGCACTAGAAGACGGTATGGTATGAGTATACCCTTGCCGTTACTGTCACTGCACTAGAAGACGGTATGGTATTGTCACGGCCACGGCCACCTCCTTACCTGGCCTTCGCTCCCCCGCCGACTCCTCTCGGCGGGCTGCACGTCCGTTGCAGCCGGCGGCGGGTCGGCGTCGCTCCTGCCCGCCCGCCGCTCGGCTGTCACGAGCAGCCGCTCAGGCGGCTTCCGGCCCTGCAGCGTCGGGAGCGGCCGCGCCGCTCTCTGGGCGGCGCGCTCCCGGCGCGCGTCCTCACACGCGCGCACGCGCGCGTCTAACCTCGGTCTATGCCCTCCGGCGGCGCTGCGCACAGCGCGCCCGCCGGAGGTGATTGTATTGGGCCAATGAGCCCTTGTTAGTAAAGGGCATGTGCCCAAACACAGTCCGCCTCCCTACATTAAGTTGGGCCAATGAGCCCTTGCTATTTAAAAGCATGTGCCCTATCACACAGTCCGCCTCCCTATTCAAACTGGGCAATCAGCCCAGAGATCCCAGTTACTCCAATCACTACACTCCTCCCCTCAGCCAATCCAGTCAGCCCCCATCCTATATAGGTATACACCCTGCAGTTAATCGTTGCCCGTTATAGCGTGCTACTGGGTGTGATTTGGATAGCTCTTCTCCTTGTGATTTTTGCCTTGTTTTGACCATCCCTGATTGCCGCCTGGACCGACCTTGCTTGCCCTTCGACTACGATTTTGCCTGCTCCTTTGTACCGCGAACTTCTGACCTCCCGTTGTGACCCTTGGCTTGCCCCTGACCATTCTTCTGTCTAACCCTTCTGTACCGTGCCTCCTCGGATTGACCACCCGTGTATGACCCCTGTCCGTTTATCGCTACTCAGTCTAGTCCCTGGATTCATCTGCCTTCCCCTGCATAAATCAGCATCCTTTGTGCTAATAAGACCTGGGGGCAACCGTGTCCGGTGAGGCGTGTCTAGCGTCCCGGCAAACGGGGGCTTACTATAGGTGAAGAAAGCAGCGGAGATTGGGGGTTGCTGATTTATTGGAAGGTGGGTGTCTCCGGGACCTGACATTATAACGGGCCATATAAGAAGAAATACCTTCTAGATGGAAGAACTGATACAACAGGTTCAAGCTATGGCCACTGCCATCAACCAGCTGGCCCAACGAGTGGCCACTCAAGAGAGTCGTCAGATGCCTGCGCCAGTGGATCCTAGTCCGGCCATCGAGCCCAAGATTCCTGTCAGCTCTACTTCCGCCTTCGACCCCACGCGTCTGGGTCCGAAGCGCAACGCGTTGGCCTGGTCATTTCACTTCTCCAGGGCGACCCACAGACCTGGGCGTTTGGTTTAGCTCCGACTGACGAAGCCTTGCAGTCGGTCTCTTCATTTTTTTCGGCCATGGAACTACTCTATGCTGACCCAGATCGGGCTGCCACAGCGGATTCCAAATTACGGAACCTGAGACAGGCGAAACGTTCTGCTGAAGAATATTGCGCAGAATTTCGGCGATGGGCTATAGATTCGAAGTGGAATGATCCGGCTTTATGTAGCCAATTTAGGATTGGACTCTCTGACAACATCAAGGACACCTTGGTGAATTATCCTTTGCCAAAAAGCCTAGACGAATATATGCAGCTGGCTATCAGGGTGGATCGACGTCTCCGCGAGAGACGCCAGGAAAGAGGCAAGGACCAACCTTGGGGTTCCTCACGTCAAGAGCCAAGTTTCAAGGGGGCAGCCGCTTCCTCTCCTTCCTTGTCACCTGAGGAACCAATGCAGCTTGGTGTTACCCATCTCTCTCAGGCGGAGAAAGTTCGGCGCAGATCCCAAGGCCTCTGCCTCTATTGTGGTAATCTGGGTCATTTTGCCAAGACCTGCCCGAACAAGGCTCCGGTGGCGGGAAACTTCAACGCCTAGATCCTGCAGAGGGACTTCTTCTAGGCGGTCAGGTATCGTTCCCTCCTGATAATCGGGTATTCCTACCCGTTACACTCTCTTGGGGTCCTTCCCGGACTATTGCCTCCGCCTTCATTGATAGTGGAGCGGCTGGCAATTTCCTAGATAGATCCCTAGCCATCACTCTTGGGATTCCGTTTATTCCATTAGAAAATCCCCTTCGGGTCCTGGCGGTTAACAATAAGCCCATTGAGGGGGGGTTGGTCTCCTACAAGACCCCTTGGGTAAAATTAGTCGTAGGGTCTGCCCACTCGGAAGAAATAGAATTTCTGGTTATTGAAAGTTCCGTATCCCCTATTGTTTTAGGATTTCCCTGGTTAAAGGTCCATAACCCAGTGATAGATTGGAGGTCTGGGGATCTGGTGAAATGGAGTCCTTCATGTCAAAGTCATTGTTTCTCCATATCCCTTAGAACCACACCTATTGTCCTTGATGGGTTACCTCTAGTCTATGCAGATTGGGCAGACGTATTCTCGGAAAAATCCGCTGACATTCTTCCACCCCATAGGGCCTACGACTGTCCTATTGAGTTACTCCCAGGTACTATGCCCCCTAGGGGGAAACTATATAATCTCACTAGATCTGAAGAGCGGGCTATGAAAGATTACATCACCGAAAACCTCCAGAAAGGTTTTATCCGTCCTTCCACCTCTCCTGCCGGTGCTGGATTCTTCTTCGTCGAGAAGAAGGACGGCGGCTTACGCCCCTGTATAGACTATCGAGGGTTAAATAAGGTTACTGTAAAGAATAGGTATCCCCTACCATTAATCAATGACCTTTTTAATCAGGTCTCTGGGGCCCAGGTCTTCTCCAAGTTAGACCTTCGAGGGGCATATAACCTTATTCGCATACGGCAGGGGGATGAATGGAAAACGGCCTTCAATGTAAAAGATGGGCATTATGAATACTTAGTGATGCCATTCGGGTTATGTAATGCTCCTGCAGTGTTTCAAGATTTTGTCAATGACATATTTCGTGATTTTTTGGGTCAGTTTCTCGTGGTCTATTTGGATGACATACTGATTTTTTCCCGCTCCCTGGTGGAGCACCGTCAACATGTCAAGCGGTGTTGCAGAGATTGCGGGAAAATCGTCTGTATGCTAAAATCTCCAAATGTGTTTTTGAAGTGTCTGAAATCCCGTTCCTAGGATTTATATTCTCCAAGCGGGGGTTGGTGATGGATCCTTCCAAGGTTTCGGCTATTTTGGAGTGGGAACAACCTAGAACCCTAAAGGCGCTTCAGAGATTTTTAGGATTTGCGAATTTTTATAGGCAATTTATAAAGGGTTTCTCGTCCATAGTGAGTCCTTTAACAGATCTCACTCGTAAGGGCGCTTTTGTTGAGGAGTGGCCTCCCTCAGCTAAAGACGCCTTTCAAGTGTTAAAAGAGACTTTCACCTCCGCTCCCATTTTGATACATCCCGACACCCGGCTTCCATTTCTATTGGAGGTTGACGCCTCGGAACTGGGAGTAGGAGCTGTTCTTTCTCAGTATGTAGGCAATCCTGAGAAACTACATCCTTGTGCATTCTTCTCTCGGAAATTTTCACCGGCTGAACGCAATTATGATGTTGGGAATAGGGAACTATTGGGTATTAAACTGGCCTTTGAAGAATGGCGTCACTGGCTAGAAGGTTCCCTACACCCTATCACTGTATATACTGATCACAAGAATCTTGAGTACTTAGAGTCCGCCAAAAGACTCAACTCCCGTCATGCGCGCTGGGCACTCTTCTTTTCTCGATTTAATTTTATTATCGCCTATAAGCCGGGGAAGAAGAATGCCAAAGCAGATGCCCTATCCCGTAATTTCAGGGATAGTAAGGACCAGAGCGGTCCTCCAGAATCGATTTTGCCTTTAGGTTGTGTTGTGGCTACTCTTCTCCCTGACTTGTCTAGCTCGTTAATGCCATTTCAGGTTGATTCTCCTCCTGGTAAACCCTCTGATTGTTTATTTGTCCCACCTCATTTGCGTCTGGCCGTTTTACAGGAACTTCATGATGCCAAGTCTGCCGGTCACTTAGGCGTTCGGAAGACCTTGGCTATCGCCAAACGTCATGTCTGGTGGCCCACCATCCGACGCGATACTTCCGCCTTTGTCGAAGCATGTCCGGTATGTGCTCGGAGTAAGGCCACTCATGGGTCTCCTGCGGGATTATTAGTTCCCTTAGAAATCCCCGCTGAACCATGGTCGCACATATCCATGGATTTTATTGTTGATCTTCCTCCATCACAAGGAAATTCTGTAATTTGGGTGGTGGTGGAACGCTTCAGTAAAATGGCACACTTTATTCCATTGTTTAAACTTCCGTCGGCACCGGATTTAGTACAGTTATTCATTAAACATGTTTTTCGCCTCCATGGTCTACCGCAGAATATTGTTTCAGATCGAGGAGTTCAGTTTGTATCCCGTTTTTGGAAAGCTTTCTGCAATCGTTTAGGTATTAAAGTGTCGCTCTCTACCGCCTATCACCCTCAGTCTAACGGACAGACTGAACGGGTAAATCAATGTTTAGAACAATACCTACGCTGTTTCGTCTCCGATCGCCAGGAACAATGGGCGGAATTCATCGAATTTGCAGAATTCGCCTTTAACAATGCGCCGAGCGAATCTACTAGGTTTTCGCCTTTCTTTTGTAATTACGGTAGAAATCCTAAGGCATCATCTTTTTCTGGTCCTTCCTCCAACTTGCCGGCCTTGGAGGAATGGCTACGAGAAAGGACAAAAGTGTGGGCTGAGATACAGACTAACTTAAAGAAAGCCTCTAGAACTTATAAAATTTTTGCGGACCGACATAGGTCGCTAGAACCACCATTTCAGGTGGGTGATTTGGTCTGGGTCTCTACTAGAAATATTGCCCTTCGGCAACCCTCGTCTAAGCTAGGGCCTAAATTTATCGGTCCGTTTCCTATTATTGATAAACTAAGCGACGTTACCTTTAAGGTCAAGTTACCTTCATCCATGAGAATTCCGTCGTCCTTTCATGTTTCTTTGTTAAAATCTGCCAAAAATATTCAGGTGTCGTCTCCTTCCCCGATCATAGTGGAAGATGAGCCTGAATATGAGATTAATAGAATACTCGACGCTCGGGTGCTTCAAAACTCTTTACAGTATTTAATAGATTGGAAGGGTTTTGGTCCAGAGGAAAGGTGTTGGATACCGGCCAAGGATGTCCATGCCAAAACCCTTATTAATAGGTTTCACCGTGATAATCCGGATAAGCCTGATAAGGGTCCAGAGGCCCCTCGTGAAGGGGGGGGTAGTGTCACGGCCACGGCCACCTCCTTACCTGGCCTTCGCTCCCCCGCCGACTCCTCTCGGCGGGCTGCACGTCCGTTGCAGCCGGCGGCGGGTCGGCGTCGCTCCTGCCCGCCCGCCGCTCGGCTGTCACGAGCAGCCGCTCAGGCGGCTTCCGGCCCTGCAGCGTCGGGAGCGGCCGCGCCGCTCTCTGGGCGGCGCGCTCCCGGCGCGCGTCCTCACACGCGCGCACGCACGTGTCTAACCTCGGTCTATGCCCTCCGGCGGCGCTGCGCACAGCGCGCCCGCCGGAGGTGATTGTATTGGGCCAATGAGCCCTTGTTAGTAAAGGGCATGTGCCCAAACACAGTCCGCCTCCCTACATTAAGTTGGGCCAATGAGCCCTTGCTATTTAAAAGCATGTGCCCTATCACACAGTCCGCCTCCCTATTCAAACTGGGCAATCAGCCCAGAGATCCCAGTTACTCCAATCACTACACTCCTCCCCTCAGCCAATCCAGTCAGCCCCCATCCTATATAGGTATACACCCTGCAGTTAATCGTTGCCCGTTATAGCGTGCTACTGGGTGTGATTTGGATAGCTCTTCTCCTTGTGATTTTTGCCTTGTTTTGACCATCCCTGATTGCCGCCTGGACCGACCTTGCTTGCCCTTCGACTACGATTTTGCCTGCTCCTTTGTACCGCGAACTTCTGACCTCCCGTTGTGACCCTTGGCTTGCCCCTGACCATTCTTCTGTCTAACCCTTCTGTACCGTGCCTCCTCGGATTGACCACCCGTGTATGACCCCTGTCCGTTTATCGCTACTCAGTCTAGTCCCTGGATTCATCTGCCTTCCCCTGCATAAATCAGCATCCTTTGTGCTAATAAGACCTGGGGGCAACCGTGTCCGGTGAGGCGTGTCTAGCGTCCCGGCAAACGGGGGCTTACTATAGGTGAAGAAAGCAGCGGAGATTGGGGGTTGCTGATTTATTGGAAGGTGGGTGTCTCCGGGACCTGACAGGTATGAGTATACCCTTGCCCTTACTGTCACTGCACTAGAAGACGGTATGGTATGAGTATACCCTTGCCTTTACTGTCACTGCACTAGAAGACGGTATGGTATGAGTATACCCTTGCCTTTACTGTCACTGCACTAGAAGACGGTATGGTATGAGTATACCCTTGCTGTTACTGTCACTGCACTAGAAGACGGTATGGTATGAGTATACCCTTGCTGTTACTGTCACTGCACTAGAAGACGGTATGGTATGAGTATACCCTGGCCTTTACTGTTACTGCACTAGAAGACGGTATGGTATGAGTATACCCTTGCCTTTACTGTCACTGCACTAGAAGACGGTATGGTATGAGTATACCCTTGCTGTTACTGTCACTGCACTAGAAGACGGTATGGTATGAGTATACCCTTGCTGTTACTGTCACTGCACTAGAAGACGGTATGGTATGAGTATACCCTTGCCTTTACTGTCACTGCACTAGAAGACGGTATGGTATGAGTATACCCTTGCTGTTACTGTCACTGCACTAGAAGACGGTATGGTATGAGTATACCCTTGCCGTTACTGTCACTGCACTAGAAGACGGTATGGTATGAGTATACTCTTGCCTTTACTGTTACTGCACTAGAAGACGGTATGGTATGAGTATACCCTTGCCTTTACTGTTACTGCACTAGAAGACGGTATGGTATGAGTATACCCTTGCCTTTACTGTTACTGCACTAGAAGACGGTATGGTATGAGTATACTCTTGCTGTTACTGTCACTGCACTAGAAGACGGTATGGTATGAGTATACCCTTGCCTTTACTGTTACTGCACTAGAAGACGGTATGGTATGAGTATACCCTTGCCCTTACTGTCACTGCACTAGAAGACGGTATGGTATGAGTATACTCTTGCTGTTACTGTCACTGCACTAGAAGACGGTATGGTATGAGTATACCCTTGCCTTTACTGTCACTGCACTAGAAGACGGTATGGTATGAGTATACCCTTGCCTTTACTGTCACTGCACTAGAAGACGGTATGGTATGAGTATACCCTTGCCTTTACTGTTACTGCACTAGAAGACGGTATGGTATGAGTATACCCTTGCCCTTACTGTCACTGCACTAGAAGACGGTATGGTATGAGTATACCCTTGCCGTTACTGTCACTGCACTAGAAGACGGTATGGTATGAGTATACCCTTGCCTTTACTGTCACTGCACTAGAAGACGGTATGGTATGAGTATACCCTTGCCTTTACTGTTACTGCACTAGAAGACGGTATGGTATGAGTATACCCTTGCCATTACTGTCACTGCACTAGAAGACGGTATGGTATGAGTATACCCTTGCTGTTACTGTTACTGCACTAGAAGACGGTATGGTATGAGTATACCCTTGCCCTTACTGTCACTGCACTAGAAGACGGTATGGTATGAGTATACCCTTGCCTTTACTGTCACTGCACTAGAAGACGGTATGGTATGAGTATACTCTTGCTGTTACTGTTACTGCACTAGAAGACGGTATGGTATGAGTATACCCTTGCCCTTACTGTCACTGCACTAGAAAATGGTATGGTATGAGTATACCCTTGCTGTTACTGTCACTGCACTAGAAGACGGTATGGTATGAGTATACCCTTGCCTTTACTGTTACTGCACTAGATAACGGTATGGTATGAGTATACCCTTGCCGTTACTGTCACTGCACTAGAAGACGGTATGGTATGAGTATACCCTTGCCTTTACTGTCACTGCACTAGAAGACGGTATGGTATGAGTATAACCTTGCCTTTACTGTCACTGCACTAGAAGACGGTATGGTATGAGTATACCCTTGCCTTTACTGTTACTGCACTAGAAGACGGTATGGTATGAGTATACCCTTGCCCTTACTGTCACTGCACTAGAAGACGGTATGGTATGAGTATACCCTTGCCGTTACTGTCACTGCACTAGAAGACGGTATGGTATGAGTATACCCTTGCCTTTACTGTCACTGCACTAGAAGACGGTATGGTATGAGTATACCCTTGCCTTTACTGTTACTGCACTAGAAGACGGTATGGTATGAGTATACCCTTGCCATTACTGTCACTGCACTAGAAGACGGTATGGTATGAGTAAACCCTTGCTGTTACTGTTACTGCACTAGAAGACGGTATGGTATGAGTATACCCTTGCCCTTACTGTCACTGCACTAGAAGACGGTATGGTATGAGTATACCCTTGCCTTTACTGTCACTGCACTAGAAGACGGTATGGTATGAGTATACTCTTGCTGTTACTGTTACTGCACTAGAAGACGGTATGGTATGAGTATACCCTTGCCCTTACTGTCACTGCACTAGAAAATGGTATGGTATGAGTATACCCTTGCTGTTACTGTCACTGCACTAGAAGACGGTATGGTATGAGTATACCCTTGCCTTTACTGTTACTGCACTAGAAGACGGTATGGTATGAGTATACCCTTGCCGTTACTGTCACTGCACTAGAAGACGGTATGGTATGAGTATACCCTTGCCGTTACTGTCACTGCACTAGAAGATGGTATGGTATGAGTATACCCTTGCTGTTACTGTCACTGCACTAGAAGACGGTATGGTATGAGTATACCCTTGCTGTTACTGTCACTGCACTAGAAGACGGTATGATATGAGTATACCCTTGTCTTTACTTTCACTGCACCAGAAGACGGTGTGGTATGAGTATACCCTTGTCTTTGCTTTCACTGCACTAGAAGACGGTATGGTATGAGTATACCCTTGCTGTTACGGTCACTGCACTAGAAGACGGTATGGTATGAGTATACCCTTGTCTTTACTTTCACTGCACTAGAAGAGGGTATGGTATGAGTATACCCTTGCTCTTACTGTCACTGCATTAGAAGAGGGTATGGTATGAGTATACCCTTGCTGTTATTGTCACTGCACTAGAAAACGGTATAGTATGAGTATACCCTTGCTGTTACTGTCACTGCAAAAGAAGACGGTATGGTATGAGTATACCCTTGCCGTTACTGTCACTGCACTAGAAGACGGTATGGTATGAGTATACCCTTGCTGTTACTGTCACTGCACTAGAAGACGGTATGGTATGAGTATACCCTTGCTCTTACTGTCACTGCATTAGAAGAGGGTATGGTATGAGTATACCCTTGCTGTTATTGTCACTGCACTAGAAAACGGTATAGTATGAGTATACCCTTGCAGTTACTGTCACTGCAAAAGAAGACGGTATGGTATGAGTATACCCTTGTTGTTACTGTCTCTGCACTAGAAGACGGTATGGTATGAGTATACCCTTGCTGTTACTGTCACTGCACTAGAAAACGGTATAGTATGAGTATACCCTTGCTGTTACTGTCACTGCAAAAGAAGACGGTATGGTATGAGTATACCCTTGCTGTTACTGTCTCTGCACTAGAAGACGGTATGGTATGAGTATACCCTTGCCTTTACTGTCACTGCACTAGAAGATGGTATGGTATGAGTATACCCTTGCCTTTACTGTCACTGCACTAGAAGACGGTATGGTATGAGTATACCCTTGCCGTTACTGTCACTGCACTAGAAGACGGTATGGTATGAGTATACCCTTGCCGTTACTGTCACTGCACTAGAAGACGGTATGGTATGAGTATACCCTTGCCTTTACTGTCACTGCACTAGAAGACGGTATGGTATGAGTATACCCTTGCCGTTACTGTCACTGCACTAGAAGACGGTATGGTATGAGTATACCCTTGCCGTTACTGTCACTGCACTAGAAGATGGTATGGTATGAGTATACCCTTGTCTTTACTTTCACTGCACCAGAAGACGGTGTGGTATGAGTATACCCTTGTCTTTACTTTCACTGCACTAGAAGACGGTATGGTATGAGTATACCCTTGTCTTTACTTTCACTGCACTAGAAGACGGTATGGTATGAGTATACCCTTGCTGTTACTGTCACTGCACTAGAAAACGGTATGGTATGAGTATACCCTTGCTGTTACTGTCACTGCACTAGAAAACGGTATGGTATGAGTTTACCCTTGCTGTTACTGTCACTGCACTAGTAGACGGTATGGTATGAGTATACCCTTGCTGTTACTGTCACTGCACTAGAAGACGGTATGGTATGAGTATACCCTTGCTGTTACTGTCACTGCAAAAGAAGACGGTATTGTATGAGTATACCCTTGCCGTTACTGTCACTGCACTAGAAGACGGTATGGTATGAGTATACCCTTGCTGTTACTGTCACTGCACTAGAAGACGGTATGGTATGAGTATACCCTTGCCGTTACTGTCACTGCACTAGAAGACGGTATGGTATGAGTATACCCTTGCCTTTACTGTCACTGCACTAGAAGACGGTATGGTATGAGTATACCCTTGCCTTTACTGTCACTGCACTAGAAGACGGTATGGTATGAGTACACCCTTGCTGTTACTGTCACTGCACTAGAAGACGGTATGGTATGAGTATACCCTTGCCCTTACTGTCACTGCACTAGAAGATGGTATGGTATGAGTATACCCTTGCCTTTACTGTTACTACACTAGGAGACGGTATGGTATGAGTATACCCTTGCCTTTACTGTCACTGCACTAGAAGACGGTATGGTATGAGTATACCCTTGCCTTTACTGTCACTGCACTAGAAGACGGTATGGTATGAGTATACCCTTGCTGTTACTGTCACTGCACTAGAAGACGGTATGGTATGAGTATACCCTTGCCTTTACTGTCACTGCACTAGAAGACGGTATGGTATGAGTATACCCTTGCCTTTACTGTCACTGCACTAGAAGACGGTATGGTATGAGTATACCCTTGCTGTTACTGTCACTGCACTAGAAGACGGTATGGTATGAGTATACCCTTGCTGTTACTGTCACTGCACTAGAAGACGGTATGGTATGAGTATACCCTTGCCTTTACTGTCACTGCACTAGAAGACGGTATGGTATGAGTATACCCTTGCTTTTACTGTCACTGCACTAGAAGACGGTATGGTATGAGTATACCCTTGCTGTTACTGTCACTGCACTAGAAGACGGTATGGTATGAGTATACCCTTGCCGTTACTGTCACTGCACTAGAAGACGGTATGGTATGAGTATACCCTTGCTGTTACTGTCACTGCACTAGAAAACGGTATGGTATGAGTTTACCCTTGCTGTTACTGTCACTGCACTAGTAGACGGTATGGTATGAGTATACCCTTGCTGTTACTGTCACTGCACTAGAAGACGGTATGGTATGAGTATACCCTTGCCTTTACTTTCACTGCACTAGAAGACGGTATGGTATGAGTATACCCTTGCTGTTACTGTCACTGCACTAGAAGACGGTATGGTATGAGTATACCCTTGCCTTTACTGTCACTGCACTAGAAGACGGTATGGTATGAGTATACCCTTGCCTTTACTGTCACTGCACTAGAAGACGGTATGGTATGAGTATACCCTTGCCTTTACTGTCACTGCACTAGAAGACGGTATGGTATGAGTATACCCTTGCTGTTACTGTCACTGCACTAGAAGACGGTATGGTATGAGTATACCCTTGCTGTTACTGTCACTGCACTAGAAGACGGTATGGTATGAGTATACCCTTGCCTTTACTGTCACTGCACTAGAAGACGGTATGGTATGAGTATACCCTTGCTTTTACTGTCACTGCACTAGAAGACGGTATGGTATGAGTATACCCTTGCTGTTACTGTCACTGCACTAGAAGACGGTATGGTATGAGTATACCCTTGCCGTTACTGTCACTGCACTAGAAGACGGTATGGTATGAGTATACCCTTGCTGTTACTGTCACTGCACTAGAAAACGGTATGGTATGAGTTTACCCTTGCTGTTACTGTCACTGCACTAGTAGACGGTATGGTATGAGTATACCCTTGCTGTTACTGTCACTGCACTAGAAGACGGTATGGTATGAGTATACCCTTGCTGTTACTGTCACTGCAAAAGAAGACGGTATGGTATGAGTATACCCTTGCCGTTACTGTCACTGCACTAGAAGACGGTATGGTATGAGTATACCCTTGCTGTTACTGTCACTGCACTAGAAGACGGTATGGTATGAGTATACCCTTGCCGTTACTGTCACTGCACTAGAAGACGGTATGGTATGAGTATACCCTTGCCTTTACTGTCACTGCACTAGAAGACGGTATGGTATGAGTATACCCTTGCCTTTACTGTCACTGCACTAGAAGACGGTATGGTATGAGTACACCCTTGCTGTTACTGTCACTGCACTAGAAGACGGTATGGTATGAGTATACCCTTGCCCTTACTGTCACTGCACTAGAAGATGGTATGGTATGAGTATACCCTTGCCTTTACTGTTACTACACTAGGAGACGGTATGGTATGAGTATACCCTTGCCTTTACTGTCACTGCACTAGAAGACGGTATGGTATGAGTATACCCTTGCCTTTACTGTCACTGCACTAGAAGACGGTATGGTATGAGTATACCCTTGCTGTTACTGTCACTGCACTAGAAGACGGTATGGTATGAGTATACCCTTGCCTTTACTGTCACTGCACTAGAAGACGGTATGGTATGAGTATACCCTTGCCTTTACTGTCACTGCACTAGAAGACGGTATGGTATGAGTATACCCTTGCTGTTACTGTCACTGCACTAGAAGACGGTATGGTATGAGTATACCCTTGCTGTTACTGTCACTGCACTAGAAGACGGTATGGTATGAGTATACCCTTGCCTTTACTGTCACTGCACTAGAAGACGGTATGGTATGAGTATACCCTTGCTTTTACTGTCACTGCACTAGAAGACGGTATGGTATGAGTATACCCTTGCTGTTACTGTCACTGCACTAGAAGACGGTATGGTATGAGTATACCCTTGCCGTTACTGTCACTGCACTAGAAGACGGTATGGTATGAGTATACCCTTGCCTTTACTGTCACTGCACTAGAAGACGGTATGGTATGAGTATACCCTTGCCTTTACTGTCACTGCACTAGAAGACGGTATGGTATGAGTACACCCTTGCTGTTACTGTCACTGCACTAGAAGACGGTATGGTATGAGTATACCCTTGCCCTTACTGTCACTGCACTAGAAGATGGTATGGTATGAGTATACCCTTGCCTTTACTGTTACTACACTAGGAGACAGTATGGTATGAGTATACCCTTGCCTTTACTGTCACTGCACTAGAAGACGGTATGGTATGAGTATACCCTTGCCTTTACTGTCACTGCACTAGAAGACGGTATGGTATGAGTATACCCTTGCTGTTACTGTCACTGCACTAGAAGACGGTATGGTATGAGTATACCCTTGCCTTTACTGTCACTGCACTAGAAGACGGTATGGTATGAGTATACCCTTGCCTTTACTGTCACTGCACTAGAAGACGGTATGGTATGAGTATACCCTTGCTGTTACTGTCACTGCACTAGAAGACGGTATGGTATGAGTATACCCTTGCCTTTACTGTCACTGCACTAGAAGACGGTATGGTATGAGTATACCCTTGCTGTTACTGTTACTGCACTAGAAGACGGTATGGTATGAGTATACCCTTGCTGTTACTGTCACTGCACTAGAAGACGGTATGGTATGAGTATACCCTTGCCTTTACTGTCACTGCACTAGAAGACGGTATGGTATGAGTATACCCTTGCTTTTACTGTCACTGCACTAGAAGACGGTATGGTATGAGTATACCCTTGCTGTTACTGTCACTGCACTAGAAGACGGTATGGTATGAGTATACCCTTGCTGTTACTGTCACTGCACTAGAAGACGGTATGGTATGAGTATACCCTTGCCGTTACTGTCACTGCACTAGAAGACGGTATGGTATGAGTATACCCTTGCCGTTACTGTCACTGCACTAGAAGATGGTATGGTATGAGTATACCCTTGCTGTTACTGTCACTGCACTAGAAGACGGTATGGTATGAGTATACCCTTGCTGTTACTGTCACTGCACTAGAAGACGGTATGGTATGAGTATACCCTTGCTGTTACTGTCACTGCACTAGAAGACGGTATGGTATGAGTATACCCTTGTCTTTACTTTCACTGCACCAGAAGACGGTGTGGTATGAGTATACCCTTGTCTTTACTTTCACTGCACTAGAAGACGGTATGGTATGAGTATACCCTTGCTGTTACTGTCACTGCAAAAGAAGACGGTATGGTATGAGTATAAAATAGAATGAAACGGCACAGAGCTAATATAGACTAATTAAGGTCCTCTTTAAAGTCCTCCAAATATTTCCTCAAATTCCACCATGTGCGTCCACAATCCACTCGTGCTCCACCACCACCGATTTGGTACTCTTACCACAAATAGATAGTATAATCAGCAATTATAATGATCCTCAAAACGATCTCTCCAACGGGATCCACCTCTTAAGGTCCAGTTTCACAGAGGGTTAGACACGCTCAATTTTAGACCAATTATTTCCACCTCTCTGTTTCACCTCGTTCAGATTGGATCTCCCAATATGTTATACAATCCCCAGCCACGATTTTCCACATGAGGTCATAGGGGAGAGAACAAAGGGACCATTGCGCAATATTGCAAAACTTTAAATGCACATTTATTCAGGCCAATAAAACACTCACATAGTAAAAGATAAAAACTCGCATATCAATTCAGGCTCTGGGCCAACTCACGCTGCTAAATTCCAAATGTGTTGCCGCCGGCTCCCAACGCGTTTCGTCGCTCAGCGCGACTTTCACTAGGTCAGCCGGCGCGACGGCAAGCAGCGATTAAATGTAGAGAGGGCGGGACAAGAGGGAACATAACTTCCTCCCTCTCATCCAATCACTGGCCAGATCAGCTATACGCTCACCAGTCAGCAACTGATACGTGGGTAACACTCCTCATCCAATCAATCCAGGAGGAGGTGAATATCATTAAATCCACCAGTCACCTACTTGTATCCCTCATCCAATCAACGGCAGAGGAGGTGAATATCATTATCTCCGCAGTTTCAACTTAAACGGCAAGGTGACGTAACCAGCGCCACCCTACCAATCCGCAACAAGGGAAGTGCATATAATTAAATAGCTCTGCCAGGCTCTCATCAAATCAACTGTAGAGGAGGTAAATGTCATTATCCCCGGAAACCCAGCTTAAAGACATGATGACATAGATCGCACTCCTCAGCCAATCCATA
The DNA here is from genome assembly GCA_027917425.1 of Gastrophryne carolinensis. Classification (NCBI taxonomy): domain Eukaryota; kingdom Metazoa; phylum Chordata; class Amphibia; order Anura; family Microhylidae; genus Gastrophryne; species Gastrophryne carolinensis. The sequence continues at coordinate 257,795,366 of CM051238.1, forward strand.
GCAAAGGAAGTGAATTTCATTAAGTATCTCTATCTATCCCCAGCTCACAGCATTTCCCCATCGGGATCCGTCTAAGGCTGCGCAGCAGCCAGGGGAACTTATAGCGTCCCGTTTCCTCAGCAACCTCCCCCTGTCAGCTCTCTATTACCAACCAGGCCGCAATTTTTCTGCACTCACTCATTCTATGGGAATTCCCCCGAACCTTGTAACATGAAATATGCGGGCATGAATTAAAGGGGACTAAATTACCACCTCAAAGGTATGGATTATAAAACCATCTCCTCTTTTCTTTAAAATCCCTTCCATTTTCTTTCCAATCAAAAACCATACCCTCCTAAAAAGGGAAACAAAGATTAGGGGCAGTTTCATGGGCGCCCATTAAAGAGGGCCCAAATTGAGTTCAAATCAACATAGGGGCCCACATCGGCATGGGGGCCTCTAACAAAAATATATTAATAGTAAAAAATCCACAACCATAATTAAAATAAAAATGAATTTTAGAATAGGGTTAAAACCTTTTTAGATAAAAATAAAACACAACAATTCAGCAAAGTGAGTTGGCCCTAACATCTAGATAAATGAATACCTATTAAAATATGGTAGGTCTAATTACTAACAAACTTTACAGCAATATGCCCTTATGAATAAAACAAATTATAAAAAAGAGGATTAAGGCATACAGGATTGGTATATTCAAGCACTCTAAAAATTAAGGCCTCCTATAGTCTACCAAAATGCAAAATGAAAGGGGCTATCCAAACCTTCCCCATAGTTTTATGCATGATCAATAGGAGGGGTCAATTCAGGCTATTGTGCAGAATCAATGAAGCAATTGAGGTCGAAATCTATATTTAGCCCTTTGGGGCTGAGTGTGTCCAGTCTATAAATCCACATACTTTCTTTCTTGGACACTTCTCTAGTCATGTTCACCCCCGCCAATGGGCCTCAATCACATCTAGGGCTATAAAGGACATAGAAGAAGGGTCACAGTTATGCATAGTCCCTTCTTCTATGTCCTTTATAGTGTCCAAGAAAGAAAGTATGTGGATTTATAGACTGGACACACTCAGCCCCAAAGGGCTGGGGATTGTATAACATATTGGGAGATCCAATCTGAACGAGGTGAAACAGAGAGGTGGAAATAATTGGTCTAAAATTGAGCGTGTCTAACCCTCTGTGAAACTGGACCTTAAGAGGTGGATCCCGTTGGAGAGATCGTTTTGGGGATCATTATAATTGCTGATTATACTATCTATTTGTGGTAAGAGTACCAAATCGGTGGTGGTGGAGCACGAGTGGATTGTGGACGCACATGGTGGAATTTGAGGAAATATTTGGAGGACTTTAAAGAGGACCTTAATTAGTCTATATTAGCTCTGTGCCGTTTCATTCTATTTTGTTCTTTGCACATACTTACCTGGGAGATTTAAGTATAGCACGTTGAGCTGGAGTTAATAACTACTACATCACATTATTATTATCCAATAATTGATTTACTATTACATGTTAAAAAAAATTTTTTAGCGCGGTATTTACACATTTATAATGGTATGAGTATACCCTTGTTTTTACTTTCACTGCACTAGAAGAGGGTATGGTATGAGTATACCCTTGCTGTTACTGTCACTGCACTAGAAGACGGTATGGTATGAGTATACCCTTGCTGTTACTGTCACTGCAAAAGAAGACGGTATGGTATGAGTATACCCTTGTTGTTATTGTCACTGCACTAGAAAACGGTATAGTATGAGTTTACCCTTGCCCTTACTGTCACTGCATTAGAAGAGGGTATGGTATGAGTATACCCTTGCTGTTATTGTCACTGCACTAGAAAACGGTATAGTATGAGTTTACCCTTGCTGTTACTGTCACTGCAAAAGAAGACGGTATGGTATGAGTATACCCTTGTTGTTACTGTCTCTGCACTAGAAGAGGGTATGGTATGAGTATACCCTTGCTGTTACTGTCACTGCACTAGAAAACGGTATAGTATGAGTTTACCCTTGCTGTTACTGTCACTGCAAAAGAAGACGGTATGGTATGAGTATACCCTTGTTGTTACTGTCTCTGCACTAGAAGAGGGTATGGTATGAGTATACCCTTGCTGTTACTGTCACTGCACTAGAAAACGGTATAGTATGAGTTTACCCTTGCTGTTACTGTCACTGCAAAAGAAGACGGTATGGTATGAGTATACCCTTGCTGTTACTGTCTCTGCACTAGAAGAGGGTATGGTATGAGTATACCCTTGCTGTTACTGTCACTGCACTAGAAAACGGTATAGTATGAGTTTACCCTTGCTGTTACTGTCACTGCAAAAGAAGACGGTATGGTATGAGTATACCCTTGCTGTTACTGTCTCTGCACTAGAAGATGGTATGGTATGAGTATACCCTTGCTGTTACTGTCACTGCAAAAGAAGACGGTATGGTATGAGTATACCCTTGCTGTTACTGTCACTGCAAAAGAAGACTGTATGGTATGAGTATACCCTTGCTGTTACTGTCACTGCAAAAGAAGACGGTATGGTATGAGTATACCCTTGCTGTTACTGTCACTGCACTAGAAGATGGTATGGTATGAGTATACCCTTGCTGTTACTGTCACTGCACTAGAAGACGGTATGGTATGAGTATACCCTTGCTGTTACTGTCACTGCACTAGAAGACGGTATAGTATGAGTATACCCTTGCTGTTACTGTCACTGCAAAAGAAGACGGTATGGTATGAGTATACCCTTGCTGTTACTGTCACTGCACTAGAAGACGGTATGGTATGAGTATACCCTTGCTGTTACTGTCACTGCACTAGAAGACGGTATGGTATGAGTATACCCTTGCTGTTACTGTCACTGCAAAAGAAGACGGTATGGTATGAGTATACCCTTGCTGTTACTGTCACTGCACTAGAAGACGGTATGGTATGAGTATACCCTTGCTGTTACTGTCACTGCACTAGAAGACGGTATAGTATGAGTATACCCTTGCTGTTACTGTCACTGCAAAAGAAGACGGTATAGTATGAGTATACCCTTGCTGTTACTGTCACTGCAAAAGAAGACGGTATGGTATGAGTATACCCTTGCTGTTACTGTCACTGCAAAAGAAGACGGTATGGTATGAGTATACCCTTGCCGTTACTGTCACTGCACTAGAAGACGGTATGGTATGAGTATACCCTTGCTGTTACTGTCACTGCACTAGAAGACGGTATGGTATGAGTATACCCTTGTTTTTACTTTCACTGCACTAGAAGAGGGTATGGTATGAGTATACCCTTGCTGTTACTGTCACTGCACTAGAAGACGGTATGGTATGAGTATACCCTTGTTTTTACTTTCACTGCACTAGAAGAGGGTATGGTATGGGTATACCCTTGCTGTTACTGTCACTGCATTAGAAGAGGGTATGGTATGAGTTTACCCTTGCTGTTACTGTCACTGCAAAAGAAGACGGTATGGTATGAGTATACCCTTGTTGTTACTGTCTCTGCACTAGAAGAGGGTATGGTATGAGTATACCCTTGCTGTTACTGTCACTGCACTAGAAAACGGTATAGTATGAGTATACCCTTGCTGTTACTGTCACTGCAAAAGAAGACGGTATGGTATGAGTATACCCTTGCTGTTACTGTCACTGCACTAGAAAACGGTATAGTATGAGTATACCCTTGCTGTTACTGTCACTGCAAAAGAAGACGGTATGGTATGAGTATACCCTTGCTGTTACTGTCACTGCACTAGAAAACGGTATAGTATGAGTATACCCTTGCTGTTACTGTCACTGCAAAAGAAGACGGTATGGTATGTGTATACCCTTGCTGTTACTGTCACTGCAAAAGAAGACGGTATGGTATGAGTATACCCTTGCTGTTACTGTCACTGCACTAGAAGACGGTATAGTATGAGTATACCCTTGCTGTTACTGTCACTGCAAAAGAAGACTGTATAGTATGAGTATACCCTTGCTGTTACTGTCACTGCACTAGAAGACGGTATGGTATGAGTATACCCTTGCTGTTACTGTCACTGCAAAAGAAGACTGTATAGTATGAGTATACCCTTGCTGTTACTGTCACTGCAAAAGAAGACTGTATAGTATGAGTATACCCTTGCTGTTACTGTCACTGCAAAAGAAGACTGTATAGTATGAGTATACCCTTGCTGTTACTGTCACTGCAAAAGAAGACGGTATGGTATGAGTATACCCTTGTTGTTACTGACACTGCACTAGAAGATGGTATGGTATGAGTATACCCTTGCTGTTACTGTCACTGCACTAGAAGATGGCATGGTATGAGTATACCCTTGCTGTTACTGTCACTGCAAAAGAAGACTGTATGGTATGAGTATACCCTTGCTGTTACTGTCACTGCACTAGAAGATGGTATGGTATGAGTATACCCTTGCTGTTACTGTCACTGCACTAGAAGATGGCATGGTATGAGTATACCCTTGCTGTTACTGTCACTGCAAAAGAAGACTGTATGGTATGAGTATACCCTTGTTGTTACTGTCACTGCACTAGAAGATGGTATGGTATGAGTATACCCTTGCTGTTACTGTCACTGCAAAAGAAGACGGTATGGTATGAGTATACCCTTGCTGTTACTGTCACTGCAGTAGAAGACGGTATGGTAAGAGTATACCCTTGCTGTTAATATCACTGCACTATAAGACGGTGTGGTATAAGTATACACTTGCCATTACTGTCACTGCACTAGAAGATGGTATTAGTATACACCTGAGGTGACTGACAGTAGAAGATGGACTGAGTAGATACTTGCAGTTACTGACACTGTCCTAAGGGCAAATTATTAAATGTTTCTATGTTGCTCACTGCAGCTACAACATTAACCTGTCTAACATACCAACTTGTAACAGTGCTGGGATACGTGACCCCGCCTCTTATGCAGCGGGGTCACATGTCCTGTATGGCTAATCACAGCCATGACCATACTGGGCATGACTGTGGTTGCTATAGGCTAAAAGCTGCTGGATGGGTTGCTCAGCATGTCACTATCCAGCATATGTAAAAAAAATGTATACCCTTGCAGCACATCTCACTTTAATACTTACCCTATCCTTATCCTGGTTTTCATGTATGTATCCCCCTGCTTTAAAAAGAGAAAACACCCTATCTGCACAAAGTGTTTGGGGCTGCATACTCCATTCACTTTGGCATTTACAGAGCGTAGCGTTTGTGATGGACGAGCCAGTGGGGGCTTTTGTGAAGCCCAAACAGCTATTAAAGAGGTTGACCTAAAGTGATGTGCTGTGAAGGAGGCTATTTGAGTATACTACAATTTTCTTGTTTTGCCTCATTTTCATCCTGGTTATCCATTTTTTGGCTATTTAATATAAGCTGTGTTTATTCCAATTATTAATAAAGAAATTCTTCATAACAAAAACATTTTCAGCTTTTTATAAATGTTTTCCACCAAAGTCATTTTGTAAGAAGAGTGAAACGAAACCCTGACAAATTTTGGTGATTAGGCATTGCTGCTCCATTGGTCTAAAGCAGTGTTTTCTTATGGCTAGTGAGAAAAATGAAATGGACACAAAGAGAATCCTCTCCTTCCTCACCTTCTCTAACGGGCCATTCATACGGAGCAATTATCATTATTGACCACTATTTAGCAATAATCGTGGAAACAGACACATTATGCGATAAATGAGAATTGGTTGTATCTTTTCCGCTGACCAAAAACTTCTTGTTCATCGCTTGATGGTTGTAATATGTAAACAGAAGTCACCCCTCAAAAAAAGTGTTTTGCTATGAAAACAAGCGATCGCTCTAGCGAACCGAACACAGTCGTAAAGATATGTATGGTCAGTCGCTGTTGATCTGCTCATGTAAACCCAGCATAACGCATACATTTCCCATAGTTTATTAGACACCCTGTCTGCAAGGTTTATTTACTTCTTCACCTTGCCTTAATAGCTTCCCCACCTCCAATACCCAGTCAGGTGAAAGGAAATGTTTTTAGTCTCTCTATTGGACTGGACTTTGAAGCAAACTATTGAAAGAACATTTGGCACCGGGTCAGCACCTGATTCTGGGCATAGCTTAATCTACTGCCTTTTTTTACAAAAAAGAGAGAATGTGCATGTTTCTGATGCATGCAGTGTTGGCCTAACATTCTATTTTGTTTTTTATAGTGTTTTTTTTTCTTTTCAGGATGTTTTCCTCTTCTATATCATGATATGCATTAGTATGCCCGTCCAAAGTTATCTCCCTAAAATGGCTAAAAAGATGGCAGAATATTCACCTCTCTGAGCTCCCACAGCAGTTCTTCGTGCATGGCAGCTGCACAGATTTGCCATGTGACCAAATGTAAACAATAGGGTCTAGTGCCATATACATATGACAAATCATGTATGCCAATGTTTAAATGTGGGCCAAGGGAGTAAATGAATTTCTGCTCCTATTTTCAGACCCTTTCAAGGTTTGAAAAGTTGGGAGAGCCTCCAAATTGCAATGCCTGTCAGTCATACAGAAAGCAGAGCAGACTCCACATTTTCAGTAGGGCTAATTTAAGTTGATTAGTAATGTTGAACCACTTTGCCAGGATACTGCTGCTGTTAGTCTCTAAAATATTGCTCATTATGATACTAACTGCAAATTGCTATAGAGTGCTGGAGACCTAATTATCACTATATGACAGGTGGATATATCATTTGAATCTAAGTTAAAGTGGTATTACCAGCCAGCCAGGGTTTCATTGTATGCACCCTGGTAATGTAGTTTATTCACCCTTCACTTTAGAGTTGGGAGTGCAGTGCTGGAGTACCCCCCTCATGAGCCTGTAGTGGCCCACATGGCCAATGTGGTGAAGTTATCCCATCCCTGACACAGATGGAAGAAAATGAGATGAAAATTATAACATTCTAACTGGCTGGTGCTACATGGGATTGAGGTTCATAGGTAGGGGAGTAAGGATGAGTTTTAGAAAATAAAGAAACTATCAAACATTTTAGGCAGGTGTTTTAGGCAAAAATGCTGCAGAGAAAAGTGTTATTGGTGTATTTCTATCAACTAAATGAAAAGTAAATGAACAAAAGAGAAATATAAATTAAATCAATAGGTGTGTAATGACTGTATCCTAATCCTACAAAACAGCATCAATTCTTCTAGGTACATTTGCATATGGTTTTCGAAGGAACTTGGCAGGGAGGTTATTGCCAATTGTCTTGAAGAACTAACCAGAGATGCTTTTTTTGATGTAGGCTTCTTCAGTTCTATCTGTCTCTTCATGTTATTCCCAATGGACCTCATGATAAGTTTTTGCTCTGTGGAGGCCATATGATCGCTTTTAGCTCCTTTTTCTTAGTGACATTGGCTGTATGTTTGGGGTCATTGTCCTGCTGCAGAAAACATTTGGGGTCAATAGATGATGATGATGGAAAAGTATGGACTCAATGCAGTTTCTCTGAATTGAAGACACCATTAATCTCAGCCAAATACCCAACATAATTTGCTGAACTGCAGCCCCAAACATGCAAGGTACCTTCAACATGATTCACTTTTGCCTGCAGACACGCATTATTGTCCTGCTCTCCAGCCCTTCCATGAACAAACTGTCTTCGGTTAAAGCCAAGTATTCAACATTTTTACTCATCTGTTCACGAGTACTTGCAGACAATTTTCTGCAACCAGTTCTTATGTTTTGTATATAGTTATGTCACGTGTCCTTGTTTCCATGGGGAAGGTAAGCTTGTTGGCCACAATTCTTGACCTCAAGACCTCTTCTAAACAACGTCTCAAAACAGGAGAAGAGACAATGGCACTGATGGACTTATTCCAATTTTTAAGGTAAGTAAGCATGATGTGCCTAAGTTTCTTAGGCTAATCACTGTCTATGGCCCACAGCATTACCAGTTTCTTTGTGTTTTTCAAAACACAAAACATCCTGAAACCCCAGTCTGTCTTGGAGACATACTGATGCAGTATAACCATTCTGTGTCTTGTTTCTGTGCTCAGCCTTGCCATGGTGTATGACATGTGTCTACAACCTCACTTTTGTAGCAGAGCTTTTTTTTACCCAGTTTATAGCCCCCCTAAACAGCTGTTCCTGTTTCAGGTAATGACTGTGTTTCGACCTACTTGGTGAAAATGGTGATCATTATCACCTGTTTGCTATAATTGGTTTATTATACAGTTGACTATAATTCTTCAGCATCCTTCACTGTGTGCAAGTGTACCTAGAATTTAATACTGTTTTGAAGACAATGTGCTTTAAATGACATGTCTAGGCATTTTAAGAGATCAGAGATACAGGTTTAGCAGCCCTTTATCCACCATTTACATTCTTCAAATAAATGACTATTCTTCATATTAGACCTCACTCATCTTGAACACTAAATTTCAAAAACAAATTGCCAATTATTATTGTATATGTTGATACAGTGTAGCATTCTATGAAAAGAAAGGGGCAACACTGAAGCCAGTTTAAGATAGAGACAATGTGGCTGCCCCTGAGGTAGAGGAAACGCAAAAACTGATACAGTATGTATTGTGGTGGAGTTGCTGATCAGGTTTATGGAAACATCGGCATTGCTTGATGACAGTGGCACTTACCTTTATGTGCCAAAATTACTGAACTAACATGGTAACAAAGAAAAGATGAAGAAGCATGTTTTATATAAATATAACATTGCATAATTAGGCATTCCACCCCATTTGTAAATGGCATGATGTTTTTCCTTATATACCCTTCTTTCTCTTTCCCAGGCTACTCTGTGGAATCCTCTCTTCCTCCTGGCAGTGGCTGCGGCTGTTGTATTACTATGCCCGTGCTTGAGGAGAGGCCCAGACTGACTCTGGACACTGTCAACACTGAACTGCATTTCTCCATAGATCAGCACAGTGCATCCCATTGCTTAAGTGTACACTGTTATTCGCATCTACACAATATAATACAACCTTTTGTGTTTATCTACACAGTGCAGAATAGCACATGGGGTCAGATTCAGCCAGCTTTATCAGCCGGTATACTGATGCATTCTGAGAGTAAACGAGTCTATACCGGTAATAGGCAGGAGGTCCTTTCTAAACTAAACAAATCATATACCACATATATTCCACGCAGCCAAAGCAGACAATGTGCATAAATACAATGTGCGTCAGCCTGCATCATTTCAGTGTCACCTTGTGGTTTACAATTCTGAAATACTGACTATCACAGATCAACAAATAGTATACTGTAAATACCTTTGCCACATCCGCCATCTTTCTAGATGTGGAAGTGGCTCTCTTCTAGACCCTTATCCATGAAAGCTCCTAAAACAAAAATAGCCAACCAGTCAAATTATGTGGCTGTATTATTATTTGCATTACTTTCCTCACATATAGGTAAGGGTGGATGGATGGGATTTACTCTTTACACAGTTCAATCCTGTAGTTGACCTTAATCTATACACTATGGGAAAAGCAAAATCAATTGGCTAGACAGCTTCAATATTGTTTATACTGTCTCTTACAATTGGAAAAATGTAGTCAGTCACAATTTTTTGGTCTTGACTCTCATGGATTTTCTGTTACATCAAAGGGCATCTGAAGGCTGATAACAAAATGAAAAAAAAAATACACTCTTGCTTCCTCTGCAGTACATCAGTCCAGGTCTCATGGTATATAACTTTCCTGTTTCCAGTCAGAAGATTTGCCCTGGTCTTTAGTTGTGCATGTGACAACTCCTGAGGGCTGCTAAGACTGAGGGGTGTGGCATGCAACTGCAAGGGCAATTGGCAATGCGTTGGAGTGCTTTTCCTTCTTAATGCATGGTAGCCAGTGGTCATGAACCTGAAACCCCTGAACTGATGTGTTAAAGCAGTGTTCCCCAACCCTCTTCTCGAGAGCCGTTAACAAGTCATGTTTTGTGAATCTCCACATAGCTGACTCTCCAGTACTAATTACTTGCGATCTGCAAAACATAACCAGTTGGTGACTCCCGAGGAGAGGATTGGGAAACCTAAATCAGAGAGGAGGAGGTAAGATGAGTAAACTTTTTTAGTAGTCTTTAATTTGCCCTATAAAATCACCAAACAGGAAATGAGGTTAGATCTCTCCAAATGGTTGTTTGACCCAATTCTATCAATAACCAAGGTAAAACTTTAGCTTGAGCTTGAACTGTTCTATGCTGCTTCATACCCATCCAACAGACCTACCATTGGTGTCTGATTCATTGTGGTAGTAATGGGGCATTGTAGAAGAGTTCTAGCTTCTAGCAAGGGATGACCTAGCATTGTACATAAATTTAGTGCATAAATTTAGTGATCACAGGCAGCATGTACCCTGGGCTCACAGCTAAAGTTTCATTTTAGTTGTATAACTTTTTGGAATCTTCAGTTTAATTGTGTGCTTGGTTCCATGGCTTCCATGCTATGATACAATCATGTGTCCAGTGCTATAGGTGCTAAGCTAGCATTTATTTTAGCCTTTTATAGGGTCATATGGTGCAATAGTTTAATATATTTATCATGTATTATAGAAGTGGCACTTTTACCATTTTGTGAAATTGGTGCTAAGCTTTACCTTGGCTCGTCTTTGCCTGGTTCTCCAGACTATTAGCTACTTCTAGTACACAATATATCATTTTATTAGGGCAAACATCAATTGGAAACTGTATATAGCAGCAAAGCCATGTCATAGTTTAGTAGTGCTGCTAGCAACACAGTAACAATATTTATTGCATTTTATATTGTAATTCTGCCAGATTGGTTAGCAATATTTAAGAACTCAGTAGTCTGCTGGGTCTGTCCTTTTTAGTCAAGCAGGCTGTGTGTTTACTAGCATCTTGCAAGCTTTCACTCGATTTCTTCTGTACTTGTCCTACTCATCTGCATGGATACCTACTGTGATAGTTTTTAGACAGTAGCATTTCTTACATAGACATAGAAGGTTGACTGCAGAATGAAACACTATCCTCCATCTAGTCTGCCCTTATAGAAAAATAGACACTTGTGACATTTGTGAGAGTACAAAACATAGCAGAACAATTGCTGATCTGATGAATTGAGTTGATTGCTTTTATACTGTTCTGTCAAGGTTTTCTTGTAACAGAATGTTAGTGTGTGGTTCATTAAACAAAGCCATAGTCTGGGGATTGAATGCGAATTGATGCTTCCAGGGAAGAGGGGGGTATTAACGATTTCCTGAGACAGACTAAAATTGAAAGTATGCAAAGTTATAGAAAAGCTAAAGTTATATAAACCCATCCTTGAGAAATGGTGGTTAAGGAAGCCATAACCTAATCTCATGAAAAAGTCTACCTCTTAAGGATGAAAGTAAAAGTGCTCGTCTTGAAGAGAATGAACAAAAACTAAAACGTGTCTTAGTAGATATGGGAGGCCCTAATGCGCTCCATAAAAAAATTTGGATTATAAATCATGTTAAAAATATTGTGAAAGTGAAAACAAAGAATAATCTAAGCAGTAATTTATTTGTTCTTCTGTTTGGCAAACTTCTCCATCTTCTTGGCGAATGTTTCAGCCTCTTGCCCACATCCCCTCAATGGCTTAACTGATGCATATAGCAGGTCTTTTAGGTCAAATAAATTGCTACTCTCACGTGAGTTAGGGCTCAAAATGTTGAAACATCATTTAGCAGATAGCAAGGCTCGTATATGGTTTTCGTCATCTAGGAATACTACAGAGATGTCTTATAGATAATAAGTCAGTTATCCTTTTTTAGATTGAGTTTTACCCATGTGTTGTGCATCATACCACCATGGCTGTAAATAGACTAGCAAACATGGTGCTCCCATGACCCACGTGTGCTATTTGGTATGTGTGCAAACTTTTCTAAACCAGGGATCCCCACCAGTGGTAAGAGCACATTCTTTGTGAGGTGATACTCAGAGAGGTCGTACATTGACCTGTACCCAAACATCATATGCATTCTCTTTTTCTATTTGCAACAATTCCTTTTATCTCTCTAAATTTGTCCTTTTTGACTTTCCCAGTCTGTCTCTGTTTTTCATTTTATGTGAACCCCTCCAGCTTTTCTTATATTCCTCTTTTCACCCCCTTTTCACATTCCCTCCATCTTGCTTTCATTTTCATATTCTCTATCTTTCCCTTTTTCACTTTCCCTCTATCTCTTGTTTCTCTCTTTTCTATCTCTCACCATCACTCTCCCACATCACTCATTTTATCCCACCTTCCCTCTATTTCTCTTTATTCCTTCCATTTAGCCTCTCTTTTCGCTTTTGTTACATCTATTTTCTTTTCACCCTCCCTCGTTTCCACAATCCTTCCTTCTCTATGTTTACCATATTTTCCACTCCCTATTTTTTGTACCCTAATATTTTTTGTAGGCATTCCTCCTTATTTATTACCCCCCCCCCCCCCCCCCACTCTTTTCCATGCCCAATCTATCTCTCGTTTCCATTTCTCTCTCACATTTTCCTATTTTCCTTTTTCTCTCTATCTTTCTCTTCTTTGTGCTCCCACTGGCTTTTTTCCTGAGTGGTAATGGTAATGTGGTGTCTGTGTGTGTGTGTTTGGAGGAACCATTCTGAGATCTTGCACAGGCAACATTTAACCTAAGGCCTTCCCAGATAAAAAAATGAAAATAAGCTGAAAAAAATAATATGGCCAATCACAAGATAAAACAGGTTTTGTATGTTCTATTGTAATAAGAACTGCACTGATTTTTGTAGGTTTTATTATAAAAAGAAAGATATAGAAAAAAAAGTTCCATAATTTATAAATGATGGTTTTGGTAATGTTCTTATACCTGAAATATGAAATGTTATACCGATCTTTAGGTATTTATACTTGATCTATTTATGTGTATTTAGGATACATAGGTATAGTACAATATTCATTGTAATAGTGGCAAAAGTAGGTTAACCTTTTCATTTTAGTATTACTCTATTTGTAGCAATAACCGAGACTGTCAAAAGCCAAATGAGATAATCTGAAAAGTAGGGTCCCTCATATGGTCACCTCATATGTATGGTTTCCTCTAGTCACTTTGACCCTTCACCTCTAGAGCTAGTTGGTCTTTTGATCCCAGCTACTTCATGATGCCCAAGAGGCTCCAGTGACCAGGATGTCAGGTACCCATATAACCTACCAACCTAGACAGCCTACGATGGCAAAACAGCTACTTTTGCAAATCCATCTTCTTGAGCTAATCTAAGAATGATTTTCATATGTATAAAAACGGAAGGCAGTATATATTTGTAGTAGACACACATTGAATTATATTTTAATGCTCTACAAATATTGTCCTAAAAGGCCTGTTTTAGGGATTGTTCCCTGACTCTATTTTGATTATTGAATAAAGTGTTCAAAGTCTATCTGCAGGCTATATACATAAATAACACATATACCCTTACAGTATACACTTTCTGAGCTTAATGCCTGCAACCCCATGAAAGCAGGAGTACATGACTGGACGGCAGGAGAAAAGAAACGCATCACTAAAGAAAAGAAGCTTACAGATGTGAGTTTATTCTAAACAGTCAGACAGCATTTACAAGTTGTAAATTATATTCTTGATACTTGAGGCTACTACACTATAAAAGTAGCCTACAGGTAAAGATGCCACTTAGAGGTAAAGCTACATCACTTTAGTACACACTATAACAGAGTAAAAACTGCCCTTCAGGTGAACAATAAAATAGAAGGTAGAACATGTGAGGAAATGACACTTTTTACTCCCAAAAAATTTGTGCAGTTTTGGGTCTGGTTCTGAAGTGAAGGGATAATTCAGCACCAGGCGAAAAAAGTTAACACATGTAATTGCAATAAAAAACGATTGTTCCAATTGTTTTCCAAAAATTAACCCATACCTATGACATGACTATGAAAGTACATTATTTCTATAGTGAGGTAAGGATATTTTTTTAAGAAATTTACAAATACCTGTAACAGCGCCCTATAGGGTAAACTTTTGGGCATAGCATAAAGGGTGCTATTATTTCCAAACATTAAAACAAATATCCTTACCTCATTGTAAAAGGTATGTACCGCAACTATACAAATGCCCTATTGCAGGTACAGGTGATTTTTGGGGAACAATTAGAATAAAAAATGTTAAAAAGCTCAATGTAAACCCCTGATCACCAAATTATACACTACCCTTATTGTCTACCTAGGGATCGATTCAGCACCTGGTTATATATTTCATTTCTCACCTGGTGCTGAATCAACTTTAATGTCTTTTCATTTAATTTTTATAGCTTGCAGGTTGGCAACTACAGCTATTTACAAACTTACCACCCAACCCTATGAGAAGAGTTATCTCCCTTTGTACCTTTGTTTATGTGCCAAGACCACTCTTAAAGAGGGTCAAAACCCATGCAGCCAGGCATCCACTAGCCTGCCCGAGGCATCTTTCACCGTATGCCCTGCTGAGTGAAACCCCTAGGACGCCAGTAATCCTACTTGATCCAGGCAGGTCCTGCAATGCGATCTTCCAAATTTGCAAATACAGGATTTGTGTTAGAAATTGGGTAATTGGGTTGGGAAATGCAGGCTGCTAAATATACATCTTATTCAGGAAGGTCTTTCATGGGTGGGCTCTCATTTTTCTGCTAATATCTTGTGTCGGCACAGTACACTGTTATATTTTATCAGCTGCTCTTTTAATGACAATGGTAAGAAATGTTTGTAAATGACCAGAATGCTAATAAAATTATGCACAAATCCTACCAGGCTACTTGATATATTTTAGTAAATATTTTAGTAAATGCCTAGAGTGAAGTTTTTGTATAATTTAGTATAATAACTTAGTATAACTGCTTTTTATTGGAGCATTGTTGATTGTTGTTGTACACGTGTCTCCACCAGTAGATGTAAGGAGAGTACTTTGGTCCTCCTATTAAAATATTTTATTTCTAGATTACTTGGGTTGAACCTGGCTCAGCAGCCCACCAACTAGCTTCTCCGTTCGGGCTGAACACGGAACTCTACGGAAGTCTGTGTTCAGGTTTGGAAACCTGAACGCGCAAAGTTCAGTACGAACCTGAACGTTGCAGTTTGGGTTTGTCCATAACTATAAGAGACCTCTTTATGTGCTGTACCTCTATGAGGTGAGCCTTAGCTCAGACAATATGCAAACTCACAGCACCTAGCACAAGAAATAGAAGGTGGCCTATTGATCATGGCTGATAGCACTGTGTGTGTGATTGTCACTCAAAAGGATAGGGGGCTGGGCTGTGCAGCAGAGAGGGCAAAGGCAGAATGGAGCTCCACATGTGTCCACAGGATTTTTTGTCAATGAAAGAATGACACATTCCTGGCCAAGCAGGCTTGTGAAGCTGACATTGGGGGTCATGCAAATTATTTGGCTTGCGGTGCACTTTGTATGCCTAGCGGTGTGAAGTGCAACAGTAAGCTTTATAATATTTACTGACAAGAAAATGTTTCCCAATTTTTCCAATGAAATATGGTTTGGCAGAAAAGTTTAGTAGTTTATTTCCGCATACCCCAGAGATCACTGTTATTTTTGTTCGTTTTTTGGGATTAGCAGTTTACTTTCGACTTTTAGATGCTCAGAATTTGCTTAATAAACTGTAAACCAATCACTTGTCTCTTGTTTTATTTAGCTTTGGTTTCTAGAAAGTAATTTTCTCACTACTACTTGACAAATGCTTTTCACATCTGCCATTTATCTCTCCTCGTGGTATACTTGATCCTTGGAATTCCTCATAGAGAGAGCAGCCCAGATTAGCATACGGGCTGTCTGTTATTGATGACACTGAAGATGGATTTCTGGATGAGATTCAATGATGGGCCACAGTGGATTAATAATTAGAAGTGGTAAATTAATAGTGGGTTTCCTGGGACCTTACAAATATATTTTCAGTGATGTGACCTTGGAATAAAATAACAATATGAATAAACACATTGTAAATTCTTGCTTAGGGTGTAACTCTCTGCATTTGGGACAGCAGGGAATGAAGAGGCCACTGCAAGGTAAAATATTTATCTTTCTTGGGTGAGCGAGAAGGGGAGAGTAAATGTGCAGGATTATAATGACCAGATATTGGATATTCAATAAATAAAGAGCAGTTCTAATACCAAACTTGTTTTGCTATATATTGATGTGCTGTTTGCTACTCTTACCTTTGTCTTGGTTATATTTTCATTCCCACCCATGCTAATCCAACGTTTAAATTTTTCTTTTCCTGACCGCGGCAACAAATCTGACCCTGTATTCCCCTATAGAGGAGATGTCAAGTCACCTTTTATGGGCCTGGTAAATTATGCTTTTCTATCAGTGTTTCCTAAGAAGGTTATGGTAGTTCTTTTTTAGAGCTTATTATTTTAAAAAGGGAGCATGACTCAATGCTTTGTTCAAGTCTGGGAGGTTCATTGCCTTCTGGTAATATATTCATCTTTCCTCACACCACAGGGTGTTTTTTCTATATACCGCAGGGTGAATATGTAGTCATTTTAGCCCCTGGAAATTCATTCAATTAGGATTTTTGTTGTATACCTGCGCAACATGACTACCAATAGACGTTTTCTTATCCTTCTTGGTGGCATCATATCAAAGCTCATATATCCTATAGTTATAGCCACATGGGCATGTGAGCAAGCAGAAGACATGTTTACTGTTACAACTGGTAAAATGTCTGACCTCTATTGCCTCTTTGTCTGGCGTCTGAATTTCAGAGCAGCTACACTGCAAAAACCAACAGATAACATACCTTCCATAGGTATATATACCCTTGGCCTTGCAGCACATATACTGTATATACACACTTGAAGTTTTATTAACACCCTAATCTGGATCTACATCAAAATTATTTTTCATAGTTTTGGATAGAATAAGCACTGGACAGATTCACCTGCACTTTCTACCCAGCTAAACATCACGAAGCTCAGAGGCCAGAAAGTCGATAGAACAGGGATGTCAGCAAGACATAAGGCTTGATTCCTCTAGCTTTGTTAAAGAGCTATCAAAAATTGGGAGTTGATCACACCTGATTCCAGTGAATGGGATCACCAGCTGATCTAGGGTACTGTTTCAGGGGCATACCAACAGGGGGCATCTGACTGGTCTGGCTTTAACAGTATAAAATTACCTCTTTTTGCTTTAAAAGAACTATGAGGCCCTTAGAGTCACCAATCTAGGGCAGTGAGACTAAATGCCTGAATTTAGGTCTGCTTTAAAACAAACCTACACCCTCATTTGGAAGTCTCTCTGTTACATCCCAAAACTCCTTCTACTTTACCCAAGAGTGTTACCCCCCCCTCTTCCAGGTGGGAGTCTTCATCCAATGGGGAAAGGAAGCCACAGCACAAACTGAGATGGCCAGCATCTGCTCCACTAGGAGGAGCCAGCTGCTGCATTAGATTGTTGCCTGGCTTAAAGGACAGAGGGGAAGCAGGTCAAGGTGTAGGGGCACTGGCTGTAGGCCCACAACCCATACCCCCCAATGTGGGTTCTGTGGGCCAACATAAAGTTCAGAGACTGTAATTTCAAGACAAAAATAGAGGGTGCTGCTGACATTTTAATAAGCTGAGGAGGAGGAAGTGTTGATCTACAAAAAAAGGGAACTATATCGTGTCACCATCTGGGAAGCTGGCTGGGCCCCTCTCTGTGGCCAGGACCATTACAGAAGTCCTGACTGTACTGCCCCAATGGTAGCCCTGTTACATTTGTTACATTTACATTTGTGGATCATATCAATATTTAGTTGCTGATGCAATTACAGGGGGCCTATTTTTTCTTGGACAGCAGGATTTTCTGCACTTCAAGATATTAGCATTTTATGCAGGACTGGGGCAAAGATTTTTAAGTGTTAGGTATAGGTTAACATTACAGTTTTAGCAATTTGACCGTTTGATTTTTTATAAAACATTGTGCACTCTTCAAGTAACTGCCCTGGCACACTCAGAAATACTTCCATTGTGTAGGGCTACACATGGCAATGTTCCCTTTAAAGTCTCTGTCCAGACATTAAAATAAAACAAACTCGCCATTTGACCCTCACACCTCCTTCACACTTACCCATGAGGGAGAATGACCGATTTTGTGGTCCAGCGCCTGGCAGATATGGCGGCGTCCATTTTAACAGCTCTATGCCCCTCTAACATGCCAACTTCATTTATTGCAAAGGAGGGTCAAAGTGGGTTTGGCAAGCCCTCTTCATTGCAATGAATGGAGTAGGCATGTGGGGTCAAAAACAGGGTCCTATGGATGTGAGGCCACCAGAGCTGGGCATAGCTTAAACCCCACCCTTAGTAACTATGAATATGCCCACGCTGGATGGAGGAGCTGCATGGGCACATCAGACCTAAACAGAGAAGCAGCAGGGGAGAAGAGTGCAGTATAGGCCTTTTGTGTTTTAGCCTGGACATCCCCTTTATGCCTATTTAGCATTTATTTTATTTTACTGAAAATTGTACTATTTATATTAAAATGTTTCAGTAATTACACCAATACAGAAATATTAGACTAACCACACTGAGATATTATAGTTGCAACACTTGCCATTTGAAAATGGTGACCTATCCAATAATAAACATCAAGTCATCCTTGCAGAGTGACTGAATGACAAGGAATCTCCGTCTGCACGCTGCCATCGTATAAAGTTTAAGGCCACAGCCATCTTAAGAATACCCTGGAAAGATCCGAGCTTAGCCAGTGAACACATCACATTCTGTCCTGTACACAGTCATGGAGACAAATGGGTTTAGAAGATTAATGAACTGCCAGCATTATTCTTTTTATCTAAATCGGTGGTTTCCAACTGCAGCTCAGGATGTTATGTTTTCCAGACCTGCAGATAAGACCATGGTTGTGTTTATAACATTTGTCTTTTCTATTTGGCTGACAAAAAAAAAGATTTGGTGTAGCTACAGCATGTTGCATAAAGGTTCTTAAAGCACCTATACTTAGAAAGGAAGTGGTCACCTTCCATCTCCAGCCCTGTTCCCCAAAACAGCCTGTGCTTCTTTTTTTACCTCAGCTTTTGCCTAATATCCACAGAAATGCCAGGAAAAAACAACAATAAGTAGTATTATGGCGTATTCTAATTAATTCAGTTACAACCAAACTGTCACATAATGGCAGTAAGGTTGAAGTGCTCCCCATTGCTGAGCTGTGTGTACTCTATTTGTTTGCCTCACTGGGGCGGGGCTGCTCAGCCAGGAAGCAATATGGCCGAATGCATCCAGTTTGTGTTTTGAATATTGGGCAAAGGCTAAGGTAAAAAAAGAAACACAAGCTGTTTTGGGGTACTGGGCTGGAGATAGAAGATGACTACATATACTTCTGAGGACTACATGTACTTGTGAGTGCACTTTAAGCTTACATAAAAACCAGCATGGTCGAATAAGGGTCAGTTCCTAATCCCAAAAACACTTGCTCTGCAGTACATGGAGAGATATTTTTGAAATCAGTTATTATATAGACAATACTTCAAAGGATTCGCTTATGACACACAAACCCCCCCCAAAAAATGTAAAGGAAAAGTCCACTTTCGATAGCATTATTACAAAAAAGGATGCTCTCTAGCAAAAAGGATGTTAACAAGTGCTGCTATGGCTGCTGCCGAGGTGAGGGAGCTCAATCACACATACACAGCAGCAGCATTGTGTACAGGGCTCATTTCTCTCTTCTTGGTGTACAGGCTTGGTGTACATTGTCATTAGTGGTGACTGGAGGTAGTGAAAATGGCTTCCATAAAACATTTTCTAACCTAAGAAAAATACTAGACCAGTTTAGCACCTTGAGGACATCAATCCTTCACCACTCCAGCTTCAGAAATAAAGCCTGCTTGGTGTGTGTAAACTTGTGTATATGTTTTGAAGTCTGGTATTTTCAGTCATAGTAATCTTTGACACCTGTTCCTTTTCCTGGAATAGAGGTTTCCTCTATTAAGCAACCTGACTTTTTTAAGCAGAATGATAGTTGACAGCAGTGATTACGCTGCACTACAATCTTTGCATGCCAGGAGCACAGACCACATTGTCAGAACAAGCTTGACAATCATTGTCAATAGTGCACTCAAAAAATATGGAAATGCCCACATGGCACATGTTTCTTACTAAGAGTAATAGTTGTTGCTTTGGAGATATATATTTTAGCTTCAACAAAGTGGAAGTCGAATATAGGCAGGGCAGAGAATGTGTGTGTTCATTTTAGCATTTCTATTCTACTGCACTCATGTTTGCTGTAACCATAATAACTCAGTAAAATACTATATAATAAAGCAGCATTATATCAACCAGCAAGGGTATATCACATAGAAATGATTATGTAAAATAGCTAAGAAGGGCAAGCGAATACAATGACCTGGCAACCAAATGTTATGGGGTTATTTATGAAACGCTAAAGCCACGTAGTACTATGTAGCGTCAGGTAAACGCCAGGCACAGAATGTGAAAACCATATATATGAAAGTCAATCTGATGAACGCCTCTAATAGCGCCATGTAGCGCTGAATGTATTACTAGCGACGGCTCAGTGTAAAGTGCCGTATGTTAAGCAACGCCATGTAGCACCTGTCACTCAGCAGTGTTATCCCATACATTTCAATAGTGTTTTTTTGCTTGTGTATAAATAGCATTTTAATTAATTAATTTTTCTCAGTTTTAGGATCAAATGATTGTGTGACCTCTCCTGCCCAGCAACCAAACACTTATATTGTTATATATTTATTTTTTTATGCAGAATTGTATGTGCAGGTCTGCCATTGCAGTGTCAGTGTTACAGTGTTAAAACAATGTCATTCCATGGGTTTTTGCTGTGGCGCTGGTGTATATGTGTTGAGAAAAAGTCTTTTTTCATTAAGCGTCCACCACTCATTGCTAGAGCGCCCAGCTGACGCTGGTTTTGTGTTTGATTCTCCTAAATATGGGCTTCACCACTGAGTGCTGGATGCACTTAAAGTGGACCAAAGCCCACGCTAATTGGCCCGGGAATCTTATAGATCGATTACCCCCCCCCCCGAGCATCTAAAACCAGGATGCCCTATGTGTGAAACACCCCAGGTCACCCCATTCACTTACCTTGTTTCCCAGTTAAACTGCGCATTTGAGAGCCGTGGAGGATGCGCCCGTCAGCGTGCTTGGAGCCGCTGCTCTTAGAAGCGCCTTAGGACTGAGAAGAGGTGATTTGCCTTAGGCGATCTGGGGGGTTTCATGCAGTGGGGGAAAGGACCAAAACCTAGGATAGTCAAAATCCTGGATTTTGGTCCACTTTAACTGGCACTATCTATCGTTCGCTCCAGACATCACATTTATCAATGCTGGACAGGATAGTACAGTGTCACTTGTTCAGATGCTACACTAGGTTATATCGCCAGACACCCGCTTGCAGCGTCCACTAGCGGACCCTCTAAGCGCCACTACATAGACACTCAAATGGCAATAATTGGCGCTAGTCTTAAATCAGCCTCCACATTACCCAGCAAAAACAAATTGTACCAAAAATATATTCTGTATATAAAGGTAAATTATACTAGTGACATTTTACACTCCTTAATAGCACTTTACACATCACCAACATCAGTAATTTATTAGCAGCCAGGATTGTTCTATACTAAATAATTTATCCTTGATTGGCCAAGTCACTTTCAACAAGGCTGGCACATGTACAATACAAGCACGTGTGCTTTCAGAAGAACAGTATGTAAATGTGGGACAGAAACTCTTCTACTTAGAATTTAGCACATACACAGATAATTGCCCCTTTAAAACCACAACCATAACATCTTGTATCCTGCTTATTTGGGAGACACATATGTTCATACTGATTTGCACAACCTCAGGGAAAATTGACACTTGTTGATTTGGAGGCCAGTTCATTAGTAGCGCACCATAGCGCCACTTGAGCATCTGTGGAGAGATGCTATTAGCACTTCAGCCACAACACCGGCCACAGGCAGCTGTTATTGGTCGGAGCTGTAGGCTACCCGTGGTGCTGTGTCTTGTTTGGTTTTTCTTTCAATGGAGATAGCGACAGGTAGCACCAGTGAGGAGGGCCAGAAATCATTGGTATTTAACATGTAAATGAACAGCGCCAGCACGGGTGCTCTGAAACCACTATAATCAGGCACACAGCGCCATGTGCTATACAAAAAAAGCTTTAACTGTGGATGGCTGCACAGTGATCAAAAGAAAACACATGGTATGACATTGGGAACATGCAAATGACATGACACATGATTGGCAGACATAAAAATGCAAGTTAGCAGCAGGTAACTGAAGTACAATAACGAAAAAAACATCCAGCACAGGCCAGGGATACTGTGTCACCTGACTGAGCAAAAAAAATTTTAAAAAACGCTAGCCAGAAGTCACCCAAAAAATGGGGCTGGAATGGCTAATTGAAGTCTATGGGAGAACAACACTGAGCATCTGATGTGTTCCCTACAGCGCCAGTGCATGGCATGAGGAGAGGCTCCAAAAACTTTTTGCATCATAAATACAACTTGCCGGTGGCGCTCACTAAAAACACCTGCTGCTACGTGTTGCTATGGTGTTAGCGTTTCTTAAAAAAAAAACAAAGTTGTTTGCACCTACTTCAGCCTGTCCCTGGCAATACAATCCAGTCTGTAACAAGCTTTATTAAAAACTTCTATGGGAGTACTTGATGCCCAGAACAAATAATTTAACCACAAATACACACATATACAGCAACCAAACTGGTAGGGGTCTGTGTCCTCCACATGAGAGGGAAATAATTTTTAGTAAAATCTCTATTTCTCTTGCATCACATGTAGTATGCTGGCTTTCAGTTTTACACTCTGATGCCCTAAAGCAGTCAAAATTAGGGTTGGAAGGAATAACTGCATCAAAGAATCAATCATGAATTACGCTGTTATAGCCTGCAAAGTTCTATGGCCTTCTGCAGTGTCTGACAGTGACATTGTATCAGATTTTTCAGAGCTTAACAAAAGTGTATAGTACTGTATTGCTGTTTTCTATAGCTGCAAGACAAGGATTAATTGGCAACTGAGATGGAGTCTGAGTTTGAAATATCAAAGCATTCATAGTCATTAGAGATGAGCGAAACGGTTCGGACGAACCGGAATTCGCTCCGAATTTCAGGAAATATTCGATTCGTCACGAACCCGAATATTTTGTGGTTCGTGCCGATCGAATTTTTCCTGAAATTAAAAAAAAAAAATGCCGGCATGGTGGGAGCTGACAGAGGCGCCCTCTGATGACGCGCCCTCAGATGACAGCTGAGAGCGGCGCCGGCCTCCACGCTCCGGACCTGCAGGTGCCCGCTCCCACCATGCCGGCATTTTTGATGGGGAACTTCGTAAAAGTTCGATTCAGCCGAACCCGAATTTCTTTGTGAAATTCGGCGAATCGGCCGAATCGAACTTTTCAAAAGTTCGCTCATCTCTAATAGTCATAAATTGTTGCCACCAAGTCATGACTCCAAAATTTGGGAATGATAAGGTAGATGCCGTGCCAGGGGATGTTGTGATTGCCCTGACTGATCCATGTTGTGCATGTGGATTTCTCTACCAATAGCATAAAAGTGTGCTTGCAATGGCTGATTGAGACAGGCCTCACAGTAGGCTGTTGGGAGATTTATTTTTGTCCTGCAGTAACTCTGACATGCTCATTTTGGCGATGCCTCCGATAATAGCTCAAAAAATAAACTGATTTAAAATGTTTCCCCTGATAGGGGATTCCTTAAATATGTCCGTAATGGTGTACATCAAAACTCACTTAATCGGAACAGGCCCTGCATTTAGACAATATTAAAAATAACATACATGGCAATTTACTAACCCCTTTTGCCTCCACCACATGCAGAAAGAACAACAAATCATTCTAAATACTAATAAATCAAATTCTTGCTTCAAAGAAAAAAAAGTTTGCATCATGCACACATGCTTCTACAGTAACTCATAGATGGGCTCCTGCTTTTGAACAGCTCCTACAACCACATAGAAAGTCCATGAGCTATGTATAGCTTTCTATAACCAAAGAGCCGCACACGCGTACATCCCTTGCATCCCTTGACATGCACACATAATGTACCCCAATGCCATGTTCGCTGTCAGGAGTGGCTGCTGCACAGAACTGATAAAGAAGTGACATAAGCTAAAATATATGGACAATTGTATTCCTCAATGTATCATGTAAAATAAAAACAAATACATGTCAGGGTGTCTCCTAAACCAGGGAGTTGCTGCCATATACAATGCTAAGCATATTTATTGAGCAAGTAAAGTGTACACTCATATGCACAATGACAGCTGCAAGAAAAATATTAAGGAATACTATACCCTTGCCAAGCAGGTTGAAGGAAAAATAAATAACCTGTTTGCATGCAGCCCAGTTTAGGTTGTCGTCAACAACATCCCCACTAAGTGAGAGTCTTGGCTGGGCAGGATTTCCTTGGCAAGCTCAAAGGGGAGATCCTGACAGCCTCTCTCTACACTTTGCGCAGTAGCTAGTAGATGTTTTCCTGAATAAACACGTAACAATAATTGAAAAGAAAATGCAACTCAGCTTTTGTTCTGGACACGTGACAGAACTGGGCCCTGTTGCCCAGGAGAGACTAATGTACACTGAGACAAAAACAACTTTATCAAGTGTCTATCTCCTGAAGAATGCATATCTTCAGAATGTAAAACTGAGGCCCTTATTTAACAAGGGATAGAGACAGGTAGCGACTGGTGAGCGGCCGGTAATGACGGGCCCCGCCACGAGAACGCCGGCTCCCCACCACAATCACACATTTATCAAGCCAATCCTGCTTAGCGACTGAGATAGCGCCAGATAGCCACTCATTCATCATTATTCCAGCCTCAGCCCACAGCGCCAGCGTCTGACCTTGAACAGTGACAGGTATGACCTCTCGCTACCTGGCGCTCTCCAATGCATTTCAATGGAACAATCTTTAAATATTCATAATTAATTGTTATTCATTTTTTTTTTTTAATGTAAAAAAAAAAAAATGTACAGAATTGATATTACAGGTCTGATATTAATGTATTCATATTACAAAATTATTTTAAAAAACTTGTTTTTTTTTGTTTCCAAAAATATGGATGTTTGGGGGTTAAAAAACTACTTTTAACCCATCGCCGCCAGCGATCTGGGGTTTAAACATGCATTTTACAGCGCGAGAATTTTTTGAGCGTGATTTGTTAATGAATATGGTGGGAGCGGGTCGCTAGGGCCAGTCGCTATCATGCGCTCCCATACAGCGCGGAACCTGTCAAATAGCGACTCATCACCCAATATTCAACATTACGGCAAACCGACTGAGTCGCTATCAACTACCGAACAACGGCCAAGCACAGCGACTACTAGCGGGCGCTCTGAAAATGCTGCTACAGTCGCTCAACTGTCGCTACTTGCCGCTCTTAATGAATCGGCCTCCCCGTCTCCATCCAAATGCATCCAGAAGAAATACATATGACAGTGGCAGGGCCCATGGCGGCTTACTATAATACCTGCCTATGGTACTTTCACTAGGTTAAATAATAATAATGTAAGCATTTTAAAGGCCTACACCATTGAATTAAATAATGTTGTCTGAAATTTAGCTTAAAGGAGCACTATTGTGAATTTCTGATCAGAACACAGATTGCAATCATACTTGTCATTTATTTAAATGTTGTAATGAGAAGAAAATGTGTGGTAAAGAAAAAATATGCTTAAGTGGTGCCGTTGTAGAACGGTAGTAGTTTTAAAAATAGCCTGGGTGACGGCTCCTGTCAACCAGGAAGATACCATGTTATGTGCGAGGGAGAAACCCCCCTGCTGTGCGTTGTGAGTGCAGCAGCATAGTAGCTGAAGGGAAGTGGGGATGAGGGGGGGTGGTGCCAGGGCAGCAGGTAGAGTTCTATGGGGCTGTATGCCGTTTCCTAGTAGCTGAAGGGAAGTGGGGATGAGGGGGGGATGCCAGGGCAGCAGGTAGAGTTCTATGGGGCTGTATGCCGTTTCCTAGTAGCTGAAGGGAAGTGGGGATGAGGGGGGGTGGTGCCAGGGCAGCAGGTAGAGTTCTATGGGGCTGTATGCCGTTTCCTAGTAGCTGAAGGGAAGTGGGGATGAGGGGGGGATGCCAGGGCAGCAGGTAGAGTTCTATGGGGCTGTATGCCGTTTCCTAGTAGCTGAAGGGAAGTGGGGATGAGGGGGGGGGGGGGTGCCAGGGCAGCAGGTAGAGTTCTATGGGGCTGTATGCCGTTTCCTAGTAGCTGGAGGGAAGTGGGGATGAGGGGGGGGGGGTGCCAGGGCAGCAGGTAGAGTTCTATGGGGCTGTATGCCGTTTCCTAGTAGCTGGAGGGAAGTGGGGATGAGGGGGGGGGGGTGCCAGGGCAGCAGGTAGAGTTCTATGGGGCTGTATGCCGTTTCCTAGTAGCTGAAGGGAAGTGGGGATGAGGGGGGGGGGGTGCCAGGGCAGCAGGTAGAGTTCTATGGGGCTGTATGCCGTTTCCTAGTAGCTGGAGGGAAGTGGGGATGAGGGGGGGGGGGGTGCCAGGGCAGCAGGTAGAGTTCTATGGGGCTGTATGCCGTTTCCTAGTAGCTGGAGGGAAGTGGGGAGAATGTGCCAGGGCTTGCAAGCCATTTACTGTTCGGCAGATACCGCTGTTGGGTATGTGAAAGAGATAAAGGCAAGGGGATCTGCACAATACCCTATAATCATTAAAGGTGCCACTCCCAAAGCTACATAAAGCTCACCTCAAGAACACAGAATCATAGAGGGAGGCACTTAAAAAATGTATAAAAAAATATATTTTATTCCATATCACTAAATTAATCACTACACATAACCACAACACAATTAAAATCCCTTAAAAAACACATCATGAGACAATACATATGAGACAAACCAACATGGAAGTGTGTAGGCGATGGGGAGAGCACTGGCATGCACAAATATCAATCAGCATCTATATTTAAAACACATAAACACAAGTGATCTAATCAGTGCAAATAACAATGTGTAAATCCTACCTATGATCCGGATCCTATATCAAATAACCATAAAGTGCAAAGTGCAACCAATCAGTAGATACAAATACAATATATAATCACAAATAGAACCTACATAATTACCCAATACCTAAATGCCCTATAAGAAATATAAAAATGACCACAAAATACCCCACCAATATAGATGCTAGTATCAATCAACCATTAAATACCAAATACAGCGCAAAAATACATCCAACCAAAATATACTCAAGGTATAGCAGGTATGCCAGTAAAGGGTCTCCCCACTGCCTACAACACCAGGAGACACGCGTTCCGTGGGTGTATCCCCCACTTCATCAGGCTACATGAATGCTGGCTGAGCAGAACTTATATACAGCGCCTCCTCCCCCCGCCCCCAATTCAAAGTGGCCAATATCTCACCTGTAACCAGAATCAAATCCGGGTGAGAGAGTGGCGTGCATATGCCCATAACAATGGCCTGCAGGTGTGTGTGCTTCCTCCCCATTCAAAGTGGCCAATGTCTCACCTGTCTCAAAGATCACATCCGGGTGAGAGAGCAGGGAGAGACACATGTCCATAGCCAGCGGGGGTGTGCGCACCACAGTCTCTCTCCGGGGCTAAGCAGCTACGTCAGCTGTATCAGCAAGTTCCCGCAAGATAGGGTATGTGAAAGAGATTACTGTTGTTCAGTGGATGCTGCTGCAGGGTATGTGAGAGAGAAAGAGTGAGAGAGACACCGATATGAACAAAATGGAAGAGCCCAAGCTACTGCATCGTTTTTTAGGGATTTTACAAATAACAAAATAATTTATTGATGAAATATTTGTATACCTTGCTTTCAAAATTTTATAGAGATATGTTACTACTAAATTCTGCGATAGTGCCCCTTTTTGGCCCACTACCTTGGGCATCCCAAAGATGTCCCAATGTGTGAACCCCCCTGGATCACCCATTTCACTCACCTGCTCCTCACTGTGCTCTGCTCCTCACCTGGAAGCGTGCTTGGCTCCGCTCGGCTTCATTCAGCTCCTTATCGCTGACCAAATAGGAAAGCCGAAAGGAGCCTAGGGAAACACACAGCAAATCCCAATTGAGGATGTGTCAGGTCCCGGAGACACCCACCTTCCAATAAATCAGCAACCCCCAATCTCCGCTGCTTTCTTCGCCTATAGTAAGCCCCCGTTTGCCGGGACGCTAGACACGCCTCACCGGACACGGTTGCCCCCAGGTCTTGTTAGCACAAAGGATGCTGACTTATGCAGGGGAAGGCAGATGAATCCAGGGACAAGACTGAGTATTGATAAACGGACAGGGGTCATACACGGGTGGTCAATCCGAGGAGGCACGGTACAGAAGGGTTAAACGGAAGAGTAGTCAGGGCAAGCCAAAGGTCATAACGAGAGGTCAGAAGTTCGCGGTACAAAGGGTCAGGCAGAAACGTGGTCGAAGAGTAAGCAAGGGTCGGTCCAGGCGGCAATCAAGGAAGGTCAAAATCACGGCAGAAATCACAAGGAAATAGGCTATCCAAATCGCACCCAGTAGCACGCTATAACAGGCAAGGACTGACCGCAGGGTGAAAACCTTTATATGATGGGGGCTAACAGGATTGGCTGGGGGGGAAATGTAGTGATTGGTGCTACAGGAACTTTGGGCTGATTGCCCAGTTTGAATCAGGGGGAGTTGCCCAGTACTTTGGGCTAATGGATCCACATTGGCAGAGGGCTCATTGGCCCATGCAGTCAAAGGGCTCATTGGCCCATGCAGACAAAGGGCTCATTGGCCCAAGTTGATTACCTCCGGCGGGCGCGCTGTGTGTAGCGCCGCCGGAGGGTATAAGGAAGTGACAGGCACGCGCGCGTACGGGGCCGCGCGCCGGGAGCGCGCCGCACAGAGAGCGGCGCGCCCGCTCCTGACGCGGCTGGGACGGAAGCCGCCCGAGCGGCTGCTCGTGACAGCCGAGCGGCGGGCGGGCAGGAGCGACGCCGGCCCGCCGCCGGCTGCGACAGCGAAGGACCGGAGACAGCGGGGGAACGTGGAACAGGTGAGGGGATCGTGACAGGATGTCCATCTGAGATGAACAACACATGGGAAAGTGAAATTCCTGTGCGTTGTCACTCTTTAATTGTATTTTCGGGGGCTCCACTGGCAGTGGAATATTATAATGTCTAGCCTACCAGTATGCAACAACAATGTCCAGAGAAATTCTCAGCGCCGGCAGTCAGATAGTATTTAAGGTGCATGTTGTGCTTACTCATAGCCAAGAAAAGTTACAGTGAAGATTCGGGAGTATGAATGAGTCACCGTGTACCACATTTTGAGTTAATGGGGACCCTTAATCATACACCTATATGTAGGTCCACATGGGCTTGAAACATGAAACATGATACACAGTGTTTAACATATTGGCTTTTTTCGTGATGCCTTCCATTTTTATTATGGATTAGTAAAAGCTATGTCTATCTAAATTTCAGGCACTGGCATCCCGAATCTTTACTGGATGCAAAGTAGTCTAATGATGTAAGAGCATGTTACTGTTCGACTATGGTTTTACTGCTAGAAAACATAGCTTAAAATATATTTTGGTTTTACATGTAATGGTTTTCATCATTACACTGCCATGAAAATATAGTAAAATGTTGTCCTTTGTATTGACCCCTTCATACATAAAGCTCTCTGGTGTGCACTTTCTAGCTGAGAGATGACATCCGCTACTATAAAGTCTCTCTGTTACAATGTCTGCATCTCCCGGGCATCCAGCACATGTTTGCTATTTGCTCTGCAGCCTTATCATCCTTCCTCAGCTGTGGAAAAGAATTCTTGTAATGAAAGAGTGATAATGAAACAGGACTACCCCAGACAATTAGAAACATATGCAATGGGCTGCTCTCAAAGTGGCCACATAGTTGTAAAACTACTTGGATTCATAGACTATTCCATTTCGAGGAGTGTCACCCATTTATAGATCTTAATCTGCAGCTGCTTACATCTTCCAAATTTCTATTGCTATTCTAAAGCCATGCTACCAGGAAGAAGCCCGATTAGAACTAAGAAAACACTGAGTGGTGACCACATTTAATGCCACATTACATTCTCCACATCTACATGCTACTAGATAAAAATATATTTTAGTTTTACAACTGATGTACAGTATGAGAAGTGGCTGCAAACACTAAGGGGGTTATTTAAGAAACACTAACACTGTTTAGTACCACGTAGCGACAGGTGAACGCCGGGCGCAATATGTGAAAACCATATATATGAAAGGCTGGTGAGCACCTCTAATAGCGTCATGTAGCACTGAATTTATTGGCAGCTCACTGTAAAGCACCGGCAATGTGTTCAGCGCCATGTAACACCTGTCACTCAGCAGTGTTATCCCATACAGTTCAATGGTGTTTTATTTGGTTATGTAAAAATAGTGTCCTAATAAATTAGTTTTCTCAATTTTAGGATCAAATTATTGCATGACTTCTCCTGCCCAGTAACTAAACACTTATATTGTTATATTATTTTTTCTATGCAGAATTGTATGTGTTGTTCTGCCATTACAGTGTCATTGTTACAGTGTTAAAATAATGTTATTGCTCTGGTGCTGGTGTTATGTGTTTAGAAACAGACTTTTTTCATATAGCGTCCGACGCTAGAGCACCCAGTTTTAGAACACCGCTGCCGATCTTATGTTTTTTTCTAAAATGTGGGCATCAGCGGCGAGTGCCGATCGCACTTAACTAGCGCTATCTATCATTCGCTGGAGCGGTGTCCTGTTAGATGTAGCGTCGTCTTGGGCGCTTTGACCTCAGTTAGCATTCTCGATTATCGGCGCAGTGAATCAAGCGCTTTTACAGTGCCCTCCAAACATCACATTTATCAATTCTGGACAGAATACTACAGCATTACTTGTCCGGTCACTAAGCTATTTTATAGCGCCATACACCCGCTTGCAGCGGCCACTTGTAGATGCTCTAAGCGTCGTTACATAGACGCACAAATGGCAATACATGGCGCTAGTCTTAAATCAGCCTCCACACTGAAGCTACCATGGTTGAACACCATCATTCCCTGATTGACGCAGAGACCCCACCCATTTAACTTATACTTGGCATCACTAAACAGGATACAAAGCTGCCAAAACGGATTCAAGTACTGTCCTGTTTCTGGGGACATATCTTTATTAATAATATTTAACTAGCAAATAGTGTCAGTAATATTAATGGGCAAATGAAACTTGGAATTTAAAGGGGGACTGTGCAAAGTACATACAGCTGCTACACACCGGTAGCCTTTGACATGTGGATGGAGCAGGAGGCTATAGTGTATTCACAAGCCTGTCAGTGCTGCCCTGTAATTGGTTTTGACCATTAGCAACCACAAAAGGGTTTTCTGACATCCCATTCTCAATCGACAGCTCCTCCCGGATTGCAGCTAAAACAGCTTCCACCCATTTGGGAAATCTTTTACGAGATTTTATAGTGGTTTATAGTATAGACTATTCATCCAGTAATTGTGTGGTTGTATGAGAGGGCCTGGCAATCCTTTCTAGTTAAATCCAAAGATGTTTGATGGGGTTGAGTTCAGGTCTGTGTGAAGTGAAGTGTCATGAACTCTTATGGGTGCTCTGATTCCTGAACTCTTCTATTTTTCAATTATACCATCCTAATTTGACCAAACTTTTTTTGGCATCCCAGTACAGGACCACACTCAAACTCGGTGAGCTCTTTCAAACTGATTATATTGCAAAAAAACACTGCATTACAAATGTCTATCAACCTTGCTGAATCAGATGGTGATGATGAGGCTAAAGATAACTTTGATAAGTGTCGTAGTTTCTAGCTGCTTTGTATCATTGCAGCAGCATTCCGTGCCATGTCTGCTCTCTATGGCTACATGCACCCACCAGCAGCCATTCAAGTCTATGAATGGTACACATACTTGTCGTGAAAGCTGCCAGATGCTGGCGCTATACAAGCGCCAGATTGAGGTGCATATCGGTCATGTGAAGGGTTTCACGAAGCTTACAAAATCATAACTAAAGGGGTTACAAGAGCTTTGGTTGCTTTTAAAAATCAATTACTATATATTTATTCATTAGCTCCAGCTTATTAAACATTAATAACTATGTTGTACTGGTGTATGTTACACTTATTATAGTAACAGATATGTAACACTATGTTTTATAAATCGGTGGATCTAATATTCAGTATGTAAAAGAATGGTCTCTGTACTCTGCATTCCACCATGCAGAGATCTGCCATGGTTTAGTCAGATGGTGTAGATGTCAGAGTCCTGATTTAGAGAGTGAGGCATCCCCCTGTGCCGGCTGACTCATCCAGCCCAGGACAGACTATATTCCAGACACAGCTGCCAACCCTCCAGAGGGGCTAAAGATGACAGCTGCCTAACTTACACCATTAAGTGATTTATTGAATAATGATAGATAGATACATATATATATATATATATATACAGTAGCCAGAAGCAGCCGTGGACTGGCTGTAGAGCATACCGGGCAAAATCCCAATAGGCCGGCACTTGGGAGGGCCACGGCCGGTGAGACAGAAGGCGGGTGATATCAAATGCGGTAGGGTGGATGGCAGCCAATGTGTGGGCCCCGAGTGCTGGCTGCACAATAAGGCATCGGGCAGGAAGGGTAACCATCACACACCATTGATGCGGCTGTGGCTTCAAACGGTGGGCGTGGCCTATAGACGGCATTTATTGTTTCCATAGGACGCCGGCCATATGGGCCAGGCTCTCCGGCCACCCGGGAATACCACCACAGCGACCAGTAAGCAGGGGCAAGTTTGACTGTATGAGTGTGTGTATGTGTATGTGAGTGTGTTTGCACGTCAATGGTGGTGGCTGCATCAGCAGAGATGGCATGCAGGCAGACATAAACGGTCCAAATGGACCACCAAAACACAAATACTGAATGAATGATAGCCCTCCTTGAGGCCAGACAGGTACCAGCCAGGGAGGACCAGGCAACCTCCCCATAATTTTGCAGGGCTGGCTGTTTTTTTTGGCCTGGAGACCCAAACATTTTGATTTTGTACAAATGTTTGCTTGTTGCCCCTTGTGAGCACCAATATGGGGGCCCAGTGTGGTAGGTCCAAAAATAAGTTACACTAAAATACTATTTGTTTTCTATGTTTGCTTAGTCAAAACAAAAAAAGGGGGTATAGCAGCTAATAACAAACAAAACAAAGCAAAACAAAAACAAAGCAGACACATATTAACTAAAGGAAGCATCAACCAGGTGCTGGCAGACTGACTGGCCAGCATGGCTCTGGGTGCCCGAATAAGGATGGCCAGGCACCTCCGAAGCTTCGGCGGGGATTGCCTGCTCCAGATAAGCTGGCACCTTCTCCAGCAAGGCATAATTGTGAAGGGCAATGTATGCAATGATAATCTTTACCACCTTCTTGGGGTTTTACTGGAGCCCTCCGCCAGTATGATCCAGGCAGCAAAACCGACTCTTTAATAGCCCGAAAGCCAACCCCACCACGGCACTGGTTCAGCAGCGGACACAATTTGCATCTGGGTAGGCAAAAAAGGGGGCCGCAACCAGGGCAACAGAGGGTAGCCAGACTCACCTAAAAGCCCCCCCCCCAAAAAAAAAACATTACAAACAAATAACAAGGCTAGGCCAGAGAGAGAGAGAGCTACTAGGAAAGGTAACCACAAGGGCAAATGGGCCAAAAAATACAAATTTGCTTCCAAAAGTGAAACTGATGACATAGGAGGCCACATTTGTAAGTCAAGAATTTCATGGGCATTATCCAGACAGTTTGCAGGACAAACTAAAGGTAAAGCACACTACAAGGACAAAGGAGTTACAATAGGAACAGGGAGAATGGGGAATGAAACTAGGGACATGAGCACACAATCACAGAAGGAGGGCAGGGAGACAAATAGGCAACGCTATCTTACGGTTTCTGAAATAAAATGACAACAGACACAGGTTAATACACTAGAAACATTACAGTAGCAGGCAAAGAGCAAGCAGATACATGGGCAACTTGGACACAGGGATCTGGTGATACAATGAGCTACAATGTTTAGCTAGTTTAGGGAAGCAAAACAAAGGCTACACAGAGGAGGCTTGGCAAAAAGGGGACCAGTGAGCACCTAAACATGCTGATACATATACTTCTGCGCCACAGGAGCACCAGCACCATGTGTGTGCCGTTGATGGCGCCCATGACATTCGGCATATTCGTGATGTGGAAAAACCCCCAACTTCACTGCATTCTAGGCCGCCATGCTGTCAGTAAAAGAGGTGTATTTCTCCTGCAGGACAGCCATGCGATCGACTCGCGCGGCTCAGCAAAGGTTGGGACATGCCAACAGAGAGTGCCCCTAGCCTATGGAAGGAGCCATTTGCTAAAAATTGGAGGCAGTCAGCCAATGTGGTCATACCATCAATCTCATAAAACTCCAGCATCATCAACACATGGTAGCAGAGCAAGTAAATAGCTCCAAGCATCCATATACAGTGTTCAAGACCGTAAACATGTTTCAAGCTGACTTGCATGACGCTGGAACACTGCCCATGGAAAACACTTTAAACTAGACCAACAGCTTGGCAGGTGGCCTGCAGCTCCATGACATGCCATTCTGTTTTTAAAATTGACTACAGCAAGAGTTAGAAAAAGGTAAATTAATTTGTATGTGCAGCAATCAAAGATTGTCCAAGTTAGGTTTATTTAGTCTAGAAAAAAGACAATTGAGGGGTGATCTAATAACTATGTATAAATATATTCGGGGTCAATACAAAGATCTGTCCCACAATCTATTTATACCCGAGAGTGTAACCATAACCCGGGGGCATCCACTAAGGTTAGAGGAAAGGTGCTTTCTCCACCGACATAGGAGGGGATTCTTCTCTGTAAGAGCAGTGAGAGTATGGAACTCGCTGCCAGAGGAGGTAGTAATGATGGATACAGTAAAAACGTTCAAAAGTGGCCTTGATGCCTTCCTGGCATGTAATAACATTTCCAGCTATGGCTACTAGACCAATGGAAGGAGTTAAACAGGCTGAACTGGATGGACTAAAGTCTTTATTCAGCCTTACATACTATGTTACTATGTTACTATATATTGCCTGAAAGACACACCCAGGAGTTGGCAGCAGCAGCAGCACTAGGAGCCCATATATTGCCTGAAAAACACATTGGAGTTGGCAGCAGCATTAGGAGCTCATATATTGCCTGAAAGACACACTCTGGACTTGGCAGCAGCATAGGGAGCCCATATATTGCCTGATAAACACATTGGAGTTGGCAGCAGAATAGGGAGCCCATATATTGCCTGAAAAACACATTGGAGTTGGCAACAGCATAGGGAGCTCATATATTGCCTGAAAGACACACCCAGGAGTTGGCAGCAGCAGCAGCAGCATGATGAGCCCATATATTTCCTGAAAAACACATTGGAGTGGGCGCATACTGTTGTTTCTTGGACATGGCTTCGCTGATGGATTGCTGGTGGGATGAGTAACTTTTAGTAGGAGGAGCAGGAACATCTGGAGCGGCAGAGGATGGGTATGACGCACAGCTACCTTCGGCTGAGGTGCTATCTTGGCTGGGTGAAATTGGAAGTAGCGTGGCACTGGCTGACGCAGCAGGCTGGACCCCCACTTCGGAGCCTCGGTTCTCCCAGGCCGCTTTATGGTGTGGTGATGCTGAATGTGTTTCCCGCAGGGCCGTGGTACCAACATTGGGGCCCTGGCCACGCTTGACTTTCTGTCTACACATCTTGCCATGTGGTCAGGTTACCCTCCTGTGGATGCTTGATGAAAAAGTGCCACACTGCCGAGTAGCTAATTTTCCCTCCAACAGTCTGCACTAATTCACTGCTACTGCTGTCAACTCCAGGAATCCCTGCTCCACTACCTCCCGGGAAGGCAGCCTGCTGTGCAGCAGGTGGTCTACCCCTCCCCCAGCCACGTGTGACTCCAGACATCCCAATTCTGCCACCATGCTTACTGCAAACCCTACTGCCTCCATGCTGACTGCCAACGCTACTGCCACCATGCTGCCTCAGCTGCTGACTCTGGGGCAACCTGGGACCCTCTTCTCCAGTTGATGATGAAGCCCCTTCTGCACCGGGCTCCCAAGTGCGATCGGCTTCATCATCATCATCGAGTTGTGTCTGCACGTCACTGATGTCCTCCTCGGTTTCCCCAAGAGCGTGTGCTGCAGGAGACGGAACGCTCGCCATACCACCTCCCACGCCACTCTCCTCCTCAGTGTTTGTCTGTCTAGCGGAAGAAGCGGCGGATGTCTCCACTATTTCTTGGCTGGACAGTAGCTGCTGACTGTCCTCTAACACATCGTCCTCACTGAATAGTGGAGCTGAATCCAAGGCATAAGATACGGCGGCTGGAGGGGGGGGCATAGGACAAAGGCAATGGAAGGACAGGGGCTGCTCCTGGGCCATGCCAACTCAGAGTTGTGTCCAAAGAACCTACGGACTGTTGACTGGGGGTGTCAGATGTCACTTGTGATGAGGTCGATGACCGCGTTAACCAATTGATGATGGCAGATGCATTGCTGGTCAAGACACGACCGCTAGCAGATACCGGGAGATCAGGCCTCTCACCGCGACTCCTGCTGCCACTGGCCCCTAGTCTGCTGCGACCTCTGCCTGATAAATCTAGGCCTCTCCTCTGTGCACATCCTGGCACATCTCTGCCTGACATTTTTACTGCATTTAGGAGGGGAAAACAATATACTACACTGCACCTAGAACAGTATTTTTGTAACAGCAGGTGTGTAGAAAAGTTAGATCAAAATAGGCAGACAATGTAGCTAAAAGCTAATGCAAAAAGACACTGTCAGATGGTCTTACACAGGATGCCTCTGGTCAGAGTTAAATGCACCACAGGCAGTTTTAAACATGGTTTTTGTTCAAAATTTAAAAAAGGTAAAGATGCAGGTACTATTAAAAGCTAAGTGCTTGTATTCAGGATGCCCCCCAGAGAAAGGCAATGGGTGCTTTAAACTTGTAAACCAGACTTTTTGATACAGAAGGCAAAATGTTATTAGGCATGTACTCTTAAAAGATAAGTGGTAGCACTGACAATGGCCCCCAGTGAAAGGCAATGGATGCTTTAAACTTGAAAACCATACCTTTTTTTATACAAAACTCAAAAGATTAGTAGGCAGGTACTCTTAAAAGATAAGTGGTAGCATTGACAATGGGCCCCAGTGAAAGGCAATGGGTGCTTTAAACTTGTAAACCAGACTTTTTTATACAAAAGGCAAAAGGTTAGTAGGCAGGCACTCTTAAAAGATAAGTGCTAGCACTGACAATGGCCCCGGTGAAAGGCAATGGGTGCTTTAAACTTAAAAACCAGACTTTTTTATACTAAAGGCAAAAGGTTAGTAGGCAGGTACTCTTAAAAGATAAGTGTTAGCACTGACTAGAGATGAGCGAACTTTTGAAAAATTCGATTCGACTGATTCGCCGAATTTTCCGACAAAAATCGTTTCGACCCGAATAAATTCGCAACGAATCGCTATTAAAAACGGCTATTTCTGAGCCTCCTAGAGCCTCATTAGGGTTGTAAACCATTCTGCCTTGCTGTAACACGCACAGGATGCGTGCTGGGTTAGTTAAATAATACTTTGAAGAAATATCACATGCAGATCAGAGGCATCGCTAATAGAATCGCAGAGCGGCACAATTGCAGAGAGTTGAAGTGGCATCACTATGAGGGGCAGGAGCCCAAACATTGCTTTAAAGAGACACTGGAGTTGGCAGCAGCAGGAGCCCAAAAATTGGATGAATCACACCCTGGAGTTGGCAGCAGCAGCAGGAGCCCAAACATTACTTTAAAGAGACACTGGGGTTGGCTTCAGGAGCCCAAAAATTGGATGAATCACACCCTGGAGTTGGCAGCAGCAGCAGCAGGAGCCCAAACATTACTTTAAAGAGACACTGGGGTTGGCTTCAGGAGCCCAAAAATTGGATGATTCACACCCTGGAGTTGGCAGCAGCAGGAGCCCAAATATACACTGGAGTTGGCTTCAGGAGCCCAAAAATTGGATGAATCACACCCTGGAGTTGGCAGAAGTTGGCAGCAGCAGCAGCAGGAGCCCAAACATTACTTTAAAGAGACCCTGGAGTTGGCTTCAGGAGCCCAAAAATTGGATGATTCACACCCTGGAGTTGGCAGCAGCAGCAGCAGGAGCCCAAATATACACTGGAGTTGGCTTCAGGAGCCCAAAAATTGGATGAATCACACCCTGGAGTTGGCAGAAGTTGGCAGCAGCAGCAGCAGGAGCCCAAACATTACTTCAAAGAGACCCTGGGGTTGGCTTCAGGAGCCCAAAAATTGGATGAATCACACCCTGGAGTTGGCAGAAGTTGGCAGCAGCAGCAGCAGGAGCCCAAACATTACTTTAAAGAGACCCTGGGGTTGGCTTCAGGAGCCCAAAAATTGGATGATTCACACCCTGGAGTTGGCAGCAGCAGCAGCAGGAGCCCAAATATACACTGGAGTTGGCTTCAGGAGCCCAAAAATTGGATGAATCACACCCTGGAGTTGGCAGAAGTTGGCAGCAGCAGCAGCAGGAGCCCAAACATTACTTCAAAGAGACCCTGGGGTTGGCTTCAGGAGCCCAAAAATTGGATGAATCACACCCTGGAGTTGGCAGAAGTTGGCAGCAGCAGCAGCAGGAGCCCAAACATTACTTTAAAGAGACCCTGGGGTTGGCTTCAGGAGCCCAAAAATTGGATGATTCACACCCTGGAGTTGGCAGCAGCAGCAGCCCAAATATACACTGGAGTTGGCTTCAGGAGCCCAAAAATTGGATGAATCACACCCTGGAGTTGGCAGAAGTTGGCAGCAGCAGCAGCAGGAGCCCAAACATTACTTCAAAGAGACCCTGGGGTTGGCTTCAGGAGCCCAAAAATTGGATGAATCACACCCTGGAGTTGGCAGAAGTTGGCAGCAGCAGCAGCAGGAGCCCAAACATTACTTTAAAGAGACCCTGGGGTTGGCTTCAGGAGCCCAACAATTGGATGAATCACACCCTGGAGTTGGCAGGAGTTGACAGCAGCAGCAGCAGGAGCCCAAATATTACTTTAAAGAGACCCTGGGGTTGGCTTCAGGAGCCCAAAAATTGGATGAATCACACCCTGGAGTTGGCAGCAGCAGCAGCAGGAGCCCAAATATTACTTTAAAGAGAAACTGGGGTTGGCTTCAGGAGGCCAAAAATTGGATGAATCACGCCCTGGAGTTGGCAGGAGTTGACAGCAGCAGCAGCAGGAGCCCAAATATTACTTTAAAGAGACCCTGGGGTTGGCTTCAGTAGCCCAAAAATTGGATGATTCACACCCTGGAGTTGGCAGCAGCAGCAGCAGGAGCCCAAATATACACTGGAGTTGGCTTCAGGAGCCCAAAAATTGGATGATTCACACCCTGGAGTTGGCAGCAGCAGAAGCAGGAGCCCAAATATACACTGGAGTTGGCTTCAGGAGCCCAAAAATTGGATGAATCACACCCTGGAGTTGGCAGAAGTTGGCAGCAGCAGCAGCAGGAGCCCAAACATTACTTTAAAGAGACCCTGGGGTTGGCTTCAGGAGCCCAAAAATTGGATGATTCACACCCTGGAGTTGGCAGCAGCAGCAGCAGGAGCCCAAACATACACTGGAGTTGGCTTCAGGAGCCCAAAAATTGGATGAATCACACCCTGGAGTTGGCAGAAGTTGGCAGCAGCAGCAGGAGCCCAAACATTACTTCAAAGAGACCCTGGGGTTGGCTTCAGGAGCTCAAAAATTGGATGAATCACACCCTGGAGTTGGCAGAAGTTGGCAGCAGCAGCAGCAGGAGCCCAAACATTACTTCAAAGAGACCCTGGGGTTGGCTTCAGGAGCCCAAAAATTGGATGATTCACACCCTGGAGTTGGCAGCAGCAGCAGCAGGAGCCCAAATATACACTGGAGTTGGCTTCAGGAGCCCAAAAATTGGATGATTCACACCCTGGAGTTGGCAG
This sequence comes from Gastrophryne carolinensis, assembly GCA_027917425.1. NCBI lineage: Eukaryota > Metazoa > Chordata > Amphibia > Anura > Microhylidae > Gastrophryne > Gastrophryne carolinensis. The sequence goes on from CM051238.1 coordinate 257,835,251, forward strand.
CAGCAGCATCAGGAGCCCAAGTATACACTGGAGTTGGCTTCAGGAGCCCAAAAATTGGATGAATCACACCCTGGAGTTGGCAGAAGTTGGCAGCAGCAGGAGCCCAAACATTACTTTAAAGAGACCCTGGGGTTGGCTTCAGGAGCCCAAAAATTGGATGAATCACACCCTGGAGTTGGCAGAAGTTGGCAGCAGCAGCAGCAGGAGCCCAAACATTACTTTAAAGAGACCCTGGGGTTGGCTTCAGGAGCCCAAAAATTGGATGATTCACACCCTGGAGTTGGCAGCAGCAGCAGCAGGAGCCCAAATATACACTGGAGTTGGCTTCAGGAGCCCAAAAATTGGATGAATCACACCCTGGAGTTGGCAGAAGTTGGCAGCAGCAGCAGCAGGAGCCCAAAAAATGGCCTAAAGACATAAATATGTTTTGCACCATTTGGAAAGTGTAAAACGTGGCACCATGCTGAATCTAGTCGCATGCATCAGGCATTGGTGGGTGGAAATCCTGGCTGATCCATCCCTGATTCATTTTGACAAAGGTGAGTCTCTCCACTTTTTTAGTTGACAGACGAGTTCTGCTCGCCGTAACTATGGCCCCCGCCGCACTAAACACCCGCTCAGATGGCACGCTACTTGCCGGGCAGGACAGCTTTTCCAGGGCAAACTCTGCTAGTTGCGGCCACAAATCAAGTTTGGCTGCCCAGAAGTCCAGCGGATCCTCAAGGTGTGTTGGCATGGTCATGTCAAAGTATGACATAACCTGCTGGTTGAGGTCCTGCTCCAGGTCTTCCTGCTGCTCATGAGTAGCCTCACTATGCGGGTGTAGAAAGCTACTCATTAGTGACTGAAGACTGAGGCTGCTGCTGCTGATGGAGCTGCTGCTGCTGCTCCTGCCAACCCCCCCAGCGGCCATGGCAGTGGAAGGTGAGCGCAGAGGTCCCCTCGAGTCAGACCTGCGAGAGTATGGACCATGGCGCAGATAGGCATCGGCCAACTGCCTACGTAGAATGTCTTTGTAGTAGTTGAGTTTGTCCTCCCTCTCGGTGGGTTTAAAAAATGCCCCCATTTTGTGCCGGAAGCGAGGGTCCAATAAGGTGGACAGCCAGAAGTCATCCCGCCGACAGATGGAAACAATTCTGGGGTCACTACGCAAGCACGTGAGCATGCTTCGTGCCATTTGCGCAAGTGACTCGAATGGACTACCTGTCTCCATCTCCACTGCATACTGCCACGGTGTGCCCGGGTCCTCTGTCTCGCCTTCCTCAAAAACCTCTAGCTCCTCTGGCTGCTCCTGCTCCTCCTCTCCTGTCCGCTGACTAGATAAACCAGCCATTTCGCCAAGCCTAAACTGTGTTTCGCTGGGCAACTCCTCCTCCTCCTCTTCCTCCTCCTCCTCCAGTTCAGCTCCAACGGGGTTCATGTGGCCGTAAGATGTAAACGCCATGTCTCCAGTGCCCTGACCAGCCATGGTTTCCAACATGTGCTGTAGTACATGAAGCAGTGGAATCACGTCATTCATCCCGTAATCCTGCCGACTGACAAATAAAGTGGCTTCCTCAAAGGGCCTGAGCAAACGGCAGGTGTCACGTATGAGCTGCCACTGGTTGACATTGAAGTTACACAGGGGAGTCCCCCTATCTGCTTGGATCATCAGGAAATCTGTGATGGCTTTTCTCTGTTCATATAATCGGTCCAACATGTGAAGGGTGGAATTCCAACGGGTGGAAACATCGCAAATCAGACTATGTTGGGGGATACCATTCTGACGCTGTAGCTCAAGAAGGGTGTGTTTGGCGGTGTAGGAGTGGCTGAAGTGCATGCAAAGTTTCCTTGAAGTTGTTAGGATGTCTTGCAGATGGGGGGAACACTTCAGAAACCGCTTGACAACCAGATTGAAGACGTGAGCCATGCAGGGGGCATGGGTCAGGCTTCCTTGGCGCAGCGCAGACAAAATGTTCTTCCCATTGTCGGTAACCATGATTCCCATTTTAAGTTTTCTTGGAGTAAGCCATGTTTGGATTTCCTGATGAATACATTTAAGCAGTTCCTCCCCTGTGTGACTCCGTTCGCCAAGACAAACCATGTGAAGCACTGCGTGACACCTCCGTGCCCTGCACACATGGTAGACTGGAGGGTCACTGAGACTTGAGCCTACAGTGGAGGGTGAGGAGATGGCGGAGGATGAGGAGGCCAAGTCGCACGGTGTCACAGGCCCAACGGGCAGGGAGCACGGAGGCCGAAGCGGCGTGACCTGTCCAAGTTGCTGCTGCTGCTGCAAAGGGACCACATTCACCCAGTGGGCCGTAAACGACATGTACTGTCCCTGACCGTAGTTACAGCTCCAGATGTCGGCGCTGCCATGCACTTTGCTACACACCGACAGGCTCAAGGACTGGCCCACCTTCTGTTCAACAAAAGTGTGCAGCGCTGGTACTGCCTTCTTGGCAAAGAAATGACGGCTTGGGACTCTCCACTTCGGCTCGGCACAAGCCATCAGTTCTCTGAAAGGTGCAGATTCCACCACCTGAAAAGGGAGCGACTGCAGCACCAGCAACTTGGACAGGAGCACATTCAGCTTCTGCGCCGTAGGATGAGTGGGCGCATACTGCTGTCTCTTGGACATGGCTTCGCTGATGGATTGCTGGCGGGATGCATGACTTGGAGGAGGAGGAGCAGGAGCGACAGAGGATGGGTATGACGCACAGCTGCCTTCGTCTGAGGTGCTGGAGCCTTGGCTGGCAGAAATTGGGAGCTCACTTGGTGAGGAAGCAGACTGGACCACCCCTTGGGAGCCTCGGTTCTCCCGGGTCGCTTTATGGTGACGCATCATATGTTGACGCAGGGCCGTGGTGCCAACATTTGGACCCTGGCCACGCTTCACCTTTTGCCTACATATCTTGCATGTGGCCATGTTACCCTCCTGCGGATGCTTCAGGAAAAACTGCGACACTGCCGAGTAGCTACTTTTCCCACCCCCTGGCCTCACTGATTCACTGCTGCTGTTGCCAACTCCAGGAACCCCTGCTCCACTACCTCCCGATAAGGTAGACTGCCGCACAGCAGGTGCTCTACCCCGGCCCCGGCCCCGGCCGGCTCCAGCCTTTGGAATTGTGCCCCCATGCTGACTGCTACCACCTTGCTGCCTCAGCTGCTGACTCCGGGGCAACCTGCGCCCCTCTTCTCCTGATGATGACGATGAAGCCCCTTCATCACCCGGCTCCCAAGTCCGATCGGCTTCATCGTCATCATCATCATCACCGAGTTGTGGCTGTACGTCACTGATGTTCGTGGATTCGTCAACAGTGTCTGGCGCAGGAGCTGGAACGCTCATAGCACCCACATCACTGTCCACATCACTATTTGTCTGCCTAGCTAGAGAAGCCACCTCCATTTCTTGACTGGGCAGTAGCTGACTGTCCTCTATCTGATGGTCCTCCTCACTAAAGAGTGGAGCTGAACCCAAAGCATAGGATACGTCGCTGGGGGAGGGAACGGCGTAGGACAGAGGCAATGGGAGGACAGGGACTGCTCTCGGGGCATGCCAACTCAGGGTTGTGTCAGAGGAACCTACCGACCCTAGACTGGGGGTCTCAGACGTAAGTTGTGATGATGTTGTTGATGAGCGCGTCAACCAATCTACCATGGCAGATGCGTTACTGGTGGAGACCCGACCGCTAGCAGATACTGGCAGATTAGGTCTCTCAGCGTGACTCCTGCTGCTACTGGCCCCCAGTCTGATGCAAGCTCTGCCTGCGGAATCTTGACCTCTGCCACTCCTCTTTTCACTTCCAGGCACTTGTCTGCCCGACATAGTCTAACTGGCGTGGTAGTAGGTGATATGTTAAGATCCCCCGGGCAGCGGTGGGTCTATATGAAACAGAATATAATGCACACCAAAAGTGAGCAGTAACACTCAGCCTCCAACAGGCCTGCTTAGTGTAAATAAGAGAGCTGCTTAGTGTAAATAAAGAGGGGTATGCTATGTTACAGAATGGGATGCCCCAACAGCCAGCAGTGCACCTGTGAGCAGTACTACTATGCACAGCAAAAGTGTCTTTATCAGGCCTAATTTCAATTAGAATAAGTGCAAATGGTTATATGGTCTTAAATAGAGGCTGGTGTAGTCACAGAATGGGATGCCACAACAGGAGTGCACCTGGGACCAGTAGTAGCATGCCCAGCAAAAGTGTCTTTATCAGGCCTAATTTCAATTATAATAGGTGCAAATGGTTATATGGTCTTAAACAGAGGCTGCTGTAGTCACAGAATGGGATGCCCTAAAAACCAGCAGTAAGTACACCTGGCAGGGTCCAGTAGTGCTATGCCCAGCAAAAGTGTATTTATCAGGCCTAATTTCAATTATAATAAGTGCAAATGGTTATATGGTCTTAAACAGAGGCTGCTGTAGTCACAGAATGGGATGCCCTAAAAACCAGCAGTAAGTACACCTGGCAGGGTCCAGTAGTGCTATGCCCAGCAAAAGTGTCTTTATCAGGCCTAATTTCAATTATAATAAGTGCAAATGGTTATATGGTGTTAAACAGAGGCTGCTGTAGTCACAGAATGGGATGCCCTAAAAACCAGCAGTAAGTGCACCTGGCAGGGTCCAGTAGTGCTATGCCCAGCAAAAGTGTCTTTATCAGGCCTAATTTCAATTATAATAAGTGCAAATGGTTATATGGTGTTAAACAGAGGCTGCTGTAGTCACAGAATGGGATGCCCTAAAAACCAGCAGTAAGTACACCTGGCAGGGTCCAGTAGTGCTATGCCCAGCAAAAGTGTCTTTATCAGGCCTAATTTCAATTATAATAAGTGCAAATGGTTATATGGTCTTAAACAGAGGCTGCTGTAGTCACAGAATGGGATGCCCTAAAAACCAGCAGTAAGTACACCTGGCAGGGTCCAGTAGTGCTATGCCCAGCAAAAGTGTCTTTATCAGGCCTAATTTCAATTATAATAAGTGCAAATGGTTATATGGTCTTAAACAGAGGCTGCTGTAGTCACAGAATGGGATGCCCTAAAAACCAGCAGTAAGTACACCTGGCAGGGTCCAGTAGTGCTATACCCAGCAAAAGTGTCTTTATCAGGCCTAATTTCAATTATAATAAGTGCAAATGGTTATATGGTCTTAAACAGAGGCTGCTGTAGTCACAAAATGGGATGCCCTAAAAACCAGCAGTAAGTACACCTGGCAGGGTCCAGTAGTGCTATGCCCAGCAAAAGTGTCTTTATCAGGCCTAATTTCAATTATAATAAGTGCAAATGGTTATATGGTCTTAAACAGAGGCTGCTGTAGTCACAGAATGGGATGCCCTAAAAACCAGCAGTAAGTGCACCTGGCAGGGTCCAGTAGTGCTATGCCCAGCAAAAGTGTCTTTATCAGGCCTAATTTCAATTATAATAAGTGCAAATGGTTATATGGTGTTAAACAGAGGCTGCTGTAGTCACAGAATGGGATGCCCTAAAAACCAGCAGTAAGTACACCTGGCAGGGTCCAGTAGTGCTATGCCCAGCAAAAGTGTCTTTATCAGGCCTAATTTCAATTATAATAAGTGCAAATGGTTATATGGTCTTAAACAGAGGCTGCTGTAGTCACAGAATGGGATGCCCTAAAAACCAGCAGTAAGTACACCTGGCAGGGTCCAGTAGTGCTATGCCCAGCAAAAGTGTCTTTATCAGGCCTAATTTCAATTATAATAAGTGCAAATGGTTATATGGTCTTAAACAGAGGCTGCTGTAGTCACAGAATGGGATGCCCTAAAAACCAGCAGTAAGTACACCTGGCAGGGTCCAATAGTGCTATACCCAGCAAAAGTGTCTTTATCAGGCCTAATTTCAATTATAATAAGTGCAAATGGTTATATGGTCTTAAACAGAGGCTGCTGTAGTCACAGAATGGGATGCCCTAAAAACCAGCAGTAAGTACACCTGGCAGGGTCCAGTAGTGCTATGCCCAGCAAAAGTGTCTTTATCAGGCCTAATTTCAATTATAATAAGTGCAAATGGTTATATGGTCTTAAACAGAGGCTGCTGTAGTCACAGAATGGGATGCCCTAAAAACCAGCAGTAAGTACACCTGGCAGGGTCCAGTAGTGCTATGCCCAGCAAAAGTGTCTTTATCAGGCCTAATTTCGATTATAATAAGTGCAAATGGTTATATGGTATTAAACAGAGGCTGCTGTAGTCACAGAATGGGATGCCCTAAAAACCAGCAGTAAGTGCACCTGGCAGGGTCCAGTAGTGCTATGCCCAGCAAAAGTGTCTGTATCAGGCCTAATTTCAATTATAATAAGTGCAAATGGTTATATGGTGTTAAACAGAGGCTGCTGTAGTCACAGAATGGGATGCCCTAAAAACCAGCAGTAAGTACACCTGGCAGGGTCCAGTAGTGCTATGCCCAGCAAAAGTGTCTTTATCAGGCCTAATTTCAATTATAATAAGTGCAAATGGTTATATGGTCTTAAACAGAGGCTGCTGTAGTCACAGAATGGGATGCCCTAAAAACCAGCAGTAAGTACACCTGGCAGGGTCCAGTAGTGCTATGCCCAGCAAAAGTGTCTTTATCAGGCCTAATTTCAATTATAATAAGTGCAAATGGTTATATGGTGTTAAACAGAGGCTGCTGTAGTCACAGAATGGGATGCCCTAAAAACCAGCAGTAAGTACACCTGGCAGGGTCCAGTAGTGCTATGCCCAGCAAAAGTGTCTTTATCAGGCCTAATTTCAATTATAATAAGTGCAAATGGTTATATGGTCTTAAACAGAGGCTGCTGTAGTCACAGAATGGGATGCCCTAAAAACCAGCAGTAAGTACACCTGGCAGGGTCCAGTAGTGCTATGCCCAGCAAAAGTGTCTTTATCAGGCCTAATTTCAATTATAATAAGTGCAAATGGTTATATGGTCTTAAACAGAGGCTGCTGTAGTCACAGAATGGGATGCCCTAAAAACCAGCAGTAAGTACACCTGGCAGGGTCCAATAGTGCTATACCCAGCAAAAGTGTCTTTATCAGGCCTAATTTCAATTATAATAAGTGCAAATGGTTATATGGTCTTAAACAGAGGCTGCTGTAGTCACAGAATGGGATGCCCTAAAAACCAGCAGTAAGTACACCTGGCAGGGTCCAGTAGTGCTATGCCCAGCAAAAGTGTCTTTATCAGGCCTAATTTCAATTATAATAAGTGCAAATGGTTATATGGTCTTAAACAGAGGCTGCTGTAGTCACAGAATGGGATGCCCTAAAAACCAGCAGTAAGTACACCTGGCAGGGTCCAGTAGTGCTATGCCCAGCAAAAGTGTCTTTATCAGGCCTAATTTCGATTATAATAAGTGCAAATGGTTATATGGTATTAAACAGAGGCTGCTGTAGTCACAGAATGGGATGCCCTAAAAACCAGCAGTAAGTGCACCTGGCAGGGTCCAGTAGTGCTATGCCCAGCAAAAGTGTCTGTATCAGGCCTAATTTCAATTATAATAAGTGCAAATGGTTATATGGTGTTAAACAGAGGCTGCTGTAGTCACAGAATGGGATGCCCTAAAAACCAGCAGTAAGTACACCTGGCAGGGTCCAGTAGTGCTATGCCCAGCAAAAGTGTCTTTATCAGGCCTAATTTCAATTATAATAAGTGCAAATGGTTATATGGTCTTAAACAGAGGCTACTGTAGTCACAGAATGGGATGCCCTAAAAACCAGCAGTAAGTACACCTGGCAGGGTCCAGTAGTGCTATGCCCAGCAAAAGTGTCTTTATCAGGCCTAATTTCAATTATAATAAGTGCAAATGGTTATATGGTCTTAAACAGAGGCTGCTGTAGTCACAGAATGGGATGCCCTAAAAACCAGCAGTAAGTACACCTGGCAGGGTCCAGTAGTGCTATACCCAGCAAAAGTGTCTTTATCAACCCTAATTTCAATTATAATAAGTGCAAATGGTTATATGGTCTTAAACAGAGGCTGCTGTAGTCACAGAATGGGATGCCCTAAAAACCAGCAGTAAGTACACCTGGCAGGGTCCAGTAGTGCTATGCCCAGCAAAAGTGTCTTTATCGGGCCTAATTTCAATTATAATAAGTGCAAATGGTTATATGGTCTTAAACAGAGGCTGCTGTAGTCACAGAATGGGATGCCCTAAAAACCAGCAGTAAGTGCACCTGGCAGGGTCCAGTAGTGCTATGCCCAGCAAAAGTGTCTTTATCAGGCCTAATTTCAATTATAATAAGTGCAAATGGTTATATGGTGTTAAACAGAGGCTGCTGTAGTCACAGAATGGGATGCCCTAAAAACCAGCAGTAAGTACACCTGGCAGGGTCCAGTAGTGCTATGCCCAGCAAAAGTGTCTTTATCAGGCCTAATTTCAATTATAATAAGTGCAAATGGTTATATGGTCTTAAACAGAGGCTGCTGTAGTCACAGAATTTGATGCCCTAAAAACCAGCAGTAAGTACACCTGGCAGGGTCCAGTAGTGCTATGCCCAGCAAAAGTGTCTTTATCAGGCCTAATTTCAATTATAATAAGTGCAAATGGTTATATGGTGTTAAACAGAGGCTGCTGTAGTCACAGAATGGGATGCCCTAAAAACCAGCAGTAAGTGCACCTGGCAGGGTCCAGTAGTGCTATGCCCAGCAAAAGTGTCTTTATCAGGCCTAATTTCAATTATAATAAGTGCAAATGGTTATATGGTCTTAAACAGAGGCTGCTGTAGTCACAGAATGGGATGCCCTAAAAACCAGCAGTAAGTACACCTGGCAGGGTCCAGTAGTGCTATGCCCAGCAAAAGTGTCTTTATCAGGCCTAATTTCAATTATAATAAGTGCAAATGGTTATATGGTCTTAAACAGAGGCTGCTGTAGTCACAGAATGGGATGCCCCAAAAAAGAAGTGCACCTGGCAGGGTCCAGTAGTGCTATGCCCAGCAAAAGTGTCTTTATCAGGCCTAATTTCAATTAGAATAAGTGCAAAGGGTTATATGGTCTTAAATAGAGGCTGGTGTAGTCACAGAATGGGATGCCTCACAGCAGACTTAAGATCAGTTCAGTATATATGCACAGTTAGTTAGTATAAGCAGCCTGAAAACGCTAACAAAGCCTGTCAGCCAGCTAGTAACACTCAGGCTGGATGAAAAAAAAAAAAATCTCCCTGTGACAGCCTCCGATTTTTCCTACCTTTCCCTGTTTTTCGCTGACTTTCTGTCTGTCTCCTGTCTGTCTCCTGCCGGTCTCCAGCCTGTCCCTGTCTGTCCCTGCCTGTCTAACTGCCTCTCTCTCTCACTACAACGTTCTGTCTCTCACGAATGCAATAGAGAAATGAGGAAGGAAAAGCAAGATGGCCGACGTAAATAGCGCTGTGACGTCACCGGGCTTGCTGGCTGCTGATAGGCTGCATGTGACTGCCCCAGCTTGCACTGGCGCGGGATAGATGTCCAGACATGTCCCATCCGCCATCTTAGAATGCCTGTAAATGTAAATGAATGGATGTTAAAGGAAAACTTCGAGCGATCGAATCGCGGGGAAATTCGGATTCGATCCAAATCGAATTTTTCCTGAAATTCGGATCGAATCCGGGTTCGTCCGGATCGATTCGCTCATCCCTAGCACTGACAATGGCCCCCAGTGAAAGGCAATGGGTGCTTTAAACTTGTAAACCAGACTTTTTTATACAAAAGGCAAAAGGTTAGTAGGCAGGTACTCTTAAAAGATAAGTGGTAGCACTGACAATGGTCCCAAGTGAAAGGCAATGGGTGCTTTAAATATGTAAACCCGACTTTTTTTATACAAAAGGCAAAAGGTTAGTAGGCAGGTACTCTTAAAAGATAAGTGTTAGCACTGACAATGGCCTCCGGTGAAAGGCAATGGGTTGTTTAAACTTGTAAACCAGACTTTTTTATACAAAAGGCAAAAGGTTAGTAGGCAGGTACTCTTAAAAGACACGTGCTAGTATTTTGGATGCCCCCCTGCACTGCATTGTTTTTCTTCTTTCTGTCACCAATATATTGGAAAAAGGTTTTATCTCCCCTCTTCATAGATTTGGCCATTTCTTCCTCCTTTTGCCGTTTAGCAGTCCTTATAATCAGTTTATAATCATCTATCTATCTCTCGCTCTCTTCCTGCCTGATCTGCACTGGCCGAAATACAGTGTCAGAATGATCTTCCGCAAGATGGACGCCGTTTATATGGGGCTGTGACATAATCGGTAAGCCGGTCTGCTGATAGCTAGCATGTGACACCTACCCAGGATTCCTTGCCCCATGGGACATGTCCTGACATGTGGATCCACCATTTTAGATGGGCTGTATAGCAGTAAATGGAGTTTTAAGGAAGCGATTAGAGCGATCGAATCGCAGCGATATTCAGAATCGTAACAAATCGAATATTTCATGAAATTCGTAACGAATTCGGGTTCGTCAGAATAGATTCGCTCATCTCTAATTGTCGCTACCCCAGTATGCAGGGTTGGTGCGCTGTCTGCTAGGAGCACCAAGAGCCAGAGGTGTAGGTTCTGCAGGGCGGAACTAAGATCCCATTGTATTGTTTACCCCTGGTGCTCTGTATATAGAGCGCTCAAGGAAACAAGGTGCTGACGTCTTAGTTCTGCCCTGTGGAACCTACAGCTCTGGCCCTTGGTGCTCCCTGCAGACAGCACACCAACACTTCCCCGGGAAAAAAAAAGGATCTAACTGGGCCCGGCACTGCTTAGAATTCCAATCAGACCACAGACCTGATTTGGGATGCACCCCCTAGGATCATCCAAAGTCTTATTCTGATCCCCCTCCCATGTTGCATGCACAGGCTTTTCTGCAATCAGCACTGATTGCTGTGCATAATAATGCATGACAAACAATGCTGAGTGAATCAACCTTAGGGCGCCTCCTTCAGGCTGTGCACAAAATGCCCAGTGAGGGTGAACACATCAGATGGTGTGGTGCAGGTGATGCTGCCAGAGGTCCGCACATGAACTATGAGATCGCGGTACAAGGTAAGATTATGGGAAATCCCACGGCTTTCACACAGTCTGGCTTCTTAAATCGTGATGCTCTGGAGGAAGGTTTTCCTCTGGTACTTTCAACTCTAAGGCTGGGTGCCATGGGTTTTGGTTTAATGCTGAGGAGTAATCCAATTTTTGGGGGGCCTGCCATGATGTTTGCTATGGAGCCCTTTGAAACCTATGTATGCCCCTGCCTGTAACTGGATATATTTGTAATATCTTCGACTAGGCCATGCCATTGTAAGGCCATATCCAGGTCTAAGGCTCAGGCCCTTACATATGTTGGCTTTATATAAATAAAGTCCTGGCCACATACCAGTGGCTTTTTATAGCAAAATGTTTTAGTCTAGGTTTTATTAAAATGTTGTGCCAGTAACTGTTAGCTGAGAATGTGGAATCTGTCACCAACCCCCAGCCTTATGGACCCCAATACAGTCAGCCTCTCAGCACAGACTGTAGTTATGTCTTGGATTAGGATTGAAATAGCAAGAACTGGACTTAGAACTTGGACTGACAGCCAGCTCCCTCATGTTTTGCTCACTGTATCACCATCGGCAAACAGAGATCACGGGGTGGGGCGTGCAAGTGAAGTATGCCCTCCCTCCTGGCGAATGTGACTGTTTGCTAATGGCTGCCATCATAAGAAACGTAGAAAGAGTTAATTACGGTCTTCCCGATGTCAGGTTTGTTACAAGGGGAGACGCAGCGGGGTGGCCCCCATAATGCAGGGGTGGGGGGGAAAGGGCTTTAATTCCTCTTCAACAATAAATCACTTGCAATCACATAGATTAAAATGAAATTTGAAATGTCAAAACAAATAGGGTTTTTTTTTATCTCTGAGCTGACTTGGTCTATACTATGTAATATTTTTTAGGAAAGCATAAAGGGTTTAGACGTTCCACACCATGGTTTGTGTAAAGCCATCTGGTATGGCTATCCCAAGCAAGACTTACAGTCAGAGCTTGCCGTAATTATACATTTGCTATCACACACCATGTTTGAGATTTGACAGAGCTGGCAATGTCAGCCCCTCACATAACTGTTTACAAAGCCCTGTCAGGGTACTTAAATAAAACCCCTTGATGCTAAGCAAAAGGTAAACAGCACATTACCTCAATATTTCAACTGAATCAAGGGGTGTACAGAGGAGCTTATTATACCCAACACATTCTGCCTTTAAATAGCATTCAGAGAGCTTTATATGCCATGCTTGCACCACCTGCATCCAGACCATAGACCTCATTTACCTACCAAGGCTTAGACTGTGCTAAGAAAGCAGCTTCAATTTAAGTCACATTTTAAAGTTATATTTACCATGGAATATTTTATACATGTTATCATGAATTCCTCCTGTTTATTTATCCATCCATGTAAAGCCAGTACATTGATGCAGTGTTTTACAGACTAGGTGGGTCTGTCCAACAGTAATAGAAACACATATGTTCTATGACCATTCTGCATTAAATGGACTAATTTTTACACAAAATAGATGTCATGTGATCCAGATTCCTTTGATCCCAGGGCTGGCCACAAAGGCCGCACTCAGCCTAAATAAAAAGAAAAAACATATCCACCCTCTGCCAACTAGATACGTAATCCTGCACCAGGGACTGAGCTCTTCTGTTTAGACTTCTTTGGGGTTGATTCAGAGCCTCTGTGGAAACTCCCGCTTTTGGGAGAAAATAAACCTGCCAGTGTGAATTCTCATAAGCTCAGGTAATTTTTTTTTTCAAAGAAATGAAAAATAACACAAAAGGGAAACATTTCACCCCAAAAATTCACGCCTCGAACAAATTGTCTGCTGAATCAGACAAGGGGAAAAAGGATGGCATTCTCACTGGAGAATGAGTGAAAGGGGACTCTGAAAAAAGTGCTTAGTGACAGTGGGGTCAATTCAGAGCCAGGTGAAAATTCTCACTCCTTTTTTAAGAGAGAAAACTGCTATTGACTTTCATTGTCTAACTTGGGGCTGATTCAGAGCCAGGTGAAAATTTACACCTCACTCCTAAAAAAGGCGTGAGGTTGCTCACCTGGCTCTGGATTGACCCTAGTGTCATCCCCCTATCATAGTAGCAGTAAGGCAGTGGGTGACTGGATGATGAAAGTGTCGCTCAGTAATCCAGAAGTGGTAGTTAGGGAGAAGCTGCAGAATTCGTTTTACAAATGTCTCATTCCTCCCGAGAGAGATGGAAAACAGTTTTTGGGGCTTCTCTAGGGGAAGGAATGGGGGAGGTTTTTTGGGGAGTGGGGTTAGGTGACAGCTCTGGAGGAACATTCTTTTTGTCTTTAGAATCACTTTAACAAAAAATGTCCCAAGTCTCTTGCAAACATAAGGTTACCTTACACACACTTTATGCCATATGTCTTTAAAAATACGGAGGGGATTTTTGAATTTCTTCTGGATCCTTTCAAGAAACGGCACATAATATGTATTTTCTGTAATTAGGTTCTAAGAAAGTGGCCCTGCCCACAAAGAATGCAAAGTAACTTAAAAAGGTGTGGCCTAGAAAAAGACTGGTTTAAGTATTAGTATAAGTGGACCAAAACCTAAGACACTATAAAACACTAGGTCTAGCTAGACAACCAACCCTGGGGCACCCTGAGTTGGAATGCCCCTGTTTTCTTTCCTATCCAACAAGCCCATGGCGTATGCGCGGCCAGCACGGACATCTAAAATGGCTGCACACAGCCCAGGGCTGCAGGGAATGTTGTGTGCTGATCATGAGTAGGATTCCAGTCATGTTCTCCTGCCCCACATTAATATGCGGGCCGAAGAGGCTGATTGTAGCAGAGCCGCACCTGTACTACGAAAACAGAGACAAGGTATGTAGATCAAGAAGGAAAAAATGGGGACTTGCACTATACCATATTCAATCTGTAGAGGTGCCACTCCCAAAGCTGCAAAAGAGCTCAAACCAGGAACAAAAAAAGCATGTAGGGAGGCACACTCAACTCATAAATTGATCAAAAAATACATTTTTATAATCTCTACATACAATACACTCAACATATTAAAATACATAAACATAAACATAAATGGGACAATAACACACAGGACAAACCAACATGAAGGTGTGTAGGCGATGGGCAGAGTCTCACCACACTAATTGATATCAAATGCCTAGATATATGTTCTAAATCATTCAACAAAGTGTTCCAACAATGCAACAAAACATGTGCAAATCCTACCTATGATCCGGATCACTACAAGATCTATACATTTATAAAGCGCAAGTGTTACTACTACGATTATACCTGTGATTATACAGGTGATTATATTTTCATTGGTGAATAGAGTAGATTGATATGTTTATGAGTTGTTATGGTTGGGAATATTAATTCTTAATTGATTGTTTGACTAGTAGCACTTGCACTTTATAAATGTATAGATCTTGTAGTGATCCGGATCATAGGTAGGATTTGCACATGTTTAGTTGCACTGTTGGAACACTTTGTGGAATGATTTAGCACATATATCTAGGCATTTGATATCAATTAGTGTGGTGAGACTCTCCCCATCGCCTACACACCTTCATGTTGGTTTGTCCTGTGTGTTATTGTCCTATTTATGTGTTTTTTAAAGGGATTTTAATATGTTGAGTGTATTGTATGTAGAGATTATAAATATGTAATTAATAAAAATGTATTTTTTGATCAATTTATGAGTTGAGAATGCCTTCCTACATGCTTTTTTTGTTCCAAGGTATGTAGATCAGACGATCTAGGGGGCTTCATTCAGCAGGGTATCCCAAATCAGGGACGGACCAAAACCTGGAATAGAGACAATTACGGGTTTGGTCCACTTTAATGTAGGGCTCACAGATATTATGAGTGATAGGTAAGGCTAGTTTAGTGTCCCTGTGGACCAGGACCACACTGCTCATAGAAGCACTGTAGTAAGAATGGAAAAAGCATGCCAGCTCTTTTCTCATTAAAATGGATTTTATGTGTTGCTATTCCCACTTTGATCACTAGATGGGAGTATAAGATCACAAGTAGAAAAGAGAATTTAATTCAGACTCTCAGAATCTCGGTGTAAGATTCCCTTTCAGGATGAGCCAGGTGGCGTAAGATACATTTGGGGAACAACAGGAAACTGCTGAGATTGGTTGGGAGCTTTATTTGGGCTAGGCTACAGGCTACAATGTATTGATCAGAGGTTTTTATGAGGGGAAGCCTGAGGGACAGACAGGGAGATCGTCCATAACCATGCATAGGTGAAGACTGGTTTAGCTTCCTTGTGTAACGTGGCTGGTGGGGCTACTACCAAGATGAGGCCCCGGGTGCATTTGGAAGTGAGCAGAAGGACATGGCTGTCGTTGCAGAGAAAGATTGAGAAGAATTAGGTGCAGGGACTTCCCGCAGAGAGGAGAGGACCCTCGGGGGGGGGGGGGAGAAGCAGTCCACACTACGAGGTGGTGCTCAGCTCAAAGTAGGGTGGTGGCCATCCAAAACCCCCTCTGGAAAAAGGCCAATATTTAATTGGGAAATACAATATTGCCTAGCTCCTGCCTAGCTAGCCGCTGAAACATGCTGACTAGCAAGAGCACAGAGTACTGCTTAGGGGGAAGGATCAACACAGAGCACTGCTTGGGGATAAGGATAAACACAGAGCACTTCTTAGGGGGAAGGATCAACGCAGAGCACTGCTTGGGGGTAAGGATCAACACAGAGCACTGCTTGGGGGAAAGGATCAACACAGAGCACTGCTTGGAGGGAAGGATCAACACAGAGCACTGCTTGGAGGTAAGGATCAACACAGAGCACTGCTTGGAGGTAAGGATCAACACAGAGCACTGCTTGGAGGTAAGGATCAACACAGAGCACTGCTTGGAGGTAAGGATCAACACAGAGCACTGCTTGGAGGTAAGGATCAACTCAGAGCACTGCTTGGAGGTAAGGATCAACACAGAGCACTGCTTGGAGGTAAGGATCAACACAGAGCACTGCTTGGAGGTAAGGATCAACACAGAGCACTGCTTGGAGGTAAGGATCAACACAGAGCACTGCTTGGAGGTAAGGATCAACACAGAGCACTGCTTGGAGGTAAGGATTAACACAGAGCACTGCTTGGAGGGAAGGATCAACACAGAGCACTGCTTGGAGGGAAGGATCAACACAGAGCACTGCTTGGAGGTAAGGATCAACACAGAGCACTGCTTGGAGGTAAGGATCAACACAGAGCACTGCTTGGAGGGAAGGATCAACACAGAGCACTGCTTGGAGGGAAGGATCAACACAGAGCACTGCTTGGAGGTAAGGATCAACACAGAGCACTGCTTGGAGGTAAGGATCAACACAGAGCACTGCTTGGAGGGAAGGATCAACACAAAGCACTGCTTGGAGGTAAGGATAAACACAGAGCACTGCTTGGAGGTAAGGATCAACACAGAGCACTGCTTGGAGGTAAGGATCAACACAGAGCACTGCTTGGGGGAAAGGATCAACACAGAGCACTGCTTGGGGGGAAGGATCAACACAGAGCACTGCTTGGGGGGAAGGATCAACACAGAGCACTGCTTGGGGGAAAGGATCAACACACAGCACTGCTTGGAGGTAAGGATCAACACAAGGATCAACACACAGCACTGCTTGGAGGTAAGGATCAACACAGAGCACTGCCTGGAGGTAAGGATCAACATAGAGCACTGCCTGGAAGTAAGGATCAACATAGAGCACTGCCTGGAGGTAAGGATCAACATAGAGCACTGCCTGGAAGTAAGGATCAACATAGAGCACTGCCTGGAGGTAAGGATCAACATAGAGCACTGCCTGGAAGTAAGGATCAACACAGAGCACTGCCTGGAGGTAAGGATCAACATAGAGCACTGCCTGGAAGTAAGGATCAACACAGAGCACTGATTGGAGGGAAGGATCAGCAGAGACAAGAGCCAAGTATTATCCTCTTTGAAAGTCCCTGGCCTTTTAGCGCTCTCTATGCAGTTTCGATTTCCTATTTCAGCACTAGAGGGAGTGAGCAGCCTATAGCTGTGTCTGAAAACTCCCTTTCATTCTGCACATACTGCTGCCCATCCCACAGTATGCACAATAAATCAATGGGGATCATGCTAAAGACTTATTGAAGCAAGTTCAACTCTGGGTGCACATTTGGGTGTGAATTGCCTTCTGCACCTCAGTGAGCTTTTTAACTTTAGCACACAAAAAAGCATTGAACTTGCTTCAATAAATCGATAGCATTGCTTCAATAAATCTTTAGCGTAACCCCTTACCCTGAGAATCTCTGTTGTGCTTAATGCAAGCATGATCTAAATAAGCTTGTTGTGTGAGACACATTTGCTATGCTGAGCCTAAAGGGACTCTAAACCCAACGGCAACATTTAACCAGCAAGCAGCTCATCTGATGCCTGTGCCATGTGTCTCTTCTCCATTTCCTGCAGTGCAAGGTAGAAGCAGTAGCAGGGCCTCAAAGTTTGCCCTATTTACAATTTTATTACATCAGGACCACGAAAAAAGGTCCCACAGCCACCTCGTCCCCTGGTTGTCTCGGTGGGAGCGAGCACAGCAAGCCACAGTGGCCCACAGCTGTGTCTGACCACAGCAGGGTATATTCATGACTCCTAAAGCTGCACCATGTCACGCCCTTCCAAACTTAGCCAGGACCCAGAAACTGCAAAGAAATCAGGTTTCATCTAGAATACATGAGATATTTACATACAGTACAATCAATGATTTTCCATTGCTTTGAAATGCCCCCCAGGGCTTTACACTGCGGGTCATCCTAATCACTTCATTGCTGTGCTAGCTGCTCCCTCCAGATGCACACAACCCCCACCAGCCATCCAGATAGTCCTGGCACGGGTGCTAGCAGCGGACACCAGAGGAAGCCCGCAAATATACTGTGGCACCGCTGATTCATGTAATGGCAGATCCAGGGATTTCACATAGCGGGGAGCACCTATACCCAGCCTTAGAGGGCTGGGTTTAATGAGGTTTGGCCCACTTTAAATCTTGAAGCTGTACTTTACTGTATGTATTTCATGGATAAATACTATGAATACTTTTTCACCTACACTGAAGTGTTAGAATTACAGCGATGCCTCTGGTTGCATAACCCTATTTGGGATGTCTGATGGATTAGAGATATATCAGCCCCAAGGGCCACATCAGAGAAAGTAGGTTAACAGAAATGTGGAGTAATACAAGATTTTAGTTTATTTAGGGCTGCAACAGGTCATTAAATATTCATGGAAGTCATCCTATCTCCTAGTTCAGAAATGAACATGATACCCTGTTATGAGAAAATGACTGTGATTGGGGGTGACACCATGCTCACATCCTTGAAGGCTCAGAAGTATTGGAGTATCATCTTCCTTTGGGCCTTGATAGGATGCTCATCAAGATTTAAATCAGGACAAAACCCCCATGCCTCGGGGCCGGCTGCTGGCCTTTCCCCTGGGCATACCACTGTGTGAAACTTCCCCTGGTTTTATTCCACTTTAACCTTTAAAAATAGAAATTCACATCCTTGCACTATCTTTTTCTCTTCACCTGAGGGGCCTCCGATCCCCCCGGGCTCTTCCAGCAACAGGAGAGGGCGTGTAATAGCCCCCCCTCGCTATTGACGACGCGGCAGCCCCGCCTTTTTGAGGCAGACTGGATGACATCTTCCTGTTCCTCCAAGCATTCAGCACCGGCACTGCAATGGAAAGGGGCAGAATCGAGGGGGTGCCCCAGTTCACAATGACTGATGGCAGGGGGCATTTCCCTATCAGAGAACCAGGAAGAGACATGCAATCAGGCGGGAAAGGATCCAGCCTCAAGAGCCTCAAGAGCTGCAGCCCCGGACCAGGAGCTATGATCTCACAAGGTGAGTATAGCATTTTTTATTTTAATACCTGAAAAACGTCTTGAACCTTTTGGAATAATGTATTGTTACGCATATGTAATATTGAAGTACTTACTTCTGCTTATTCTTATGGACTCTTTTGGTACAGATCTTATATAGAAGTTTTGCTTGATTGCTATTTTGCACTTTCTTATTTCTTCTTTCAATGGTTTTCACTTTATCATTTCACCGGATTTTGATCTGCTGAAGCGAAAAAGTGAAAACAAAATTAAGTTGGTTAAAAAAAAAACAATTGCAGGAAAGAATCCCAATGTGCAATGTGCAAACTGTAGCAAGAGAAGTACTTTTCATCAGTTCAGAGCAGATGGAACAGGGAAATATAACTGCTGATTGATAAGCAAGGTTTTTCTATTCGTTGGTATGCCTCATGCTTTGGAACAAAACAGCTGTGTTGTGTTTCGTAGCATGATAGACCATACATGCCACATGAATTCATGACAAAACCACGAGTTGACAATAAAAAGGTCTAGTCCTAAGTGGCGGTGGATATTCTTATTATGACCTATGTCCAAAGAATCAGGGTTTACCAGCTACCTCAATACTGATTCTAGATAAGAAATTGACCTAGGAGGAGTACATCAGAGAAGTAGCTAGGCTTTCTGGCACCCGTGGCAAATTCAAAATAGCACCCCCCCCGACCAAGTGCCCCCCTGCTTCCCCCCTAGCTACGCCCCTGGGGTATTCCTTTCCTAATATTCCTTTCATGCTTGAACTCATATTACCAATCATCCCCCTTTTTTCCTTTTCTCGAGATTATTGTGGGGATCATTATATTTCTGCACTCCAATAATATGGCTACAGGCTTTAATTTCGATACAGAGGAGGAAGCTTGGAAATATTCCTTTCATACTACGCCCCTGGGGTGCATTGCATCTGGCCGCAAGGAGGGGTGAACATTCATACCCTACCTAAAAATGAAGGCTTACTAACTACTGAACCAGTTACTCACCTACAGCAGGGGTGTCAAACTCATTTTCACCAAGGCCCACAAAAGAATTCAGGATGACTTCAAAGGGCCAGTTAATAACAAACACAAAATGGAATGCAAATACAGCCTGTAGCGATAACCCTTATCGCCGGAGGGCTTCACCGCCCGAGACGTCCTTTTCCCAATCGTAAGAGGTGCTGCTGGAATTCCAGAGTCGTCCGTGAGGAAACAGGAACAGCCCTTACAAGGGCTAGTGAATTGTAATATAGCGTTTCCCCCAATAAGAGACAGAACTCAGTATTGAGGGTGAAGGTGAAGTGGACTTTATTAGTGCCACTCTATGCCTTATATACACAAGTCTCCATGCAATGACAACCACACTGACCAATAGCAACAGGGCACACAATCCCTCAACTCTGCCGGTAACACAATCAGTAGAACAATAGCAGGCTGTAATACAATCAATCAGGACAATGCCATTGACTGTGACGTAATCAACAATACACAATGGCAGTCTGTAATACACTCCAAACTACAATGACATTGCCTGTAACAGTATCAAAATACAATGACATTGTCTGGAACCTAATTAAGAAAAGGCCAGTGAATGACCCGGTGGGCAATCGAATAGTGATGACATCCAAAAGGCAGAGCATCTGTCACAATGCCCCCTTTTTGTGGAACACCCGGCAGACCCGGATTGACCCTGTTCGGGTTAACATGGGGCTGTCCGGACTCTTGTTATGGGCAGAGTTCTGTTTGCCAGGATAATCCATCTGCATTACTGGTTTGTCTACAGGGCCTGTATACACACACACACACACACACACACACACACACACACACACACAGTTGTACTCACAGGGTGCTGGTCTTGTACACACACAGTTGTACTCACAGGGTGCTGGTCTTGTACACACACAGTTGTACTCACAGGGTGCTGGTCTTGTACACACATACAGTTGTACTCACAGGGTGCTGGTCTTGTCATTTCCCCCCAATAACAGACAGAACTCAGTATTGAGGGTGAAGATGATACACCCACACACACACATACAGTTGTACTCACAGGGTGCTGGTCTTGTACACACATACAGTTGTACTCACAGGGTGCTGGTCTTGTACACACACATGTACTCACAGGGTGCTGGTCTTGTACACACATACAGTTGTACTCACAGGGTGCTGGTCTTGTACACACACACACACAGTTGTACTCACAGGGTGCTGGTCTTGTACACACACATGTACTCACAGGGTGCTGGTCTTGTACACACACATGTACTCACAGGGTGCTGGTCTTGTACACACATACTCTCTTAGCTCTGGTTGCAAGGCATTGAGAAAATGTTCTAGTAAAAACAACTGTAGGCTTCCGGGGTGACAGCGTACCGGGCTAACAAAGCCTCCTTTACCAGATGGTAGTGTGGTATGTCCGCATCAGGGATGGCCCGGAAAGCATCGGAAGCTTTCCCCGATAGTTTCCCTGATAATATGGTGACCCATTGCTCCGTGGGTACCCGGTGTAAAGCGCACTGCCGTTCAAAATCGGCCAAAAATCCATCAATCTCATTGTCACTTTCCTGGATGGACTTAAATGCTGCAAATGGAATCTTTCTCCCCCCAGTGTAACTGAGGCTGAGAGGCTGCTGGGTTGCGAGTCGCCGATCTTCCCTTCGCTTACTGGCCTCTGCCTCCGCTGCGGCGAAGACTTGGTCGATCAGTTCTTGTAATGGATTCGGCCATAGACCGACAATCTGTTCTGAACCGCTTGAACGAGAGCAGCGTCTTCATCGATCTCTATATTGGTTTCGGTCCTCACTGCTGCACGATCCATTTCGATCAGCTTGGCTATCAGTTCCTGACGTGGGCGGTTGCTAGCCGACCTTTCCCGGCTCTCGAGTAGATCCTTCAGGGTCAGCCTTTTCAACTTGCCCTACTGACTCTCCATCAGGGTAGCACTCTCTCTGGGTATAAAGGACCATCCGACCGCTTGCCACCAATTGTAGCGATTAACCCTTATCGCCGGAGGGCTTCCCCGCCCGAGACGTCCTTTTCCCAATCGTAAGAGGTGCTGCTGGAATTCCAGAGTCGTCCGTGAGGAAACAGGAACAGCCCTTACAAGGGCTAGTGAATTGTAATATAGCGTTTCCCCCAATAAGAGACAGAACTCAGTATTGAGGGTGAAGGTGAAGTGGACTTTATTAGTGCCACTCTAGGCCTTATATAGTCTCCATGCAATGACAACCACACTGACCAATAGCAGCAGGGCACACAATCCCTCAACTCTGCCGGTAACACAATCAGTAGAACAATAGCAGGCTGTAATACAATCAATCAGGACAATGCCATTGACTGTGACGTAATCAACAATACACAATGGCAGTCTGTAATACACTCCAAACTACAATGACATTGCCTGTAACAGTATCAAAATACAATGACATTGTCTGGAACCTAATTAAGAAAAGGCCAGTGAATGACCCGGTGGGCAATCGAATAGTGATGACATCCAAAAGGCAGAGCGTCTGTCACACAGCCATTTAAATGCAGATGATTAATTATTTTGTCAACAACAGCTACATAATTATTTTGCTGTTCCAGGACAGATGCATACACAAAATTATTTTCCCCGGCACAGATGCAGGCACATAATTATTTTGCTCAGGGCAGCCTTACAATAATTTTTTCCCATTCCACCTGCCAATAGCTAGCAATAACCCCTGGATAAGATGTAGTACCCTCTTCTGTGGCAGTAAGTTGGGTGGGTTAGGGGTGACAGGATTAGAGGCAGCATCGTGCTCCACTGGAGCCCAGCACTGGGCAGCACCGCACTCAGTCACAAAGACGTGTTAGCCTAAAAAGGGGTGTCGCTGTCTGGCGCCTGTCAGAGGGACACAAAAAAGGCATGGAGGGCTGCATTCGGCCCCTGGGCCTTAAAACATAAAGTATTTACTTGACACATACAAACCAAGAATATAAGAATTACCCTTGATTCTTAGTAAGCAGGCAAGCCATACAAATAATTTTATGTCTCTTTACTAACCCAAGCAAGCAGAAAACATGCAGTGCAGAGCATGCAATGCTTGGATGTAGCTCTTGATATTTACACAGCCATCAACTCCTACTTGTGACCAAACCAGCGCCAGCACAGGGCAAACCTGGGCAGTTGCCAGGGGCCCACTCAGGCTCATGCTTGGCCATGGTGTTATTTTACAGTGGACCCGAACCACTGAATGCCGGGTGCTGTGTGCAAACCTACTAATGGCTGGCCTCAGCAACAGGGGATGATCAGTAACAATGGAGAAGGTGGCATGGAATGGAGGAGGACTATTGATGGAAGCTCAGAAGGTGGTGAGAACCAGGTGACAGCTGACAGGGACTGGAGGGTGATCGGCAGCAGAAGATGACCTCTTTGTGGCAGCGGAGCTGAAAAGTGACATTATTTGACTCACTACTTTGGGGCCCACTAAGACTCTCTTGCCCAAGGGCCTCCACAAACCTGGAGGCGGCCCTGCTTGTGGCCATATGTTTGGGGCTTTTGGCCCTTGTCTCACAAGACCAGAAGTTGAGGGCTGTATGGGGTTTGCTATGACTATATCATAGAACTGCAATCTTAGGGGTATACTTGGGGAAGTAAAAAGACATAAAGACACAATTTGCATGGCTCTGTCTACTTGCTAAGGTTCATGGGTAATCCTGTTATTCTTGGTCTGTTTGTGCCATGTAGATATATTCTGATATAAGAAAGCGGTTTACCTCTTGCATAGGGAGTGTCCTGTCTTATTTGCCTTTCTATATTAAGCCTAACATATGAATCTTCCTAAGGGGGCTTTCTCCTGAATTACTACAGTAAGATAATAATTGTACACATTCTGCCTGAGCCTGCTGATCTCTATTTTCCGAGTATGAACTTTTAACTGGCACTTTCTGTCCTCTGAAATATGAGCTTAGTGACCTAACGGCGCTGATATGTCTAATGAGTTAAATAGTCTGTCCTGCTGGAGACTCAAGTGATGTCATAAAACTCTAGCTTAATGTGTGAAAGGGTCATTCCTGTGTGGCAGTAAAGTGATGTAATACCAGTGGCATCCTCAAATACTGGAAGTCATTCTTTATGACTTACTTGTGTGCATATTATAAATCTATGATTGAAACGTCAATTCACAATAATTAATTGACTTCACTATATAGCCATTGTGAATTGATGCAGAATGGAGCAACAGAAAATGTAAAGAAAACACTGTCAGCAGAAATCAAGCAATGGATCCATCATGTTTACATTCTGGCAGACCGGCATAACTAGAATGTGATGGATTCTTGTATTGAGGACTTTTCCCAGGCACAAGACTTCTCAAACTAAGATAAATATTACAGAAACCTACTGTATTTATCCAGAAATGGAAATAAATACAGAGCGATGCAGGCTTATACACCCTTCTAGGAAGCAAGGCTCTTGTTTAGGGTAAGGACAGCCAAATGGAAGAAACCATTTCTAGATCTAGGCGTTCCAGGCCATGTCCTGGGTGGGAGGGTTCAAGAAGAATCTTTTCCAACCTTGACTGGGCTCTAAGTTTGGGGAGCTCCCGCAGAGATGGTAAAGGTGCTCCAATTATTTATTATGCAATACTGATAGTTCTTTGGAGTCTACACCTTGTCACTCCCTCAAACCAGACAAAAAGGACTGCATTAAAGGAGAGCACTGACACCTGTTCTTTCCCAGCCTATGTTGTCGTAGATGACCACGCCTAGAAACATTGACTCTTTTGCTCTTTTAATTTCCACCCATTGATGGCTACCCAGTGACGAAGGCATTGGGTTCTTCCTAAAGTCCATTATCATCTCAACAGTTTTAACTGAGTTTATCACCAAATTATGTTTAGCACAACAGCTGACTAGTTCACCACTACTACTCCGTAGGCTTCTTCTTTGCTGTTCTTGACAAGATCTATCATTATCAGTCTGGTAAAAAAACGACAATGAAGATGCCTTTACAATATTCACAGCATTAGCCAATGAGATGCAGTCATTAGTGTACCGTAGATAGAGAACACAAGGGTTGACAGAACACAGCCTTGATGGGCACTAGTGTTAGTGTGTCTGACACTGGATTGCAACAGTGCTCCCACTGTTTGCAGGGAGGGCAAGTAGCTAGAGCCGTTCTGGACAGGACAGAACTAAGATGTCAGCACCTTGTTTCCGCTACAGAGTGCCATGGGGCAATGCCCTCGCAAATTAGTCCTGCCCTGTGGAACCTACATCTGTGGCCCTCAATGTTTAGACAGTGAGGACCATACTGCAGCAGCACCAGTCTAATACTGTCGCAGGAGGGGAAAGGTTCAGACAACAGTCAATAGTGTGATGACTTTAATGTCCCTTTAAAATACTTTGTCACAAAGGAGCTCCAAAAAAAAAACTATAGTTATAAAGACCATAAAGTCGTTCCGACCATACTCCCCGCAGCCCCCCTCACACATGGCCACATAAGCATCTGATTGCAACTTTCACCCGTTCCTATCAGAATCAGAATCACATTATTCATTGGCGGTTATTTACATACAAGGGACTTTAGTATAGTATATACAACCATACAATACATTAGTTAACAGTAACAGTGTACATTTTAAACAATAATTATATTTATATTTAGATAATTACATAGTTCATGCTGCATTACTCTTTTTAAAATGCTTCTTTAAAATGCTGTATCTACCTTGTTTACACCTTTAATAAATGGTTACAATCGTGTGTGGTATTTAGTAATTGTATACCACAGGGGGAAAACTGTATCTGCAACTGAAGGTACATGCTTCCTAATACAGTAAACATAAAGCAAATAGCAGGTAGTAGCAAGTCTTTGTTAGTCAGACAAAAAATGATCTTTTTTGTCTGTCTAACAATCCTTTGGAGCCCTAGTTTGTCCCAAGCAGCAGTGTTGATGGAAGAGCATAGGACAGACTCAATGGTGGAGGAATAGAACATATGTTTTGTGCTTTTAGGCATGTCAAACTTTAAGTTGACATAGAAAGAAGAGTCTCTGCTGAGCTTTTCTATGCAGTTGGGCCGAGTTTTTCCCCATTTGAGATTCGTTTTTATTGTAAGTAAGGAGTTCCCCATGTGTGTAGATAGGTACAGGTGTTGATGGGCACTTCCTGAAGTCCAGTAAAAGTTCCACTGTCCTGAGTGTATTTAAGCTTTAAGCTGTTTTCCTGACACCAATAGCTGTGTTTCTCTAGCTCTTGTCTATTAGCATATTTATCACCATTATTGATGAGGCCTGTAACCGTGGTGTCGTCTGCATATTTGAGAATTTTAACCAGGAAATAGTTAGTAATTGCTGCAACTGGAGAACAGAACCGGAGATAGTACCAGTGCCAGTGGAGCAGCAAAATCGATTTTATGCTGGATGTTATAGGTCCTAGTTTGACATTCCAGGTTCTGTTAGTTAGGAAGCCATGAATTCATGCCAGGATCTCAGCACTGCAGGCCATGGATTCTCATCTTCTCTTCTGGGCCACTGAACATTTTGAGGATGGCCACAGATGCTCAAGCCTCTCTTTTGCCATGGGAGCGGGCATGCCACCAAGTCGATCGCAGGGTCCAGGGAGGGGGTATTTTTTTTAATTGTCCCAGTCCTGGGGAGGGGGGGGGGGGTACAATGGGGCAGGCCTGCCATGATTAGGGGTTCTTCTATCAAAACTTTTACTTTAAACTACATATATTGTCTAAAGTGGATGTCTGACATCATCTAAAGATGGTTCAGGGGCATAACTATAGTAACCCAGGAGGTCGGGGGGGGGGGGGGGGGCTCATCAACTTTGCTCCTCCACCTTATTTATCATATTTGTGCTCAATTAGCATCATTTTGAGAAAGGAAGCATCATTCTCTCTTCTATTTCAGTCTTTCTAGATCAGGGGTTCCCAATCAGTGGTACAAGTACCACTGGTGTGCTTGAGGTCCTATCAGGTGGTACTTATTGAGGTTGCAGACTGATTTGCACTCCAAACTGTCACAATCCACAAAACCACAATCTGTTACAATCCTGATTTGCTCCAAAAAATACAAAATCGATGTTGAAAAGTTGATTAAAACTTTGTATGTACATTATTGGGTACATACATTTAAGGAGAAACACTGCCTGGGATTTTCTTGGGTATTATTTCTATATTATTATTTATTTATTTATTTATTAAGAGCTGTCATCTTCCATAGCTCTTTACAAAGTAGTGAGTACATACAGGGTAGAGCAGACCTAAGGTGCTCAGCTGTGTGTATCTCCAGGGCCATAAAAACTCCCCTTTCTGGCAATCCCACAGTGCATGCAAAGCCCGACAGTGGGCTTTGCATGCCACTGCCTACACCGCAGATGGAGCGGAGGGATGTGAGGTGGTCCACACCATGGAATCACTGGGAAGGTGAGTATATGGGGGAATTGCAGAGGTTTCCCAAATCAGGATGTCCCAGGAATTGGAACATCGTTTTCCCTGTAATCATTTAAATGGTTGCTTTTTGCATTCTCAACACAGGTTTGGTTGTCCAACAACCTATACCTACCATTTAGGTGGTACTTGAGATTTTTAGAAAATGGAAAGTGGTACCTGATGAAAAAAGGTTGGGAACATCTGTCAATTTGATCTTCAACCCAAATCAGCAGTAGAAAGTCTACACTACTGTATTCAAAAGTAAAAAGTGAAGTAAAAGTAAAAAAAAAGCTTTAAATTGGGGTTTCTACATACACACATGATACAAGCAGTACTGTACCAAAAACAACAACAAAACAAACATACAAATAAAGTTTAAGAACACTGGTGGTAATACAAATTAAATTAAAAACATATACTGACTATTATAACAAGTTTCTTCTGTGGCTTATGCCAAGTCATTCATTTAAGTGCAGATTTTCTGCCTACATCAATGGCTAGCACTACAACAATTTATAAAATACAGTGGTGGTAATGGCTATCAATGTACTGTGCTGTAAGTGAAATCTAAACTAAAAGATTGGAAAATAAGTGGTTAAGCCCACAAGATGAAACCCCAGATGAATATGCGAGGAAGGGTCAGTATACTATAATTACAAATGTGATGGCTAGCTGACAACACACATGAGCAGGTCCCAGTGTGACAGTGACTCTGCAGCTCTGACTGGGGGTTGGGATGTATTTTGGGAGAGCTGTGTAGAGAGGGCGGTTAGCTATGGGTTAGCATTAGTGTTCCAGACATGAGCTGCAGGCATCGTGCTCAGTGACCACACACATCATCTGCTATTCTAGGAGCAGCATCACAGGAGAAATATGAGACTCCCCACTTAGTTGTTCTGTCTTTCCAGTTCTTTCTTAGGCTTTCCCTTTCTCTCCATATGTCTGGCCTTCTATCACTAGTCTGATCTTTTACTAAACATAGATGTTTCATTTGCTTTATGAATTAAGTCATCATCCTGTCTGTAAGAGATCTCTTCCCTATTCTCTCTAAAAGATTCGCTATATTGTTGTATGAACCTGGCCCGCAATAGCAGCAAGGGAGCAGTGGAAAGGTACGGAATTTGTGGGCCATCTGTGGGGTTCACATAGTGGGGCATCCCAGTTCGGGATGCCTCAGGGGCACCTAGTCTGCTGGCCTTGGAGTCTTTTAGACACCAGGGGCAGCCGCCGGGGGCAGGTTGTTTCATGGAGTCATGGCTGTGACTGGCCATGCAGGATTGGTGACCCCTGCCGTATAAAAGGTGGGGGTCCATCTCCCAGCGCGCTCAGAGCGCACTTCAGTAGGTAAACTGTCCTTGTAAGGTCATTTATTTAAGGAAAGCGGCTATATAGGTTGGGTGTCATTACTGTTTAATGCCGCTTGCTCAAACCACTTGGGTGTCACTACTGTTTAATGCCACTTGCTCAAACCACTTGGGTGTCACTACTGTTTAATACCACTTGCTTAAACCACTTGGCTCTCACTACTCTTTAATACCACTTGCTCAAACCACTTGGCTCTCACTACTCTTTAATACCATCACTCAAACCACTGGGGTGTCGCTACTTTTTAATACCACTTACTCAAACCCCTTGAGTGTCATTACTCTTTAATACCAATTGTTAGTGGAGTATCCACTGGTTCAGTGCACTTGTGTGGCAATACTGTTTAATACCACTTGCTCAAAGCATTTGGGTGTCCATACTCTTTAATACCGATTGTTGGTGGAGTATCCAATTGTTCAGGGCACTTGCGTCAAGAAAGCATTATTTTAATGTTAAATTATTTTTTTAATTGTCTATTTCGTGCCACTTTAACTGCAGGTGTCTAACAATGCAGAAAGTGGCAAATAAAAGACAGGGATGTGGCCGTGGTGCTTCTGCTGCTGCTTCTGGTAAAGGAGCTGGTGCTGCAGAGATATTGCTTGCTACACCTTCCTCCAGTGCAAGCAGGTGCCAGGATTTGGAGTGCGTTTTTATAGGCTCCCATACTGCTGGCAAAGTGGTGAGACCAGAACAAGTTGAGGCAGTCGTAGATTATATGGCACACAGCGCTAACAGTTCTTCCACCCAATCCACCTCTACCGAGAGTGATGAGCCCTCCACCTCATCCCCCTTAAAATCAGCAAGGCCATTTCAGCCACAGGTCATGGAGTCACTAATGGTCTATGATGACACTCCTAGCTGGGATACTATGGGCCTCCCCCCTGCCCCAGTTGCAGACCTAGGGTTCCCAGATGCCCAACAACTTTTGTTGGAGGATGAGGATGTGGTCAACGGACCATCACAGGACACCCTCGATGATAAAACCCTAGGGCCAACTGCTGCAGCTTTCTGCAATGTTGATGCTGAAAGGGAGGCTAACAGGGAGAAGAGGGTGGAAAAGGATGCCAGCGGTGATCATAAGGTCCTAGAGAAAATGTTGACTAAAGGCCAGCAGAGGAGGAGGTAGGTAGTGGTCACAGCCCCAGGCAGCCAGCAGAAGAGGTAGAAGGCTGCCAGCAGTCACTTGTCAGCTTGTTTGGTGCCAATGCCCACCAAGCCCAGCAACTGAGCATGCCAAGGCAGACTCCAAGGATCTCACCAGCGTGGCGTTTTTTCAAGCAGTGCACAGATGACAAGACACAGATCATTTGCAAGCTGTGCCACCAGTGCCTGAAGCAAGGGAAAATTCGTAATAATCTCAGCACCACATCCATGATAAGGCACCTGCAATCCAACTGCAGTGTCAGTAACACCTAAAAACATGCAGTCAACTAAGGCTTCCTCTGCTGCTTCAATTGTCTCAGCCTCTAGAACCCCCCCCCCAAAAAAAAAACAGGCCTACCACCACCTTCAGCAGCACCACCACCATCACCAAGCCTGTCCATACCACCCCAGGGAAGCGTTCAGATTTCAATTCCACAAACTATGGAGAGAAAGCTCATGAGCCCTGGCTCTGAATGCAAGCATTTACAAATTGCTGGCCTTTGAAATGCTCCCATTCTGCCTGGTGAAGACAGACAGTTTTAATGATCTGATGGCGGCAGCTGTTATACAGTACACCGTTCCCAGCCTCCACTACTTTTCTTGGCAGGTCATCCCTGCCCTGCACCAACTGGTTGTGGAATAAAATAAGATGTTCACTGGCCAATGCCATTAATTCCACTGTCCACATCATCACTGACACGTGGACAAGTAAGCATGGACAGGGACATTACAGCTCTCAACTGCTCACTTGGTCTATTTAGTGGCGGCTGGCACTTAAGTGGGAACCACTGTGGCGCATTTCCTTCCACCACCCAGGATTGTTGGAAATCAGTTGGTGCCTCCTGGCATGGGGGAACGGCAGCATGCAGTGCTAGAACTCATCTGTCTGGGTAAAAGACCCCACACCGCCCAGGTGCTGTGGATCCAGAAGCAGACAGATGATTGGCTGCTGCCATTGCACCTCAAGCCTGGCAAGGTGGTATGTGACAATAGGCGTAACCTTGTAGAAGCCTTGGGCTGAGCTAGGTTGAAGCACATCCCTTGTCTGATACATGTGCTCAACTTGATGGTAGCTTCCTGGCCCATTATGCAGACATGCCAGACCTTCTGCATAAAGTCCTGACTTTTGACTGAACTTTGGACTTTGAACTTTGGACTTTGACCATGCTAAATATTGTGGAAAGGGTGTGTGAGTAGCAGCAGACAACAGTGGAGTTTCAGCTTCAAAATGCCTGGGTGAAGACCAACAGCACTTCACCACCAATGAGTGGGCCTCCATGAGGGACATCTGCGCGGTGCTGCAGTGCTTCCAGTACGCCACCAATATAGTCAACGCTGATGACGCCAACGTCAGCACTACCATCCCCATCCTTTGCATGCTGGAAAGAAACTCTTAAGGCCATGATTAGGGTATGTGATAGAAGCAGAGGAGGAGGAAGGGCAATTTTCCCAGGCATCAGGGGAGTGCACACAGTGCTGATTATTGGGTGGCCACCATGCTGGATCTCTGCTATAAGGACATCACCTCCTTGATACCAGCACTGGAGCGGGATTACAAAAGGACTACAAACCCACCCTGGTGGACACACTATTGGCGGAGTTCCCAGCTGAATGTGAGAGCTCAGTTGTGGCATGAGGAGGAGGAGCAGCAGAAAGTCGCCAACGCAGCAAGGGCACTGGCACCTCTTCACTGGGGGGGGGGGGGGGGGTGAGCATGGCCACAATGTGGAACGACTTATTCCATTGTCCACCACATCCACCAACATCAGGTATGGCCCATAGTACCAGGAGGCAGACTTTGAATTGCATGGTGGATGACTACCTGATCACACATCCCCTCGTACTGAGTGATGGGTCCTCCCTGCTCAGTTTCTGAATACGTGGCCAGGGCTTGCCCTCTATGCCTTGGATGTGCTGGCCTGCCCTGCAGCAAGTATCCTGTCAGAATGAGTGTTCAGCATGGCAGGGGGTGTCATCACCGACAGAAGGATCCACGGATCCACAGCCAATGTGGACATGCTTACATTTCTTAAGATAAACAAGGTGTGGATCCCCCTCCTCCTCCACTTTTGCCACATCCACCTCCTCTGTCGCATCTGCTTACACTGCCACATCCACTTCCAACACTTCCTCTTCCACCCCTGGACCTCTGACACATGTAAATAATGTATTATTTTTATTCATGTATTTATTTATTTATTTATATATGTATATGTTTATTAATGTTAATATTTATTTTTGTATATATTTATTTATTGAGCTTAATATGTATTTATATATTTTTGTATGTATATATTTATTGATGTTGTTAATTCATTTGTGCAGAGGAATCTCCCAGGTGTTACCCTACACAATTTGACCTCCAACACCCATAAAAAATATATTGGTTTATTTACGTATGTATTACTTTATTTTTTTAGTTTTCTGTTATTATTTTGAGTACATTCTTTGCCCAGATGATCCCCTCTAGCCTTTGCTACCCCCATTTTACAGCTATTATTGGGCCCCCAAGTTCAGTTACCCATTGACTTTAGTGGGGTTTGGGTTCGGGTCAAGGTCAGGGAGTTTGGCTGAACTCATCAAAACTCATCAAAAGCGAACTTCGATTGGTCTGCCCTAGTGACAAATATAAATGAGTGAACTGATTTGTTTGAACTAGACTTCACTCTGGATTTCAGGGAAAATAGTATAAAAGGCCCCGCCCTGCAGCAGGACTGAGATGTTAAAGCCAGAGTGATCGGCGGATGTCCAGGCCTGCACGTGGCTTCCAAGATCAATACGGCTGTTAGAAGCAGTGGTGGATGGTGCGGGATGCATCGTGGTTTACCATTTTATAATTTTTAAGAAGCCCCAAATCTGACAGAATTTATCACCTGCACCATAATCATGCCCTGTACTCGAGCCCCACATGACCACTGCTTGCTGCACAGTGTGGCCCACAGCTCTGCGCAGTGTATGGAAGGCCACCTGGCAAATCTTATATGTCTTGGCTAGGGAAGGAGAAGCACATTTGGTAGCAACCAGAGCCACATGCATGGAGATGTTGTGTTTCCATATACATGAAATCCAAGATGAATAATACAATTCTGTGAAACTCACCTGTAGAATTGTTTTTGTATACATCCAGTCCAGGCCGTCCCCATATCTCACGATTGGGTGTTCGCCCCTAGGGGGCGCTTGACTGCAAGATCAAAGATGTAGCTCCTCCCAGCCCCCTATAAAGGCAGCTGTCCCTCTATCATTCCCCAGTGGTTTAAAAGCAGTAAAAAGAGGACAAAAAAAAAAAACAAAAGAGAACAGGCTGGGAGGCCTAAGAAACCATGTTACTTCACATAGCTTCAGTTTGTACTCTCTCTAAGTAAACAACTAGAAAAACCAGTGTCCTATGAACAAAAATGGTTGATCACCATAACAGGCATACAGGACATAATGAACACAAGGGCGGGATGGCCTGGACTTGATGTATACAAAAACAATTCTACAGGTGAGTTTCACAGAATTTTATCTTTCCCTATATCCAGTCCAGGCCGTCCCAATATCTCACGATTGGGACATCCAAAAGCAGTGTCCATATGGGCGGGATCCCCAGTGCGGAACAGCAGGTAGTTTCACTATTGCCTGAAGCACCTTTCAGCCAAAAACAGCGTCAGCTGAGGCCCTGACATCCACCTTGTAAAACTTTGTAAAAGTCTGAACAGACTGTAGCGCTTCCCTTTGGTTGTCCTACGGCTCCTTCCCTCTGGTAACTCGATAGGCAGCCCAGTGAGTGGGCGACATGTCGGCTCAAGATGGTGATGATTTTCCATCTTCTGCTACTGCAGAAGTTGCAGCCTTACAAACTTGTTCCACCGATGCCTGTTGCTGAAAAGCTCAAGAGGCACCAATAGTTCTGGTAGAATGAGCTGTGATCCGAAAAGGGGGTTCCTTCCCCCTGGCAGAATATGCTTGTACCACCGCCTGTTTAATCCACTTACTGAGAGTGGACTTAGCTGGTGGCAATCCTTTCCTAGAACCCTCTGTTAGGACAAAGAGCAAATTCGATTTCCTGAAGAATTCAGTCGCAGCCAGGTAATACTTTATGGCTCTGACCACATACAAAGCATGGAGGGTCCGTTCCTTGGAATTAACCGGTGCTGGACACAAGGAAGGTAAGACAACTTCCTCATTAAAGTGAAAGGGAAAAACGACCTTAGGCAAAAAAATCTGGTTTAAAGCGAAAAACCACCTTATCCCTGTGCAGCTCAAAGTAGGGTGGTTTCATACAAAGCGCGGCCAGCTCTGATACACGACGCACCAAGGTGATCGTTACCAGAAAAACCACTTTGAGAGTTAACAAAAACAATGCAGCATCGCTCAATGGCTCGAAGGGAGGACCCTGAAGAGCAGATAGTACTAAATTCAATCCTTTCCTAGAACCCTCTGTTAGGACAAAGAGCAAATCCGATTTCCGATTTCGCAGCCAGGTAATACTTTATGGCTCTGACCAGATCCAAAGCATGGAGGGTCCATTCCTTGGAATTAGCTGGTGCTGGACACCATTAAGGTAAGACAACTTCCACATTAAGGTGAAAGGGAGAAACGACCTTAGGCAAAAAATCAGGTTTAAAGCGAAAAACCACCTTATCCCTGTGCAGCTCAATAGTATATCATAGAAGAAGATTTCTTCCGTGCCTGAATCATAGTATGCACGACCGTGGCCGACAACCCCTTCTCCGTCAGGACTGAGGTTTCAATAGCCAAGCCGTCAAATCCAGCGTCCGTAAATTGGGGTGCCGCAGTGACCCCTGTGTGAGAAGCCCCGGGTCGTCGGGCATGATATAGTGATCTATTGACATCTGGACAATGTCTGCAAACC
The DNA here is from genome assembly GCA_027917425.1 of Gastrophryne carolinensis. NCBI lineage: Eukaryota > Metazoa > Chordata > Amphibia > Anura > Microhylidae > Gastrophryne > Gastrophryne carolinensis. The sequence goes on from CM051238.1 coordinate 257,869,810, forward strand.
AACTCCTTCTCGGCCAGCGAGGAGCCACCAGGATGGCTGGTACCCCTTCCTGGGCTATCTTGCGCAGCACTCTGCCCAGGAGCGGAAACGGAGGAAATACATACAGAAATTTGAACTCCATCCAAGGAATCGCCAGAGCGTCTGTTGCAATGGCCAGAGGATCTCTGGAGAGGGAGACGAAACCTAGAAGCTTGTGATTGTGTCTGGACGCAAACAGATCCACGCCTGGCTGGCCCCAGCGGAGACACAGAGCCTGAAAAGTCTCGCTGCTGAGGGATCATTCCCCCAGGCGCAGGAAACTCCTGCTCAGGGAGTCTGCCTCCTGGTTCTCCTCCCCGGGGATGTAGACCGCCGAGATGCAGGGAACATTCTCCTCTGCCCAAGTCAGAATCTGTGTTACCTCCTTGAGGGATCTCTTGCTCCGAGTCCCGCCCTGGTGGCTGGTGTAGGCTACAGCAGTCTGATTGTCCGAACAAACCTGAATCGCACGGCCTCTTAAATGGGGAGTCAAGCGTAGAAGAACCAACCGGATTGCTCTCAGCTCCAAGAGATTTATGGGTAAACGGTTCTCTTGCGGACCCCACTGACCCTGGATCTTCTGGGTCTGCCAAATGCCTCCCCAGCCTGTCAGACTGGCATACGTGGTAACTATCTTCCAATGGGGAGTCAGAAAGGACTTGCCCACCAGCAGGTTTCGGGAGTCCAACCACAAGAGGGACTGCCTGGCCAGGGGGGACAGCGAAAAGCCTTGTTCCAGTGATTCCTTCGCCCGATTCCAGCCGGTCAGCAGGTTCAATTGTAGAGGTCTCATGTGAAATTGGGCGAAGGGTACTGCCTCGAAGCATGACACCATTAGTCCCACCAATCTCATCCCCAGACATACCGACGGCTGCTGACAAGACAGCAAGGCCTGCACTTGCGTCTGGAGACCCAAAACCTTCTGCTTTGGTAGAAAAACCTTGACCTGAGCGGTGTCTATCGTCATTCCCAGGAAGGATCTCACTGTTGAAGGAGTGATAAACGACTTGGGGTAATTGATTACCCAACCAAAGGCTTCCAGGGTTGACAACCCCGTCCGAGTATCGCTCTCGACCTGCTGAAGAGCCCGGGCCGAAATCAGCAAGTCGTCCAGATAGGGTAACACACGAATACCCTGACTCCTCAGGATAGCCATGATGCCCGCCAGCACCTTGGTGAACACACGGGGGGCTGAGGATATCCCGAATGGAAGCGCTACAAACTGGTAATGTTGATCTTCCAGCGCAAACCTCAGGAATTTCTGATGTCCCTGAAAAATCCTTGAATGGAGGAGTTTTGTGGGTGGCCTGGCTGCCAGCTCTATCTTGTAACCAGAGGAAACTACCTCCTGAATCCACCGATCCGAGATGCGACGCCTCCAGATCTGAGCAAACAGCAGAAGCCGTCCCCCCAACCGGAAGGGTGAGGGTGCCCCCTCATGCCTGAGAGGGCTTGGCAGGGGGTTTGGACTTAGCTCCCCATGAGGAGTTGGGTCGGCCTACCTCTGCCCCAGGTATCTCTGCGGGCACTGGGAAATCAAGAACCTCTTCCTCCTCGAAAGGAACGATAGGAAGAGGGGTTCCAAAAGGACCGAGCAGGCTTCTTTCTCTGAGGGAGTCTACCATCCCTGACCAGAAAGTCCAGGCGCTCCCCAAACAGCCGGCTTCCCACAAAAGGCAGACTGGCGAGGGACTTCTTGGCAGCCGCATCAGCCGACCACTGTTTCAGCCAGAGCGAGCAGCGCAGAGCAACAAGCAAGGCGGAAATCCTGGCACCAAGCCTGACCACATCATCCATTGCAGTAACAACAAAGCCAATGAAATCCAAGCAAGCCTTGAGTTCCTTATACTCCTCAGCCAGCTTGCGAGCCTGAGCTCCATTCCTTAAGGATCATGTTAGAAAAGTAAGGCTGCTCTGGGAACATCCGTCTTTGCCTCTCAGGCCGAAATAAATCACTCTACTTCCTTTTAGCCGCTCTGGGAGGAACAATATGTAGGGTATCAAACACGGAGGAGAGCAAATTCTCCATATCATCCGGGAGACAAGAATCCTCGTCCGAGGAGGAACCAGAGATACTGTCACCGCCAGCGGAATATTCCACCATTGAGCGTGAATCATCTGGCAACTCACCTTCCTCCGCAGAACCCAAGCAATCAAACAGATCGTCATCCGAGTAAATCGGCTCCAGATGCCGCTTCTTACTCGAGGCTTTCTTAGGGGCTGTCAACGAGATCTGTATCTCGAGACTGGCCAGCCTATGTGCAAAATCAGTAGAAGACCCCTTGCTGGCTCCCCCTTCGCTAGGGGCTGAATGCAGCAGCGGAGGGTCCGGAGAGGCCGATGGTAATACAGGGCTAGGGTCAGGGATGACCGCCCGCTCATGGTCCAAAATAATGCCTCTGGTGCAATTGATACAAACAGTGCTGAATCCGCCCAGAGTATTCCTTCTGCACAAGGGGCAGAGCCTTTCCTGCCCAAATGGGGCCCCCAGCTCACTATCCCCTGATGCCTCCATTATGGTGATTAAGAATAATAAAAAATTCAATAAGTCTACAAGACACTATCGGCCTAGGCCTATTAACGATCCCTCTTATTAAAAAAGGGGACCGGGAGGAACCACAACCCTCAATCTTAGCCCACGATCTATACAAAAAAGAGAAAGAGAGCCCCTGTTCAGCTTTAGCATAAACTCTGCTCACGATGTCGGTTACTCACGACACCGACAGGAGGGATCACCGCAGTGTCCGCAGCAAGAGGCCTGAGCCTGGTCCCCAGCAGCAGCAGAGCAGCAGCAGCCGAGCAGTGCGTCTGGCCCAGCCGGCTTCTTGAAGGATCCTCGGTGGGGCGGCACCGGCGTGACACACGGCGATGCGGCAGAGACCCACGGGGCGCGACAGCCAAGAGGTGCGTGTCCCGGGCACCCGATGGGGGAAAGCAGGGAGGTGAGTAGGAGGTCAGAGACTGCTCCTCACTGCAGTCAGTGAGGAGCGCCAGTAAAATCACACCGAACAGCAGTGAATACACAGATAATAAAGTTTGTGGGCAGGGAGGGACACATACAAAAAAATTATATACAGTGGTTCCCCCTCAGGCTCACCATAAGCCTGTGGCCGGCTACCTTTTAGCATAAGGTCTGCAGCCCAGAGCATGAGCTCTGCCGAACGCCACAGACCCCGGCGTTCACCCTACCGCCACGGATCCCGTAGCAGTCAAGGGCTGGGAGGCAGGAATGGGTCAGAAGGGATCCATGGAAATAGAGCCCGCAGTGGCCGACGGGCTAGGCGGCCCTGCTCTGCTGCCAATATCTGAGAGAGAGTGAGTAACGATCTTATGCAGCCAAACTGCAAGATGAACAACTGGGGAATGATAGAGGGACAGCTGCCTTTATAGGGGGCCGAGAGGAGCTACATCTTTAATCTTGCAGTCAAGCGCCCCCTAGGGATGAACACCCAATCGTGAGATATTGGGATGGCCTGGACTGGATGTAGGGAAAACTGTTGTTTGCAAAAGAAACCAATCTGCTTTTGTGTATACTTATTGGTCAATAAATCAGAGGAATGCTACAATCTCAGAGCAATCAAATATGTTCTTAGAAGAAATCTTTTCATTAAATGGCGTTCCTTGCAAACAGAGAGGCAGCTGTACTTTCCGTACTTCCATTGAATGGTTTTATTCTCCTACTCCTGTTGCTTATGTGATCTCATGCACTCTTCCTCATCCTCAGCCTTCTGTAAGTGTCTTTTGGTGCCAAGAATCCTCAGAGCCAGAGCAGTCTCTTGGAGATCACTTGTAGCTCAGAGAGGATGAGAGCACATGGTGATCTCTTGGATGAGCATAACTATGACAGAAGTTGGGAAATGTTTAGTAAAACTAGATATTTTGTTTCACTACAGTGTGTTTAGACAAAAACATGTCCATTTTTATAGCCTGATAATAACTCAAGGCTTTACATCATAACCATGTGTTGTAATACACTGATACTGGTACTCCATTCAAGGGAATGTTTAGTTATACACATGTTTAAATTGAAGAAAGTGAACTGGTGGCTGCCTAAACTGTCAGCTATCATTAGAAAAGAAAGTGGGGTCCGCAGTAGCTTGGCGTTTTATGGTACATCATCCTAATTATCTCTTAAAGTGGACCAAAACCCAGGATTTCGACTATCCTGGGTTTTGGCCCCTGTCCCCGGGGCAAGTGTGAAACCCTGCAGGTCGCCAAAACAAACTCACCTCTTCCCGGTCCTACGGCGCATGCGCGGTCGCTTGTCCAATCAGCGCGCTCGAGTCTACTTACGTCAGCGTGTCTAAGCCTTAATCTAAGATGAGCAGCTCGGAACGACAGCCGCATCCCCCGCTACCCTCTAACAGGGAGCGTGGCCGTGCCGCCCATTCACAAATGCCTGGCGTGGGCACGCACCTGCTGGTTTCTGATTAGAAAATGGAAGTTGGTACTTGTTGAAACAAAGTTGGAAACCCCTGGTCTATACATTTTTCTGTTTTAATATCATGCAGAAGTGCTTCAAATTCTAGATTCCACTTTGGCTACAAAACATCACAAGAACTGTGTCATGTCTGATGGTTTAGTCCATAGTCATTCAAATTAACATACACATTTATCATCATATAAGACGCACCTGTTCATAAGAGGCACCTAGGATTTGAAAGAGGAAAATAAGAAAAAAATATTCTAAACCAAATGTTGTGCTAAAACATCCCAGTATAGGCATTGTGGCATTCCCCCCATACCATCCCCATATGCATTGCGGCTTTCCCTCATCCAATCCCCATAGGCAGTGTTGCATTCCCCCCAACAATTCCCAATAGGCAGTGTGGCACCCCCTCCTATTCCCTATAGGCAGTGTGGTATTCCCCCCTACCATTCCCATAGGCAGTGTGGCACCCCCTCCTATTCCCTATAGGCAGTGTGGTATTCCCCCCTACCATTCCCATAGGTGGTGTGGCATTCCCCCCATCTCATTCCCATAGACAGTGTGGCATACACCCATCCCATTCCCATATGCAGTGTGGCTGAATTACAAGAGCTTTGCGCTGTGGCCAGTGGGAGGCCAGCCAATGAAAGAGTGGTGGGCAAGGAAGGCAGGGACAGGGCAGACCAACTGAACCCTGCCCTCTGTGCCCGCTCTGGCCGCTGCCAGCACCGCCGCTACTATTCAGGCCGGTGTGCACGCACCCGTTCCATGCAGCCGATGGGTGTGGCCTGTGTCAGTGTCCATTGAGGACAGCAGGCGCAGGACATCCCCATCTGCTGTACAAACCCGAGTGTTTGTGTCAGCACACACAGGCCCACAAGCAGCGGCGTTGCTGGCAGCAGCCAGAGCGGGGACAGCGGGCAGGGTTCTCTGTCCTCTTTCTTCCCACCGCTGTTTTATCGGCTGGCCTCCCGGTGGCCGCAGCACAGGAGCAAGGCTCTTGTGAGTATATCTTTTTTTATTTTATGTTGTTAATTTTTTTTACATTCCCTAATAAGACTCACTGACAACCATTTGGGGAAAATGGTGCGTCTTATGGGGCGAAAGAAAACGGTAGTTCTTACTGAAGCAGGAAGGGGTTAGGGCGAGATACTAGATAGAGAGGAAAGAAAGAGAAAACAAATATGTTACTATTGCAAGACATGTGGTTAAATACTGATATTTTGCTGCCAAAGTTCCTACTCTCTAGGAAATCGGAAACCAAACCAAGCCAGGCTTTATATACAGCTTATAAAGGCAATGCTTGGTCTGTCAGAACATACACTGATAACTACTACTACCAGTGGTGTAACTAAAGGCGACCAGGCCCTGGTACGAACATTAAATGAGGCACCATCAGGGATCACACAGTAATCAATTGGATACAACTAGACTAGATTGGATACACTCAACTAAAGAGTGAGACAGATGATGCTTAATTTTTCTGTACATGATGCCACAAGAGCACAATTCTAATTTAAAAGGTGGGGATACAAAAATGATGGGTCCCCCTAATTTATAAGCCCCAGAGCGGTTGCAACCTCTTCACCCCCTATTACTGTATGTTTTCTACACTATTTATCCATCCATAGCACAGGGTGTTCCAATATCAGGTCAGCCTTCAGAAGAACAGATTTCCATAGACATGCAGGCTTAGGTAATTGGTGCATGATAAGAGTCAAAATGTGTTCCGATCTGAGTCTCTTTTCCACAGTTAACATTTCCAGGAAAATGCAAAATAATAAATAAAGGAAGTACAAAAGGTTTCTGATTGTTTCAAACTCAAAAGATTGTTTCAGACATAAAAGAGAGTAAATCAAAAGCAAATAGGGTAGTATTAAATGACTAAACTGCAAACTGCTGACATGTTAAAGTGATTTTCCAGCCTCTTAGGTATTGATAGCAACATGGAGTTAAACCCCCCCGCCTGGTTTTTATTATTGTCTGTGATGATCTCTTCCTGGACGGGGAATTTGTCCATTGCAGAAAGAAATCCTGTTAGTATTTTTACATGTTGAATTGTAATCTGCAGGCAACATACTGTGTGTGCTGCTGCGGGGGGCTTAGGCTGCGAGAATCACTTACTGAGAAGTATCTATCTGAATGTATAGGTAGACCACAGACCATATAACAGTATGAAATGTCCAACAGATGCAGCAAATTATTGTCAGTACAATAAGGGAAACATTTTTCTTATGCTAGCAAATGTTTGTTTTATGGAAGCAGATTTTACTACCATCAATCTGTTGCTATTGGCAACTGCACACCAAAAGGTCTGTATGCCAATGTAATAGAACAGGGAAGTGAGCACTGGATGGACACAGGATGGGGGGGGGGTCATAAGGCTAGGTGAAATCATATGCATATGAGGGGCTCAACTGAGCAGTACTACACTCTGGTCTTGATTCACTAAGAGTTGAGAAAAACTCATGGTAGTAAAAAATGTAATTCATGAGAAAAAAAGCCTGAGAATTTCACTGTAAATGAATCACCAGATAGGAAGACAATGAAAGTCAATGGCACTTGACTCCTCCTGAAAAAAGTATTTTTACCTGTAGTAAAAATTGCCATTGACTTTCATTGCCTTCATCTAAAAGTGAAATTCTCAGGATTTTTTGTCATGAATTGAATTATCTAATACCATGAGAATTTTGTCCTACTCTTAGTGAATCAAGGCCATTGTCTACCTTGGGACTTATTCAGGGCCAGGTGGAAATGTACACCCATAGACAATGGCCTTGATTCACTACCACTCATGGTAGTAAATTTCAGTATGATTTCACTGTTAGTGAATCACCAGATACAGGGCCGGCTCCAGGTTCATGTGGGCCCTTGGGTGCCATGGTCTCAGTGGGCCCCTTTGTGGTGAAGAGGATCACGCAAACAAACTGTGTGTGACCCCCCCCCCGTCCGCTCATTACTTTCCTTGAAATGGCGAATGCACTGTGAGATCGCCAGTTTGAGTTAACGGCCAAACCAGGGGTGTTTTTTCACAAATAGGGGCATCCCAATTTGAGATGCCCCTGTAAAGCGGACCAAAATTCAGGGGTGGAAATCCTGGGTTTTAGTCCGCTTTAAATGGCAGCAGTAGATAGGAGGCTGAGCAGCCTCTAAAGGGTAATTCCACTTTCAATGGAATTTTTTTTAATTTCCATTATTGCGTACCAAAATGATTATGTCTTCAATGTGTTAAGCTTATTTGTTATTTCTCTCTTCTCTTTATGTACATCAACTTGTGCATTAGATGTACAGATCAGAAACTTCTGCTAATCATCTGATTGGCTAAGACACAGGCAACGGGTTTAACCCATTCTGCTTAAATTCAACTTATTTCGATAGGGAGGATCACAATCTTGTATTTAATAGCTAAAGGGTTACTGGGAGCCTTCCCTGCTATGAAGGGTCACAACTGCTGCTTGATGTAGCCAAAGCTGCTAAGGTGTTCACCTGTTACATTGGAGGGATTCTGGGATATGTAGTCAGTATTTTTTACTCAAGGTCAGAAAAAAGCACTCCCATATTAAAATTACAGATACACAGGAATACAGGAAACTTGGAAACAGCATGCTGATAACAAAATCACAGGTCTGGGGGCACAATCCTAACACAAATAATTATTTTACATCCCAGAAGAGGAAAATAATAAGGCAGAACACCAAACACCTGCCAAAAAGCTTTTCTTTATGATAGGCTAACCTCAAAAAATAACATCCCTCACCATTCTCTATCCCCTCTCTCTCTCCTTGCTTTCTCTCTCTTCTCTCTCTTCTCTCTCTCCCCTCTTTCTCACCTTGCTCTCTCCCTTTCTTTATCGCGCCGCTCTCTCTCTTTTACTCTCTTTGCTCTTTCTCTCTCTGCTCTCTTCCTCTCTCCCTCTCTCTCTTCTCGCTCTCTCCTCGCTCTTTCTCTCTCCCTGATCTTGCTCTACCCTCTCTCTTTTTTCTTTATTGCATGGCACGGCCCGCTTCGATATTCATAACAGTTGGGTTAATCTGCCACAAGGTGGCGCAGTGGTACTGCAGAAAAGCTGTGGCTTGTCCCGGCTCCCTATAAAAACGGGCTTAACCATAGAGTTCCCAGTGTTTCCTCTGCAGTGGACTGCGAAGTTAGCAGATGGCTCTCTTGCGCAGGTGGGCGGGGCAACCAAGCCTGCGACCCTGCAAGTCTATTTCCATCCGTTTCTGGACCCTCACTGCCTCCCAGCCTTGGCTGACAGATCGGGTGAGGGTAGAAGAGCACTAGGGTCAATTGCTCCTGGAGCGCAGCTCCAAGCCGCAGACCCTGTAACATAAAGGGTAGTCGGCCATAGGCTTTATGGTGAGCCTATTAGAGATGCAGAGTTTCTGTCCTAGCTTCTGAGGGGGAAAGTAGTTTGGGGACTGTGTCCCCTCATTTTCCTTGGGTTCCCTGCATCTCAGCGGTCTACATCCCAGGCGTGGAGAACCAGGTGGCGGACTCCCTGAGCAGGGGGACGTCTCATCTGGGGGAGTGGTCTCTCAACAGCCAGGTTGAGACCGCTGGGGTCTACCGGATGTGGACCTGTTTGCGTCCAGTCACAATCACAAACTTCCTAGATTTCTCTCTGTCTCAGGATCCTCTGGCCTTCGCCACGGATGCCTTGGCAATACCTTGGATGGAGTTTCAGCTTCTCTATGTGTTCCCTCCTGGGCAGGGTCATGCGCAAGATAGCCCAGGAGCGGGTACCAGCCATACTGGTGGCCCCTTGTTGGCCAAGAAGAGTTTGGTTCGCAGATGTCGTGCGGTTGGCAGTAGACCGGCACGTCCTGCCCAAGGATCCAGATCTTCTCACCCGGGGGCAGCTACGGCATCCCAATTTACAAACTCTGACTTTAACGGCTTGGCTGCTGAAACCTCCATATTGATGGAAAAGGGGTTACTTGCTTCTGTTGTTGATACTATGATTCGGGCCAGGAAGAAGTCCTCGTCCTTTATCTATTACGGGGTCTGGCATGCTTACATTGCCTGGTGTGAGTCCAAGTCTCTTCCCTGTCGGGTGTTTTCTATTCCCAGGATTTTGGAATTCTTGCAACATGGTTTGGATCAGGGCCTTCAACTTAGTACCCTAAAAGGCCATGTTTCAGCTCTGGCAATTTTTTCCCAAAGATCTTTTGCCAATCACCGGTTGGTTAAAACCTTTTTTCAGGGTGTTTCTCATGTGCGTCCACCTCGTAAGCCTTTGCTACCAGTCTGGGATTTGAATCTGGTGTTGTCTGCTCTGCAAGGGCCTCCCCTTGAGCCTATCCGTGAAGCTGCCTTGTCTATTCTGACTCTTAAGGTAGCCTTTTTGGTGGCTATCACTTCTGTAAGGCGAGTTTCTGAGCTAGCGGCACTTTCCATCAAACCTCCTTATTTTGAGAGACATCAGGATAAGGTGGTGTTCCGCTCAAGCCGGACTTCCTGCCAAAGGTTGTGTCTGCCTTTCATCTTAATCAGGACATTGTCTTGCCTTCATTGTGTCCTAATCCTGCTAATTCCAAGGAGCGGACTCTGCATTCCCTGGATGTGGTCAGGGCTCTGAAGTTTTATTTGGTCGCCAATGAGCCTTTCAGGAACTCTGATGCTCTTTTTGTTCTCACTTCTGGACCTAGAAAGGGTTTGCCTCTGGCTAAATCCACTATCAGCAAGTGGATCCGTCAGGCGGTGTTTCAAGCCTATTCTGCTAAGAGAAAGGAACCTCCCTTTAGGATTACTGCTCATTCCACTCGTGCTATTGATGCCTCTGAAGCTTTTCAGCACCAAGCTTCTGTTGAACAAGTTTGTAAGGCGCTACTTGGTCTTCTGTTCATACTTTTTCCAAGGTTGACGGTAAGGCCTCAGCGGATGCTGCTTTTGGCTGCAAGGTGCTTCAGGCGGTAGTGACTTGACCTACTGGCCGTTACTCTTTGGGGATCCCACCCTACTCCGGGCACTGCATTTGGATGTCCCAACTGTTATGAATACCGAAGAAAAAAGCAATTCTGTGAGTACTCACCTGTAGAATGTTTTGTTCTTGCATGGCACGGCCCGCTCCGCCCCACCCTTGTTATCATTATTCTTGGTTGCCTGTTTATGGTGATTGTTCCAAGTCAATTGGATTTTTTTTTACCTTTTTTTTACTTATTCTCTCCCGGCTTCTTGTCTCACTGCTTGTGTACGCTGGGGAACTCTATGGTTAAGCCCGTTTTTATAGGGAGCCGGGACCAGCCACAGCTTTTCTGCAGTACCACTGCGCCACCTTGTGGCGGAATAAACCAACTGTTATGAATACTGAAGCAGGCCGTGCCATGCAAGAATAAAAGCAATTCTACAGGTGAGTACTCACAGAATTGCTTTTTTCCCTCTCTCTCCCTCTGTCACTGCTGGGGTCGGCCGGATGTGGACCTGTTTGCGTCCCGTCACAATCACAAACTTCCTAGATTTGTCTCTCTGTCTCAGGATCCTCTGGCCTTGCTCTCTCACTTTCTTTCTCTCGCCGCTTTCTCCCTTTCACTCTCTTCACTCTTTCTCTCTTCCCGCTCTCTCCCTCTCTCTCTTCTCGCTCTCGCTCTACCCTCCCTCTCTTTTCCCTCTCTCTTTCCTTGCTCTCCCCCTCTCTCTTCCCGCTCCCTCTCTCCCCACTCTCTCTTCCCCCCCTCTCTCTCTACCCTTTCTCTCTCCTCGCTCTCTCTCTCCTTGCTCTATCTCTCCCCGCTTTTTTCTCACTCTCTCCATCTCTCTCTCCTCGCTTGCTCTTCCCTCTCTCTCCTTGCTCTCGCTCTACCCTCTCTCTCTTTTCCCTCTCTCTTTCCTTGCTCTCCCCTCTCTCTCTTCCCGCTCCCTCTCTCCCCACTCTCTCTTCCCCCCTCTCTCTCTACCCTTTCTTTCTCCTCGCTCTCTCTCTCCTTGCTCTATCTCTCCCCGCTTTTTTCTCACTCTCTCCATCTCTCTCTCTCTCCTCGCTTGCTCTTCCCTCTCTCTCCTTGCTCTCGCTCTACCCTCTCTCTCTTTTCCCTCTCTCTTTCCTTGCTCTTCCCTCTCTCTCCTTGCTCTTTCACCCCCCCCCCCCCCGTTCTCTTCTCACTCTCTCCCTCTCTCCTCCAAAAAAAAGGATTCACTTGTTCTTAAACTGGATCTTCACCCTGAATAAGAGTCTATTTTGTATGTTCCCCCAACAGATTGCTCACATTAAAAATCATCCTACCTGCATCGATTGCATTTTCTGAGCCTTTAAACATCCAAGATAGTGGCCCATGGAGTCTCAGGGTGCCTGCAAACAGGAAGTGTCTTCTGACTATGCTGCTCTGCATTCTGGGATTTCTGTCCTTTTCCTGACCCCAGCTTTGCTCTGTCTGTGCAAAGCACAGCTATAACCCCACCCCCTGCACTCCCTGCTCCCTCTTCTCAGTATGTGATGCTTCTCTGGCAAGATGGCAGTGCCCATATCCTAGAGTCCTGAACAGAGTTGTAGACCAGTGGGGGAAAGAATAAAACGTAAGTGACTGAAAGTGTAAAATATACTCATTTTAGGGTTTTTGGGCTTTTCATTAAATTATGCTTAAGGTCCGGTTTAACCACAATGTGCCAGTTGTCAGTGGTCAGGGCTGGTCCTTAGGATGGAATGTGCCCTGTGCGAGACTACAGAATGGCATCCCCCCAACACATACCTGCGCTTCTTCGCTACTGGCGTATTGTGGGGGTGGGGAAATGGCAACCGGTGGGGAGGGAATGCTCCTCTGTTGTCAGGCACAATGCTAGGAGCGAGTGGACCAGTGGTCATTTTTAATGGCCCCAAAGTCCTAAAGACTCCAGATCTCCCAATGTGGGATGCCCCAGTGTGTGAACCAGGATTGCTAGTATACTTCACTCGCAAATGATCCCATGGTACGCACACAGGCTACAACCCCGGCTTTCCAGGAAATGGGGATGCCAGCTGATCCCCGCTGTCTATGTCAGGCTCTGTGAACAAAAAGAGTTCTATGCCCTGCAAAAAATATATATACTGCTGATTGGATGAAAGCCTGCTCATGTGCCATGGGATTGCTTGCATAGTGGCTATGGCAGTGATCCCAGGGGGTTTTACACCGTAGGGTATCACAGATTGGGACACTCCAGGACAAGTAAATCATCTGGGTTGGCAACTTGAAAGCAGAACAATCATCTTCTCCAGCCAGGCACATTATTGTGCTGCTGAGAAGCTGAATGGAATCCCAGCCCCACACACGAGCAGCAAGCGGCATCACTCGCATCTTTCGGCTGTGCGGGGCCATGCCAGCCATTCAGTTGTGGTGGCCATGGAAAGAGGGAAGCCAGTGATGCCATGGCTGGGAGGGGGTTCAAATTAGCCGGTCATCCTGCCAGCCTTGGCTAATCAGCCAGCCTTGGAGTATCATAATCCAGGGCTAGTTTGGCCCTTTAGTATGAGGGCCTAGTTCAAAATATCTCCCAGACCTCTGTGTACAGCCACTTGCCATCGCCAGCAAACCCAATCCCATCCCCCACCTCTTTGTGGACTTGACATGAGAAAAGAAAAAAAAAGGCTGGCAGGCAGCACCGGAACCTTATTGTTGCATCGTGTTGTCCCCACCCGTCAGGAAAAAAGAGTTCCACTTCTACCTGGATCATCGCTGGTGTGCCGCTAAGAGAGGCCAGTCAGCTGTGACGGTGCCCTCACAGTGTGCTGTCGGTCAAGCGCCGTCGCACACCCCAAAGGCCAGCCCTGTCGGTGGGTCCTCCGCGGAGGCTGGGAGCCCCGGCAGCTGCCCCATCTTGCCAGGTGCTGACGCCGGCCCTGACCAGATAGGAAGACAATGAACGCCAATGGCACTTTTTACTACAGGTAAAAGGGGTACCGTATATACTCGAGTATAAGCCGAGTTTTTCAGCCCACTTTTTGGGCTGAAAAAAGACGCCTCGGCTTATACTCGAGTCAGTGGCCGAAATGGAGGAGAAAAAGGGGCAGGGGGGGCGTGTCCTGACCGTGATGCGGAGTGGAAGCAGTTAGCCGAGCTGGATGAGAAGCGAGGAGGAGGTGACTGGCAAGATGGCACCCATGCGGGAGAGCGAGGAGGAGAGCACTGCAGAGGATCTCCGTCTTACCAGCTTGTCGGATGTCGTGGCTGAGGATGAGCGGAGGGGCAGAGGGACCCCTGTCATGAGCCCGGCGGCGGATGCTGCAGAGGAGCCGCGGCAGCAGCATCGGAGCCCTGAAGGCAGCGTCCTACACCCAGGCAGAGGTGGGTGTATGAAGATGGCGGCGCATGCGCACCGCTCTGTCATGTCGGCGCAGCCTGGGCCCCAGGCGGTGTATAAAGGGAGCCCTCACCCTTACTTATCATTTGCTTTATTCTTTTCCTTGCTTTTAGATGCCGGGACTAATGGCTGGAAAAGCACAATGATACAAGATTAGGCAGCAGCTCTAAAGGTGACGTGTATAATTGAGGAGAGGGGAAAGGGGGAGGCTTTTAAACTTGTCCCAGTTTGTGTTTCCTCCCTCTCCGTGGCCATCCTAAAGGACATAGTGGGGAGAAAAATAAATGCCTTACTTTGCCTGGGATCTAGCGATGTTACAGCAGCATCTCGGGTCCTGGGTGCAGCCATCTTGGAGAGAATGCACAGATTGGCAGGTCTGTCACCCAATTCTGTGCAGCAGTGTAATAGTCATTCACTCAAGCTTAATTGTCTCTCAGGTCTATGTTTGCCATTCAGAGTCTAGCCCCCTGCCAGAATTGGGGAGGATTGCGATGATCAGGAAAGCTTGCAGTTCCTCTTTAAGTGGCCTGCACTCTTCAAAAGTTTAGGCATCCTTCTCCTAGACGTATGCAGCAATGTGAAACTTCTTGGTTTCCCCATACACTGCCCTTGATCTCATATCTGTAGCAACGCTTTGCATGCAACACCCCACAGCATCCTGCTCCTGCACATGACTCTGCAGTAGCCCAGAGGCATTGGACACTGCAAGCTCTATCTCAATATGCATACGCTCCCAGAGGCACAGACCAAGCTCCTGCACCCGCAGCCCCCCACAACCTGCATTTCCCACCCTAGGCTTATACTCGAGTCAATAACTTTTCCAGTTTTTTTGTGGTAAAATTGGGTGCCTCGGCTTATATTCGGGTCGACCTATACTCGAGTATATACGGTAACAAGTTCAAAACTTTTCTTATGCTTTTTTCTCATGAATTCCATATTTTACTACGATGATTTTATTTTCAACTCTTAGTCAATCAATGTGAAAATTCAATGACATTTTTGTCTTGAGTTTTCTCACCAGGCTCTGAATCGACCCCAATATGTACCATACGTGCAGCTTTTATGATTGTCTTAGTAATGCAGCTCACCTATCTCTCCCGCAGAAAATGTACTGAAAGACTGCTGCTTTACTTCAGAGCGCTGCCTAAACATGCATGATTAATTCTTATATCCTTTTTAGGCTCTTTCACAAGCCCGGAGGAACATTGCCTAACGTCAGCTAGTAGCTGGCCTTGATTTTCAGCCACAGTCCCAGCTAGTCACCTATTTTACTCACAGCTTCACTGAAAAGTTAGTATGCAGACAGTGTATTGTTCTTTTCCAGGCCGACACTAACTTCTTCTAACCTTATCCCTCATAGGAACAGTGTCAAATATATGCGCATATGTATGTGTAGAATCTCTGTGTATATTTAAACCGGACCTTCAGCTTGATTTAATGAAAAGCCCAAACCCTTAAAAACTATTCTCCAGCATCTAAAATTGATTTTTAGTCACTTACTTTTTATTCTTTCCCTCACTGGGAATCAACCATCTTGCCTCAAAAGTATCACATATTGAGGAGAGGAGGGGGCAAGTGTAAGGGAGGTTATAGCTGTGCTTTGCACAGACAGAGCAGGGCTGCCATCTTGGATTTTAAAAGGACCAAAAAACTTAATAGATGCAGGTAGGATGATTTTTAATGTGAGCAATCTGTATATACAGGGTGAGGGAAACATATAAGATAGACTCTTATTCAGGGTGAAGGCCATGTCATAGTGCAGCTTTATGATTCATGAGAATCCTCTGCTGTGGTCAGAGACAGTGGTGAAAAAACTGTGGCTTGCTAGGCTTGCTTAGGCTGAGAGCACCAAAAGACAGAGTAGGTGTTAAACCATTTTTTGCATGGTCTTGGAGAATAGAATTGAAAGGAGATGAACATTTTGGAACCCTGCTACAGCCTCTACTGTGCACTGCAGGTAATAGAGAAGAGGCACATGAACAGGCATCAGGTGAGCTGCTTCCTGCCTTAATATTAATATTAGGTTTATAGTCCCATTGAATTCTCTCATCATTGTAAAATATACCATGCCCAGTAGCAGCATAAAGGGGCATAACATCGATATTAGTTTGTTACAGGTCTGCCCCGGCCACCTATTATTTCTGTTATAACAATATGGAGGTATTAAGTCCCTGTCCAGGTATTAAAAAGTTCCTTTTTCTGTGTAGAGCCCCCAATTAGGGAGAACAAACATCTCTTTCGGCCAGTGCCGGGCAGACCTTGCGGGGTAAGAAATGGCTTACACCCACTACAACGCCTACCTTATTCACTGCAATGGAGGAGGTATGCCGAGGTGGGTTTGGCATATCCCATTCTTTTCAATGAATAAAGTAAACCTGTGGGGGCGTAAAAAAGGCTCATCAGACACTGCCATGCGAGGCAACTAGTGTTAGAGGATGGAAATGCTGTCTCCCTGTCCTCTGTAAGTATGAAGGTGCCGGTACTGGATGGAGGAGCTGCAGGGGTATACCAGACCTGCACAGCGAAGCTTTGGGGACAAAAATTGTGTATAGGCTTTTCTTGTTTTTGCTTCGACAATCCCTTTGAAGGCCATCTGTAGGAAAATATTAAAAGAGATATACTGTACGTCAGCTTCCCGGCAGTAGATCTGACCAGGTCCTGGGTTTTCATTTTGAAGATCTGCCCCTGGAATATCTGAGCATGTCCAATTGTGCCAGAGTACTGTATTGCATGAGAACTGTATCTATGTTCCTACCCCTACACCTTATTCATGGGATGGTGTTCTATCATGAATCTACCCATATCAGACCAGGGCTGAGCTCCAGAAACCAGAAAGTTTGTGCAGGTCTCTGGGGACAGATCATCAAGTTTTTAAAAACAAATTAAGGGGGTGTGGTATTCCAAACCTTCTAGAAATAAATGTCTGCCACAGCATTTGGTATTTGCATAGAAAAAGTGGTTTTCTGAAAGCTTGCAAACTATTATGGCCACGTAGAGCCAAATAGGAATGCAAGTGATGCTGCCGCCAGCCGCGCAGTTCAGGATCTCCTGGGAAGAGGGAACAGCTGGCCCTGGAGTCTCATAGACTCCAGGACCGGTTCTGGCCTGATTTAAAGTGGACCAAAACTCACAACGATCGGCCAGGAAATATATAAAACCTTGTTTTCCAGTCCAATGACGAATGCGAAAGCCGTGGCCACATCCCTGCTATCCCTCTAGCAGGGTGTGTGATTGTGCCAGGCATTTGTGAATGGCCGGCGCAGGCACGCTCCCTATTAGAGGGAAGTGGGGGATGCGGCCACCAGCGCACTCGGAGCCGCTGGCCTTAGACAGAGCTTAAACAACGTGACATCAGCAGCTCCGATCGCGCCGAATGGAAGAGTGTCCGCACATGCGCAGTAGGACTGGGAGGTGGTGAGTTGGCATTGACAATCTGGGGGGTTTCTCACAGCGGGACACCCCCGATCGGGATGCCCCGGGGGAAAGGACCAAAACCCAGGATAGTCAAAATCCTGGGTTTTTATCCACTTTAAGTGGTCATCATCCAGCTACGCTGAACTTGTAAATACAGCAAACAGCAAGGGTGTGGTCGGGTGAGCATGGCACATTTTGCCATTTAAACCCACAAACCAGGCAATGCTGGGCAAATAAGGGTGGAGCAGTTAGTAAATCAGGCCCCTAATGATTGTCCCTGGTTTATGTACTGTTTTCTTGAAGTAATTATATTGTAAAGCATCATGGAATAAGAAAGCATTCTAAAAATAATAATAATGTTAGCTGCTTCTAAAGTCTTCAGCATTCCTTACATGACTTAGGAGTTAAAGGAGCTCAGTTGCTGTTAAATGTAAAATTACAGAGAGATTGAAATTGGAAGTGGAAGTCTGAAGGAAATCCCTGATTGTGGAGGTCAGAGTTAACAGGCATTCCCAGACAGTTTATATATGATAGTGACCTACATGAACCTCTTCCATGCCTGTGGCATACAGCTGGGTTCAGCCACTAAAACATGCTGTGATCTTATATACTTTTCTGTGGATGACATCAATGCTGGTACCCAGCAGCACTAAATAGCTTGCCTTTCTAATTAGAGAAGGGTTACTAATGGGAACATGCTGGGAATAACTCATGTGGGAGACCTGAACGGTGACTGGACGGATGACACACACGTCACTATATTCCAGCATGACAGCCGTGATTTGTGTAGTGACAATACAATGTGCTCCACATGGGATTTCAGCTAAGGGTGCCCCAGACCTGAGTCATGTTCGTTTTTCCAGCTGAAAGCTATTTGCTGGTATTTCTACAGTGCTTCATAAAACTTGACATAGAAACACAAACTGTTCTTGTACATTATTATTGTCAGTCCTAAGCTACTTTGAACCGTGCCTGTAACAAAAGCAAATCGCACAAGGTCATGAATGACGCGACTCTGGGCTTGTCAGCTGTCTCAATCCACTTGCTGCTTTAAAATGTTACATCTTATTTAAACAATTGCTTTACTTTACTTACTAGATGTCGATTAGCCATAGTTTACTCCTAACCCAGTTTGCTTACTATTACAGTGTGATTCATTTCTGCGGCGCTTTACGCATCTAGGTAGAAACAATCACAATGCCCCTAAGGAATACACACCCACTAGGGGCAACGGGGAGGCCGATTTATTAATAGCGGCAGGTAGCGACAGTTGAGCGACTGTAGCAGTATTTTCACAGCGCCCGCTAGTAGTAGCTGTGCTTGGCCATTGTTCGGTTGTTGATAGCGACTGAGTCGGTGTACAGTGACGAGTCGCTATTTGACAGGTTCCGCGATGTATGGGTGCGCATGATAGCGACTGGTCAGAGCGACCGGCTCCCACCATATTCATCAAAAAATCACGCTCAAAAAATTCTCGCGCTGTGAAATGCATGTTTAAACCCCAGAGCGCTGGCGGCGATGTGTTAAAAGTAGTTTTTTAACCCCCAAACAACCATATTTTTGGAAACCAAAAAAAAAAAAAATTTTTAAAGAATTTAGTAATATGAATACAATAATATCAGACCTGTAATATCAATTCTGCACAAATTTTGTTTTTGGTTTTTTTACCTTAAAAAAATTATCTAACATGGCAGAAGTGGTCACAGAATTTTTCACATTTAAAAAAAAAAAACATTAATAACAATTAATTATGAATATTTAAAGATTGTTCCATTGAAATGCATTGGAGAGCGCCAGGTAGCGAGAGGTCATACCTGTCGCTGTTCAAGGTCGGACGCTGGCGCTGTGGGCTGAGGCTGGAATAATGATGAATGATTCGCTATCTGGCGCTCTGTCAGTCGCTAAGCAGGATCGGCTTGATAAATGTGTGATTGTGGTGGGGAGCCGGCGTTCTCGTGATGGTGACCGTCATTACCGGCCGCTCACCAGTCGCTACCTGTCGCTATTCCTTCATAAATAAGGGCCTAGGACACGAAATAAAGCCCAACTCACAAAAAAGCCTTAAACAGATATGTGGTACAAGCTTCTTCTCTGCACCTACCTTCCTAATATCTGCCATTTACCAGCCCTACGGAAAGACTATAGGCCTTATTTAAAGCGGACCTTCACTCTGAATAAGCGTCTATCTTATATGTTTCCCACACCCTGTACATACAGATTGCTCACATTAAAAATCATCCTACCTGCATCTACTGCGTGTTATGAGCCTTTAAACATCCAAGATGGCGGCTTATGGAAGCCGCCATTTTATCAGGCAGCCTGCAAACAGGAAGTGCCTGCAAACAGGAAGTGACTGTGCTGCTCTGCATTCTGGGACTGCTGACCTTTCCCTGACCCCAGCTCTGCTCTGTCTGAGCAAAGCACAGCTATAACCTGCCCCCCTGTACCTTATCCCACTCTCCTCTCCTCAGTAAGTGTTATGCTTCTGAGTCAAGATGGCGGCGCCCGTATCCTAAATTCCTGAACAGAGTTGCAGCCCAGTGGGGGAAAGAATAATAAGTTAGTGACTAAAAATGTAAAATATATTAATTTTAGATGCTGGGGAATCGTTTTTTAAGAGTTTGGGCTTTTCATTAAATCATGGTGAAGGTCCGGTTTAAGAAGTGAGCCCTTTAGTGTTATTTTGCTGGCATAGTGCCAGTTTTGGCATCTCTTTCTTTTTTGGCCCTGCTAGTTGGACAGAATGACACTGGAAGCCAATGTTAACTTATTAGCTTTGATTGTTGCACTAGGTATTGGCCGCCGATTCTAACAGCACCATTGTGCTCCACTTTGTACGCCTGTCTTTTAGGCACTGCACAGCATATTTGTTACTTTTTGCCATGCAGAAAATATTGGCGCTGTATTTTTCCTGCACTGGTCGGCGTTTTATCATTACAGTTACAAGATATCACTGCTGGGGACAGAGGGGACAAACTTTACAGTGTGTTTAGGCTGTGTTTTAGTTGTTGTCCAAAGTACACATTGGTAAGCAAAAGAAGCCATTAATAATGATTTGACAAGAAAAAAATAAAATGACAATGCCGGTTCTCTACAGTCACAATGCCGGTTCTCTACAAAAAAAATAGGCGTAATATTATTTATAAGTATAAACCAGTTCAATACAGTTCTGGCCGTAGTGCTTTATGGGATCTTGACCAACAGTGCCACTATCAGTATGGTGCTAGTGATAAATAAGATGCCTGCAGCATCCGCGTTGCCTGTGTTTGTTTGATAAATCACACACCAAATATTGGCTCTGAGACGGGCAGGCTGATTCATCACTAACGCCAGGTAGCGACAGATGAGCGTCTGTAGCAGGCATTTTCAGAGCGCCCGCTAGTAGTCGCTGTGCTCGACCGTAAGTCGCTAGTTTATAGCGACTCAGTCGCTGTTCAGTAATGTTGAATACATTGTGAGGAGTCGCTATTTGACCAGTACAGCGCTGTATGGGAGCGCATGGTAGCGACAGCTCATACGACCGACTCACACCATATTTAGGAAAAAAACAGCCTCACAAATCTCTGGAGCAGAAAAATGCTTCTCTGAAGCCCATAGCGCAGGAGGCGGTGTGTTTAAAGTCTGTTTTTCAGCATCTATCAACGAGTAACAAAGCGAAAACATGTGGAATTACATTGTAGCAACATTGTAACATGAACACTTTAATGGCAGACCTGTAATGTCATTTCTGAAGAAATATATAAAAAATGAAAAATTTTAGAAAAAACTGCTTTTTCAATGCCAGAAGAGGTCACAACATTGCTTGAGATTTTTTTGGAAAAAAAAAAACAAACAAATACCCTGTTTAAATAGAAGAAAAGGATCGTCCATTGAAATGTATGGGAGAGCGACAGGTAGCGAGAGGTCATACCTGGCGCTGTGCAAGGCTGAACACCGGCGCTGTTCACTGAGGCTGGGAAAATGATGATGCGAACGCTACATGGTGTTATCCCAGTCGCTAAACAGATTCTGCTTGATAATGTGTAATTGCGTGCCGTGTCCGGCGTTCACCAGTCGCTACCTGTCGCTACCTCTCATTAACCAGACACTACCTGACGCTATCCCTGAGGCTGGGAAAATGATGAATAGGACGCTACATGGCGTTATCCCAGTCGCTCAACAGATTCTGCTTGATAAATGTGTAATTGCGTGCCGTGTCCGGCGTTCACCAGTCGCTACCTGTTGCTACCTCTCATTAACCAGACACTACCTGACGCTATCCCTGAGGCTGGGAAAATGATGAATAAGACGCTACATGACGTTATCCCAGTCGCTCAACAGATTCTGCTTGATAAATGTGTAGTTGCGTGCCATGTCCGGCTTTCACCAGTCGCTACCTGACGCTACCTCTCATTAACCAGGCACTACCTGACGCTATCCCTTCTTTGCCTTGTCCTACCTTTGCCTTGCCCATCGCTCCTCAGAAACTACAGCACATACTTCCATGCCTTTGTCCAGTGGCGTAACTAAATGTGATGGGGCCCTGTTGCGAATATTAAATGGGGCCCTCTCAAGGCTCATACAGTAAGATTTATTTGTGCTTTAACTCAGTTGGATGTAGCTAGACAACTGAAACAACAGAGACAAATGGTTCTTCCTTTCTCTAAATGATGCCAAGTTAGCACAAATATGATAAATAAGGTGGACCTTCTGGTCCCCAGTGCAGTCGCACCCCCAGCACCCCCTATAGTTCTGCCCCTGCCAGTGTCTCCTATTAGGTAGGTGTCCGCCATGAGTAGTGAGTGAAAGATATGTCACTGCTACAGAAACCTGAGATTTTGTCCTGGTGTTGTTTCAAAACAGCTACTAGATGAGGTGACAGACAGCAATAAACACAATTACTCTTACCTTCGCTTCACGCCATCAACTATTAAAATAAACTTAAGTACAACTGAACAAAAAATGCAGTATGGTTTGGGGTTAGAGCTATATGCAAACAGTGTCCAAGGTAGAAGAGAAATGTTGGGCCTTATTTACGAATTGCGCCATTTAGCATCTTTCTGGTGGCTCTAGCGCCAGTTTTAGACGCTGGGATCTTATTCTCTTTTGGCACTGCAATTATATCAACAATGGCGCTGGAAGTCACCTGATGCGAATTTGTTTTGATTGTTGCATTAGTTATCGGTCATCCTGTTTCAGCGCCTGTTGGACCCGAATGTCAATTATACCAGCACCAGTGTACTGCCGTCTTTTGGGCGCTGCACAGCGTATTTATGATTTTTTGCCACCCTGAAAAGATTTACGCTGTATTTTTCTGCTGCTGGTCTGTGTTTCATCATTACAGCTACAAGATATCACTGCTGGGGACAAACTTTACAGTGTGCTTAGGATGCATTTTAGTACACATTGGTAAGCAAAAACAAACCATGAAAAGCAATTTTACAAGGAAAATATAAAATGACATTTGGTGTCATCTAGGTCCTGCGTTTCCATTATTGGCAAGTCACAATGCAAGTTCTGTACAAATAAATGGACAAACACTTCAATCCCGTTCTGCCCATTGCGCTTTATGGCATCTTGACCTACAGTGTCACTACAAAACATTAGGAAAAAAATGTTAAGGGTTAACAGGAATCAGAATATCCCCCCCAAAAAGTTGAGAACACAGGTTCTCCAGAGAATACACTCCAAAATGGCGAATAGAGCTTCAAAGAAAACACAGAAGCTGGACAGATCAAATCACTATGGAGAAACAGTAAATGAAAGGGGAGAAACATGGGGGACCATCGAGAGCAGGATGGCCATGGTTCTTAAAGCAGACCAACAGTCCAAAATGACTTAAACCAGCACAACAAACAGTGCTAATATGCATAAAAATTCATTTACCTTTTTTTAACTCCTGCTATAGAACAAAATGGTGGCCCATGCATTTTACCTGCAAACAGGAAGTGCTGCTGAGTTTCCTGTTCCTGTGCATTGTTAACCGAATCCAGGCAGCAGCATGGCTGAGATTCTGGGAGAGGAATCTCCAAAATGGTCACTATCTTTCTTTTCCAGCTGTGCCAGGCTGTTGGTCCGGTTTAAAGTTGAAGGATTTGCATTTTCAACACTGTTCTTTCATCTGAGATCCCCTCATTGCCAGGACCGAGCTCCCTGTTTTTCAGTTACACACAGCTGGTGAAACTCCCTGACAAATGGGACAGATGTTGTCGACACCCAGCGAAAATAATACAATCAAATGTGGAGATAGTGTTTCACGTTAAAGCACAAACCAAGGCAAATGATAGTACACCCCATCTTAGTTTAAGGTGTATTTAAAGGGAAAGTCCACTTTTGATTACATTTCTAAAGTGTATAGTTTTTGTGCCAAAAGGTTGTGCTCAAGGTGCTGAGCTGATCTAGTACGTTTTTATCTTTTTCCTATGCAAATGTGTGTTTTATGGAAGCACCACACGTAAAGTCTGTACACCAAGAAGAGAGAAGTGAGTCCTGTACACACAGAACACTGCTGCTATGGCCATGGCTGAGGCCAGGAAGCCCAACCTTACACATGACCAGCAGCAGTGTTCTGTGCAGCTATCTGCAATTTGTTGCTATGGGCATTAATATATGCTAACATTCCAAAAATTACAAATTGCTAGATCAGGAACATGGGGGAGGTTAAAACCTCCCTCAAACCTCACCAAACTGTAGCCCCCTCCCTCCAGTTTTACCTTATTTCTTCTGGGTCCCTTGGATTCTGGCTACCTCCCGACAGGCGCACAGTGCCTTGCATCCCATATGGCACTGTGCGCGGCCCACAATCTCGTACCTGCTCAGTGCTCAAAATGGGATGCAATGGAGCTGCCCAAAATTCCGCTAGATTTCGCTGAGTGGCGTGAGACTTTGAAGAGCTGTGCTGTAATTTACAGATAGCTAAGCTGATGGGGGGGGGGGGGGGGGAATGGGGCCCTGAAGCAGCCGGATGTAGCCCAAAAGGTAAGTAAGGGCCTATAAGGGGGGGGGGGGGGGGATCAGACCCCCTTTAAGACTTAATTTTGCCACAAAAAATGTACACTTTCAAATATTCATTTAAAAGTAGACTTACCCCTCAAGGAACAAACCCTATGATTTCCCTTACCCTTATTTGAGATGCCCCACTGCGTGAATGCCCCTGAAATGCCCGCTCTGCTATCCCACAGCTTATGTGCAGGCTTTGCTCCAATCAGTGTTCAGTGCTATAAGTAACAATGAATGGCACAGAACGCATGCTTACCACCAGCTGTGGGTACCCACGCCAGCCATTTAGATAGACCTGGCACAAGAGGCTACAGCAGCCAGAGGGACCCTAAGGATGTCACCATGCTGCACATGTGCTGTGGGATTGCCAGAAAGGTAACAGAGTAGACTTCAAACAAAAGAAACCTATAGCCAAGGGCAATAATATATAATATATAATAATAGCCCAGTGGGCAATTATTGCGCGTTACTGTTACATAAGGGCAGCCATTGCTTGGTGGAAGGTTAGATTTAGTTCTTGTATTATTCTTGTATTCTTGTGTTACTTGTATTTCTTTGTATTCATAATACCTGTGCCATTTATTCTATACGTGTTACCTTTATAACCTGTACCTGTGCTATTATAATTAATTTGTGACACACAATGGAAAACAATGGTGCTAATTTAGTAGTAATAATAGTTATTACATTTACAAAAGAATAAGTATATAGAGTGTGTATTTCATTGTATTCATATCACCTGTACCTTTGTTTATATATTTGTTACCTTTATAACCTGTACCTGTGCTATTATAATTAATTTGTGACACACAATGGAAAACAATGGTGCTAATTTAGTAGTAATAATAGTTATTACATTTACAAAAGAATAAGTATATAGAGTGTGTATTTCATTGTATTCATATCACCTGTACCTTTGTTTATATATTTGTTACCTTTATAACCTGTACCTGTGCTTTTATAATTAATGTGTAAAGCACAATGGAAAACAATGGTGCTAATTTAGGAGTAATAATAGTTATTACATTTACAAAAGAATAAGTATATAGAGTGTGACCTTCCGGAGCACACATTTTTAATGCGTTATGTACTGTACAGGAATATACCGCTTATACATAGGTGACAGTATGTTTTCGAGAAAGTATCATCCGGGTTATTTATGCGGAGGGTGGTAGAGGTCTTCCTTGCATTACATCTGCTGCTTTTGTTAACTTGTGTTGTAAGATCCCCCTTGCTCAGCCCCCTCCTCTCCTTTCACAGAAAGACCTCCCTGACATAGGGGGTCTAAAAATACAAAGATGCAACAAGTAGTCGGAGCATGGTAAGCACAAGCCAATCCCTGGCTGTGCTATGCATAGCACCCAATCCTGCTCCTGCTCACTATCTCACTGGGGATTAGAAAATACTCATCTTAGTTGTATATGGTCATGGCTAAGGCATTCCTGGGAGTCCATGCTTCTGACGTTCAGGGGGGAGGGAAAGGAGGAAAGACTAAAGAGGGAGGGGGGATAGGTTTACTTTAAAACCAAGACCATCCTGGTATCCACACTTTCAAACAAGTTTGCTAAAAGCCCTCTGCTTTCAGCTGTCAGCTGTCTCTGCCTTCCCTATCTTCCTGTTAGCTGGGACGCCTCCATCCCTGGATCAGCACTTCAACTTCACCAGTTTACATTAGCCAAAGGCTTTCTTTTCCTGACAGATCTCTTTATCACAGACTAGCTCTGTTGTATTTCTCTGTGCACCTCTGCTCCCCACAAAGAAGGACTGAGTGAAAGGAAACAGAAGACAGGAAAAGGAGCAGAAAGGTGGAAGCGGATTACACTGTGATAACTCGCACACCCCCCTCCTGGCTCTCTCGCAGTGTGAAAGCTCGCTGAAAGAGTTAATCACAACTTGCCAAGAAAGATCTCACTGTTTCCAACAAGAGGACGAATAATAAGGGAACTAATTTGATTGTTGAGCTCTGTTTCAGCAGCTTGAACTTGATTTCACAGTGTGGGTTTGGAACTAGCTATCCTTACACCCCCTAATTTTTTTTTTGGGTTTCTCCACCCTTTTTTCCTCTGGTTGATCCCTCTTATAAAAAGTCAAAAGCTCCAAGTCTAAAGCCATCATGAGCACTAACGATTACTACGACCAACACCAGTTCTACCAAGGCGAGGAGGCAGACGAGATGCCAGCTACAGAGAAGGACCTGGCAGAAGATGCCCCCTGGAAGAAGATTCAGCAGAACACATTCACCAGGTGGTGCAATGAGCATCTCAAATGTATGAACAAACGTATAGGGGACCTGCAGAAAGACCTGACCGATGGCCTTAAACTCATAGCTCTGCTCGAAGTGCTCAGTCAGAAGAAGATGTACAGAAAGTACCACTCCAGACCTAACTTCAGGCAGATGAAGCTGGAGAATGTGTCTGTGGCGCTGGAATTCCTAGACAGAGAGCACATCAAACTGGTGTCCATAGGTACAGTCTGATTTATTACTTTATTTGTTTGATTGGCTTTAATATTTATTCTAATAATGATTTATGATATCTTTAGTATTATCATTATAGTTATTAAGTTATTAATTTACTACTACCATCATCATTCTGCGTACAGTAGCAGTTCTAAAGTGAAATAGTTGAAAGATACTAAAGGTGTATTCTGTTAAGTTGTAACATTTTATTGATTGGTTGATTGGTTGATTGATTGATTGATTGATTTATTAAGAGTTTGGGCCATATTATAATACAAGGTTAACATGGAAGATATTGATGTAACTGGCTATACGCCTTAAAATGTGGTTGTACAATCTCACCAGATTTTCAGGTGTATAGCCAGCTTATAAACATCTACCAGCTGAGGCGGACTGGCCATAGGGAGACCCAGGAAAATTCCCGGTGGGCTGTGCTGCTTTGGGGCCAGTTGGGTTGCTTTTTCTCCCACACCCAATCCCTGCCCTCCTTAGTCTCCCTGTACCCAGCCCCACTGTACCCACAAGCCAGAAACCCCAGCCCCCAATACAAGCATCATGGCTGTATACCCCCCCCCTTCCCTTACTACTAAACCAATGATTTCAGAGTGGCCATATCCACCCCTGCAAATAACATTCATGATAACTGAAATGGGGGGGGGGGGGGGCATCAGCAGGGATTTCTGTGGGATGGGCTGGTAAAATCCCAGGCTGCTTTTTTCAGTCCCAGTTACCCACAAATTGGTTCAGTGTCTTACTGTATATGGCTGGTCCAACAAGTAAATACTAAAGAAAATGGTGTGATGCGACAGACAGCTCCAGAGAGTTGCTAGGCCATGGCAAAGGTAACTGATTAGGAAGAAAATGTTCCCTTGAAAAACTGATTCAAAATATTATAGGGAAAATGCTGAACTGTCATAGCAAAATTCACTTCTCAATAGGTTGGTTGCCGGGAGATGTACATATTTATATGTTGCATGACAACCTGGCAACCAACCTTTATGTAGATTGAGATGAGATCAGCAGTTTGCAATAGGAGTTGCTTAGATTCCGTTATACCTAACCCTCTTTAAACTGGACCAAAACCCAGAACTGAAAGCTCTGCTGCTTGATTCCCTCCCCCTGGGGCATCAAAATTCGGGATGTCCTGCTGAAACCTCCCAGGTCACCCGGTAAACTCACCTTCTCCCCTACTCTAATGGTTGGACGAGTGGCCGTGCATGCAACCAGGGAAAGGTGAATTAGACTGGGAGACCTGGGAGCTTTCACACAGCAGGACACCCCCGATCGGGGTGCCCTGGTGGCAAGGACCAAAAGCCAGGATAGTCAAAATTAATATTAATGGTCCACTTTAATATTTAACCTAACTGAAGACATTCACAGGTTCTAGGTATAGCTTGTTGGGCTTTAGGCAAAGAACCTGGGGGATGAGTATGGCAACCTGGCAACCAACATTTTCAGATCAGCCGGGACAATCCCTAGGTTTCTCTTATATAATTACATAATATGTTACAGCTTTAGAAAACCAAACAAAACACAGAAAATACACTGACTACATGAAAACTACATAACGGAGCATTCAAGGCCAAAGAATATAGCAGCCATAGAAGTATAGATAGACATGTGCACACAGCTACAGCATAACACGCCTCTTTCCCATATTTGAATCTGAACACACCTCCCGTCTTTGTAACAATCACTATAATACTATAATCATTTATAATCACTGGTCATAGGGTCATTGTAGCAGTCTAATCGCCACCCTCTGGGAAAAACTAAAAGTGAAAGAAGATCTGTAGATCCTACTCCAGTGAGGACATCAGGTTGTAGTTCTTTATAGATGAAAGTAGCATCTAAGAGGTGAACTCCTCTTTAGTGCAATGTCGTATAGTATAGTATATTTTGCAAATAGATTGTATGCACTAGAGTTTTAAAGAGCACATAGGATACAACCGCAGTGAAAGACATGCCACACACTGTCACAGCTGACACCTACTAGAGCAGGAATGTTGGTGGCTGGATGTGTGTGCTGTGGCTTCCAGTCCCCCAGCCAAGAGAAGCCTGGAAAAGGTAGTCCTGGGAAAGGAGGAATGCAGGAAGTGTCAGGAAGACTCAGTGCATGGGCGTACATACCTTACAGTCAGGGAAGGCAGCTACTACCAGGCCCATGGCAGAAGGGGCCCCAATGAGAGCTTCCTAACCCCACCTGTGACAACAGCAGTATGATGTGTTCGAGCACTGTCTACAAGGAGATCCTTAGCTTCTCTAGGGTGCAATGTTTCCCGCTGGCACCCTTTATATAGAGCACTCAGAGAAACAAGCACCGCAGGTGCCTTACCGGGCCACACCAACCTGGGCCCCACAGGCACAGGGATAACCTATGTTCTCCTGCCTTAGATCAGTCACATCCAGCATTGCTTACTGCTTCTGTCATGGAAAAATGGTCAGCAAAGTATTTGCTATCACCCTTTTTGTGATGGGAACCCCCAAAGGGCCTCACAGTTCAAGGGCGGACCGGGAGTTTCCCTGGTAAGCTAGTGAACCAGGCCGAGGCTGGTCTCTGACTGATTGGTCTACTCACAAACCAAGGCTGCAGTTCCTGCACTTCACTGCATGTATTTTACTGCTGGGGATTTTTTTAGGAGGGGGTCTGTGAAATGTATGCCCCTGAATGAGATGGAACATGTTAGGCACTTTAGGGTGTGCTTTAAGATGATACATAGTTGTGGTGGTAAATAATGTCTCTAACTTCTTTTTTCGACTCACTATATTTTATAATATAAATACGTCCTAAATTCATAGGGCACATTGCTATAGCTATAGCATTAAACTGGTCCTAATATCCAACGTTTGTAAAACTTTGATTTTTATAATGGATCTTTTTAATTGTTTTAAGCAGACAACGTTCCCTGGCATATTGCTGGTTCCTAGGGACGCTAAACCTACTGCCATCAATAAGCCCTGTATTGAGCCCTGCATATAAGACACACTCATACAGCCAAGCTTTATCCAGTAAGGCACAGGAAACAGCTGCACACATCTGTGGCAGCTGCATCTTCTCCAAGGAGGCTTGAGGCACAGCTGTTTGCAGTCCACATTAAAGAGCACCCAGTATCGAAAAGGTGAGTATCTCCTAAAGAGCTTATATGGAGGGAGTAGAGAGTAGGTGCGTTAGGGAACTTGCAGGTACTGATAGTACTTGCAGGTCTTGGTGTGGGTCTGCTTTAGGAACCCCCCTCCCCATATAAGCCAGCTGTCTGCTGTGATTTTCCTCATTCTGGCTTCTGGGTTTTCTGATCTTGAGTGAGTGATGGTTTCAATGCACCATGAAGATCAAGGGGATGAATGACCCATGATCCCCTGCACTGTGGCAGTCAGATGGAGGCAATTTAAAGTGCCACACCTCTGGCCTGGGACCAAAAATGGAATTTTCTAGCCCCCGGCAGGGGCTAGTGGTGTGCAGGGGCTTTTTTTACCCTTAGGGTGCTTGGGGTGGGATGGAAGGGTTTTGAGTCTAATTTTGACTTTATGTCAAAATTACTTAGTTGGTAGAAATTATGCATCAATAGCAGGAGATATTGGGCCTTCTGGCAGCATTGTCAGCAGCCTATGGACAAAGCAATAAGAAAACTTTTGGTTGACTTTGTCTGTTTCCAGATGAAAAGTAGCAATTCATTACCCTATTCCGTCATGTGATTGGAAGACAATTTGTCAGAATGATGTCATCATAATGATGCCACTAAT
This sequence comes from Gastrophryne carolinensis, assembly GCA_027917425.1. Classification (NCBI taxonomy): domain Eukaryota; kingdom Metazoa; phylum Chordata; class Amphibia; order Anura; family Microhylidae; genus Gastrophryne; species Gastrophryne carolinensis. The sequence continues at coordinate 257,900,115 of CM051238.1, forward strand.
GGATTTCACCGGGAACTGAGTCTAATGTATGACAGATTATTTTAATGCTTCTGTGCCATGTAACATCTGGTTAAGCTATGTGTGCGAGTTATCTTTAGAATTATATACAGTATCCATGGTGCTAACAAACATTATGTAAATATCAAATAGGGATCTTTACCCGTATCATGCAACAGAGAGTTGAAAGTGATTTTTTAGCAGATATATTGACATTTGGCCCATATCTTAGAAAAATGTGACATAGCTAAAGTTTACTTTGTTGTACACACAAATCTGAGTGATGTGATTTTATCTGAATCACGTAATGTAGAACATGGTATATTTAGGGTTTATTTAAGAAATGCTAAGGCCATGTAGTGCCAGATGAAAGTCAGGTGAATGTCAGGTCCCAGTGAAAATGGTGTAGTCAAGTCAAACATCCAAAGTGCCTCTGATAGTGCCACAGGTAGTGTCCCATCTATCAACAGTGCGAGCGAGTCCCCTATAGAGCCACATAAGACCAGGCACTGTGTGGCCTTATCCCTTACATTTCAATTTGCTGGGATGGTTATAAATATGTTGGTAATTTTTTTAGGACTGGTGCATGTGCCACATGATACCTGGGCTGTTTGGAATTGTTTTTGCATGCATTTGATGAACTTTGGGGTTGCGCTGCTAACTTGCGTTTTAGCCCATGAAAAACATGTGGCATACCTTTCAAGCATCCCCAATGCAATTCCCAGGGTTTTCTTTTTTTCAGACTGGCATCCCCCCCAAAATAACAAATGTGGGTTGCCACAGGTACTGTGTGACTGGACTTTTTAATGCTGTTCTTTACCTGCTCTCCCAACTGGCACTATAAGGCCAGTGCTGTGCCCAGCTGCTGGCTGGAAGCAAACGCAATCTGGGCACTCACTCAACAGTGTAGGTGCTGATAGCATCTCAGAAGAGATGGTCATCTAGTGGCACATGAAAATTTCTTAAATTATGCCCCCCATGTACAGCTCTTTACCTGCATAGAGGTAGGCTTGTCTCTCACTGCTGTGGCGTAAGGTTACCTCTAGGCCCTCACCGCTATTCCCCGTGGCTGAGTGGCCTCTGACCTATACTTTTTACAGCTCATTGGTAATGAAGGCAAAAGGCTGGAGGCTGCTTGGACGAATTGACAGATTGTAGGCTACTTACTGGGTGAAGGGCCAGCGACCACCCATGCTGGCAAAAGAACCACACATGGTGGCAATGGTCTTGGCAGTGGTGGTGAGGACCCGAAGGCAGAGATGGTGGCAACAGACCAAGAGGTGCCTTTTTTACTTCCAGGCCACACAAGTGGTTGATGTGAACAAGGCCTAATCTTGAAGCACACACTTTTCAGTAGCAGGGTGGCCCAAGTCCTATGCCGACATCCAATAGTATACCAATTAATTTTATTCATCTAAATAACTGGAGTGCAGAAATCAACCAATACATACTGGTTAAAGAGAAATCTAAAGGTTAATTGCTGTCCATGGAGAGTGACCAGAGCTTGGTGTAATGCCACAAAGGAAGAAGTATTTGGTTTCTCGACAAACACTGTCTTAAACTTGGGAGGGGTCCATAGATGGCCATTGCATGCTTGCGCACACATATCAATTCTTCCTCCGCATTTAACACATCCATGCAGTGTACACATGCCTGGGAATTAAAACTGCCACCCTCTGGTCACAAGGATACTTCCTTACCTCTAGGCCAAAACTGCTACATATGCCTGCTATTATCTTTGAGCCTGAAGACTGTATTTCCACAATACTGCTGTTTTTGGCATACTGAGAAACGTTTAATGTGTATAACCATATCTTCCAACTTTTCATGGTGGGAAAGAGGGACAATTTTGAAATGAAACCACAGCCCCTCAGAGAGAGATGGATAAGAGATTGCAACAGTTATAACATCATAAACACATTGAATAGGCAATTGAATCATTTATTGATGCAGATCTGCATGTTAAACCTCAAAGAGGGGCAAAGGAGAGCAACGAGGGACAGGGGGACATGGACTCAAACGAGGGACAGTCTCTCCAAATGAAGGATAGCTGGACAGTATGGTATAGCACCCATGGCCTGGGCTGTTTAACTGCTTCATTCTCTACTAATAAATTTGGACAAAAATAGGGATTCCCATCACCCATGCTTTCTTAGGCTCTGCAGTTTAGGGCCCTGTCACTGGATTCATAACTTGGATGTGGGTCCGATCAGTCAACAATCAGGTCCAATGGGGATGGACAGCGTATTTGTTCTGCTTCTATAACAATCAGCTGTTTAGGCTGCTGACCATAGAGCATCTGAAAAAACTAGTCATGCTTGTGGTTAAAGCTTAGTTTGTGACATATTTCCAGTATTTAGAGGCTAACTGTGGCCAGGTTATTGAATATGATATGAGTACTAGTTGTTTTAGAGACCAATTTATCACTAGCACCTCACAGCATCACATGAGCATCTGTGGAGAGACGCTATTAGCGCCTCGGCCTCTGGCAGATGGCGCTGTTAGTGTTGGGCACTGTAGGCTACCCATGGTGCTTAGTGTTTTTTTTCTAATGAAGATAGCGACAGGTAGTGCCGGTGGGGAGGGCCAGAAATCATTTGTATTTAACATGTAAATGAACAACGCCAGCGCAGACGCTCTGACACCACGATACTCAGGCATACAGCGCCATGTGCAATACAAAAAAGGTTTTAATAGAGGATGGCTGCACAGTGATCAAGCGAAAACACATGGAGTGACATTGGGGACATACATATGACATGACACATGATTGGCAGGCATGAAAACACAAGTTAGCAACAGGTAACCTAAGTACAATAATGAACAAAATAACATTCAGAACAGGCCAGGGATCCTGTGTCACTTGACTGAGCACAAAACAAATTAAAATACGCTAACCAGAAGTCATAAAAAAAGGGACTGGAATGGCTAATTGAAGTTGATAGGAAAACGACACTGAGCATCTGATGTGATGCGGCGCTGTGTGATGTGATGCGCTAACAAAGCACACGGCGCTCTTGATACATGGAACGATGCATAGCACTAAACATTTTTTTGCATCATAAATATGACTTGCTGGTGGCACTCATGAAAAGCACCTGTTGCTACATGGTGTTAAAGTTTCTTAAATAAACCCCATAATGTTGAATGTACACAAAGGTCAGTTCAAGATCATAGAAAAGCTTGGAATCTATGATATTTTTTTCTAATCTTTGTTTCAGTGGCACCAGCCATTGCTTTCTGTGGTCAGCAGGGGTGCAGCTATAGGGGGGCAGGGGTTGCGACCTTAGGCAAGGGGGCTCCTCCACCTTTTGTTTAACAATTTTATCCGTTTTTAACTGCCGCCCCCCTACCCTTTAAACTACTATAGTGGTCCACTGGATCCCTTACTAGTTCAAGGTAGTGAAATAAAAAAAAAAACACACCACAAAATATTTTTATTATTCTAAAGTCATACTACACTTACCTACGGCATCTTTACTCAGCGGCAGGTGGTGTTCTTTCACTGTTCCAGGGACTCGGTAGCATGCTGTCGGCGCTGCGGAAGGAAGGGGAATAAGCGCCCCCCTTTCTCTCAACTGGCATTGTATGAGGCTCTGAGCATTCACTGCCAATGGGAGAGGTAATTATAGCGCCGGACATGGCTTCACAGGAATCTCCCTAGCATCATTTGACAGCGACAAAATTTACCTGCCATCATGGTGGGTAACTTGCCATTAGCCCCCTGCCCCATTACACGTATCCCTAAAGCCCAGGGGTGTACTGAAGAGCCCAGTAGCCATCAGCATGTGCCCGGTGTTCACCCCTGGGAAGGGGTTTGCCCTGCATTTACCCAACTCACAATAGTCTAACTGTTGCTCATTGTGCTTTAATCAAAAGAACTCGAGTGAGAAACTTCCAGAATTTTCACACCTGCCTGTTTCATTTTATATTGTACATAACCAAATATATTAATAATTTCACATTAGCATTCATCACATTTCAATTCTTGACATGCATGACCACTTAAAACCAGCTGATAGCGTGTATGTTACTTATTTATCCAACAATACCAGTTGGTGGAAGATTCCTAAAATTCCACTCTCATGAAGCATTTGTCTGGTGAAAGCCTTCAACACCCTCGAGTCCTTACCCTTCACTTACATTCCTCGTGAAAAGACATACATTTGTTAATGGGTTCTATGTACCCAGTAGTCCAACTCATCAATAACCCAAAAGCACAATAGTTTAGCCTTTAGACCCTCATGTTTGGGGGCATCTCAGGACTGGACAGTGTGGAGGCTTTTACTTATAGGAATCCTCTACTAGTTGACACCTCCAGTACTGTGCCTTCTCTCAGCTTGGCACCGTGTGTAAGGAACTATACTTCCTCATCTGCCCCTCCAGTGCCACTACGCTGATGAGGGCCACCAATGCTAGCTCAAGGGGCTAGTCCAGACCACTCCCCCTCCCTCTGTATTAAGGGGCTTGAATGACACTCTCAGAGATGCCATTCTGACCCAGTTAACCCCTGAAGCAAGATTTTGGGCTCTTACAGACCCCGCGCATTACACTGATTATTATCACAGACCCCAGGCCATACCCACGTGTTTCATAGCAGAAATCATGAGGTAGAACTGTAAACCGTGATATCTTGGCCATGTCTTCTTCAATTTAAAAACGAAAAAACAGTTTAGGGCAGTGCCAAATCTAGCCTGCTACAATTGTTTAACAACTGGTTATGTCTGAAATCACTTTAAAAACAAGATGCTTCAAAATTCAACTGAACCTTCACCTTGAATAAGGTTTGATTTCATGGTGAATGCTATGAAAACAGGATGCAATAGGAGAGAGAACCCTGTGCTTGCGGGCTTACATTCTAAAGGATTAGAGTTGTAGTAATAAGGTTAAGGATCAGAAGTGGTAGGTATTACGTTTTGTGGAAGGATGAAAAATATGGCCCACTTCATATATATACTATTTAGAAAATAAATTATATAGTTTTTAAAAAGCAAAATATCCTGAACCAGATGCAGATCTGTCAAAAATGGTACAGTTGTGAGGCAGCTGGTCATACCAGGTGTCATTTGAAACAGAAACCTGTTTCATAGGTTTCACACTTTTTTCTGTGTTACCCAACCAACAAATCAGATTTGTTTCCGTGAAAGCTTTGGGCCTGCGTATAGTAGTCTTTATCAAGGTCTACACACAAACGTGGTACTCGCCCCAATTTAAAGTGGGTGTAAAGTCTAAAACATCTGCTCATTAGGAAGTCCAAGATTAGGCAAATACTCACCTGTTCACAGAAACCAAGTTCCAAAAACCACCACACACTTGCTACCAATATTCAAACTTCCATAGTTAGGTGTTGCGGCCCATGGCAGCATTGCAATGTACAAATATCCAAAAAGGATCAGCACTCCAAGAAGTCCCAAAGGTGACTGCATTAATTCATAAACAGCAAGCAGTTAAGTCCAACGTTTGGGAGTCAAGCAGACATGCATCATCAAGTCATTACACTGTGCCCATGAGTCTGCTTGATCTGATGCTGATTGCCGATCATGATTTGGTTGCTTGATTGCTTGATACAGGGCAGATTCGCTCTGATGCGGAGGGGTGGGGTTTCCTGCCTCTCCGCACTGGGCACCCCAGGCTGTGGCGGCGATGATTTATGATCTGTGTGCCATTAGGATACCCAGGTTACAATTGGGGGACAGAGGGGCGTCATCAACATATGTGGCATCTTATGTTATTTTTATTTTATGTTGGTTTACGATGTGGGCCACTGTGGTAATAGTTTGACAGGTGTGACGTGAGGTGTGATGTCACGTGGGAATCAGGGGGCAGTGAGGGAGGGGTATAAGAGATGCACATGAATGGTTCGCATTAGCTGTCCCTTGTATATTAGGAGGCATAGGCACAGTGTAATGGCTTTGTAAGTTTCCTTGAAAAAGGGTCCCTGCGTGACTGCATGACAAAACACTGGCTATAACTGCTAATACAATCACGTTTGGAATTTGAGTGCTGACTCTTTTTGAATATTTGTTCACAGAGACCAATACTGAGAACTTGCTTGATGTTTGGGCTTCCTAAAGGGCTTCTAACAGATGGCCATCCCTATTTTAGGAAACCAAAACATCAGGCAAATACTCACTTTTATGCATAGCTGCACTTTTATGCATAACCCATAGGGCTCTGTGGGCAGACATGCACCACTGTGCATGGCACCTCCCAATGGCCCCCAATAGCAGCCGGCATTAAAATGGGACACACACATGGAGCAGGCGTGTGTTCCTGTTATTTTGGGCTTGATTTATCAAGCACTTCTGACAGACAATGCCATATCAGTGCAAATTAGTGTGCAAAATATCATTTATATTTTTAGCATGTTGCTGCACCACTAATGTTCTAAAAAATATTTTTCTCCCATGCACCAACATGCGCCAGTGCACTACTCTATGTGGCATTGCCTGTTAGAAGTGCTTGATAAATGAGGCCCTTTGTGGACTTGCCTTCAGCAGATAAACCATTCCAAATCAGGATGCCTGGAAGGATTGGAGACACATCGGCTGAGGAAATTCAGACTAGATCTTCTTTATGCCAGCACGGTTAATATTACGGTATTTCCTTCACCATTTAAAATGCAATTTTATCATTTTTTGAACCTCAGTACTCGCTCTTAAAATGAAAGCAAAACTAAAATCTGGCATTATTTTACCTATAAGGTTGCCTTTTGTAATTTATATTAGAAAGCAAAAGTGTGGCCACATTGTGCCCTAACCACTTGTAAATGTACAATTACAGCTCGGAAAATCCAGGAACAGAAATTTCCTGTTGGTTAGAGTTCAAATGATTCAACAGAATGCCATTGTTCCTGGTCAGTTCACAGACATGCTAATTCTCTAGCATAGCCCTGGTTGGAATTTGTGAGTTTTGTTACGTTTTGTAAAATGATTTGCCTATAGCTAACAGATTTTTTTCTGATAAACGTGTATGTAGGTTGCTGGCAGTTGGTTGTAATGACATGCATGCATTTCTTTGTCCCCAGCAAAAGACATGCAGTTTAAAGTATAATAGACTTGAAATGAGCTCTCTCATATTTAGGCATTGAAGGTAAAAATAAACCTTAGATGAAATCCACAAGTGCTATCTAACAATGAACTGTGAATGTTTGTGTGTGCATGGAGCGGTGGAGATAAGCCCTGCACCTCCTACTGTGAGCAGACATGACAGGTGTGTGTGACACTGAGCAGGCCCCTCATCACTGATACGGCTAATATTTCCTGCAAGAGAAAACGCTAAGGACAAGGGGAGAGACGTTTATGTATGCCTGTAATATTCCCTGCTATTGTGCTCATTGAATCAAAGTCAATCAGATGTATAATGCACATCTCTCTATACCATCACCATACGTGGAAGCAAGTAGGCTGTAATGAATTTATACTAAAGGCCAGGGGGTTGGGGGAGGATCACACTGAATGATGCTGTATGGTGGATGACTACTTTTGACTTATGACTATTTTTTTCTACAAGAGACTCAGAAACTTAGAGCCCAGTTTATTACTAGCACCTTGTAGCGCCACTTGAGCGTCTGCTGAGAGGTGCTATTAGCGCTTCAGCTGCAACGCCGCCCACAGGCAGGCGCCGCTGCTAGTGTTCTGCGCTGAAGGCTTTGTGGTGCTGTACCTTTGCTTGAGTGTTTTGCATTGGAGATAGCGACAGGTAGCGTTCCACCACTCCATTGTGAATTTAAAGCGGACCAAAACCCAGCCGATTTTTTAATTTTTTTTGTAATTACTGGCCAACATGCCAAGGACCCGGTTAAGCTGATTCAGTTAACTTCTAACCCCCTGCAAGGCATCGCATCCATTTATTTTTGTCACCGCCATCTTGGATTTCGGATTAGGCGGAAGTTTGACCTGAGTTTTGACCTGCATGCGCAGTAGCTATAGGAAGTGCCACTTACATCATGTAGGCGAAGCACGCAGTGTGCAGGTTCCAGAGTGAGGACGTCTGGACCAAGGAGGCCACACCCACAGGAATGACGAAAAGAAGAAAATGAAAGTAAAATCACGCAATTGGGCGAGGAGGAGGAATGTACGTCTAAGGAGCAGCATTGTCACTCCAACGATCGTCTGAGCTGCAGTGCGGCGAGGGTCATCAAAAGGTAAGTCTGCCTGTATGTTAATTGTTTTAAAGGACATTTGTTTTGGTGGGTTTTGGTCCACTTTAACATGTAAAAACCACAGCACCAACGCTCCAAAACCGTGACTCTCAGACATACAGCGACAGGTGCAATGGCAAAAAAAGGCTTTTAAAAAAGATAGCAGCACAGTGACAATGCGAAAACGTATCGGGGGCACACAAATGACATGACACATGATTGGCAGGCATAAAAACACAAGTTTTCCGCAGATAATGAAGAAAAAAACAATAAATGAAGAAAAAAACATTCTGAACAGCCCAGGGATCCTGTGTTAGTTAAATGAGCTAAAAAAAAAATAGAATGGACCATTGAAGTATATGGGAGAACGACAATGCGCGCCTGATATTGTGTGTCGCTGCTGGGCATACAGTACCGATGCTCACAAAACACCCGGCGCTCTTGATACATGGAACACTATGAGGTGCTATGAGTGGCACTAAACATTTTTTTGCGACATAAATATGACTTGCTGGTGGCACTAAAGAAAAACACCTGTCTCTACGTGGCACAAGCATTATTATTAAATAAGGCCCTGAATATTCTACTATTCATTTCCACTGTTAACTGCGCAGCAGAGGTTATAGCGGACCAAAACACACCGAACTTGTAAAATGCATTTGGTCAAAGCCCCTGTCGATACTCCCTTCTTAGGCTGTAGAACTAGAGATGGATATTTTTGCTTTTGGAATTGCCCTGGAACACTGTATTTTTTGCTGTCCCTCTCTGTAAGATGGCAGGAGATCAGTTATTGCGTAAGTGTGGCAATGATATTATTGCCAAACACAACAGTGGCAATGAATGGAGGAGGCGGAGCTTTAGAGCTAGAACAGGCGCCATTATCTGGGATTAGAGTGAAACTGGAGCAGTGAAAACAGGCAAATGGTGCTCCTCATGGGTTGAACAATTCAAGGGATGCTAGTTAAAAATGTGGGATTTGGTCTGCTTTAAAACTGGTGGAATGACTGTAACTCACCTATTCGCATCTACTGGCTGGTCTCTGGTCATTGCATTAACATACCACCAACAACAGCAGTATCTAACGGCATTTCCTTAAACTGTATGGGCAGCTTTAAGCAAGAGGGTGAATAAATTAAGCATCGTTGAACAAATTAACTGCAACACATTAACTTCCATTAAAATTCATATTAAGTAAATATTACCAAGTATAGCCCTAGGCTATACACTTCTCATAAACAACATGAATGTAGAAGAAAATCTCATTTCTGGAGGCCTGAACAGATAACTGTGGATGACTCATCTCAGGCTCAAAGTTCAAGCTGACAAATTACAGTAGAAAACCCCTTAAGATATGTTGGCACCATATTATGTCTATCTTCCTATCCATTGGCTCTGTATCAAAAACGTGCTAAACTGGGGCCCTGATTTATTTAGCACGTCTGCAAGGCAATGGCAATTCAGTGCAAATTAGAGTAGTGAAAAATATGATTTATACATTTTTCAGCATCTTGCTGCACTGTCAATGTTTTGTGCTTCTTCTAGTACAGCAACATGCCCAAGTGTGAAAAAAAATGTTTTATTATATTTTTTATTACTTTATTAATTTGCACAGATGTGGCTCTGTCCAGCAGAAGTGCTTGATAAATCAGGCCCTAAATAAAAATGCTTAGAATTGCCTGAAATTTTCCATGAACGTGAACATGTGGCATTTGGATGACTATCCTTGTTCTATCAGCCTTTCCTGAACATGCCATAATAGAAGAGCTGGCTCCATCTTTTTCTAGTCTTTTCTGAACACCCTAGATGGTCTAAAAGTACTATAACAATATACTGGCTTTCATGAGAGATCTATTAACAACTTCCCTGAATGACTGGACCCCTGGCCAAGCTCTAAATCTTCCAGCAGGGCCCTCAATGATCAAGGACATCAGATGGATCTCCCTGCTTGCTGCCTATGACATGCCATACATCAGCAGGAGTCCAAATGGCATGTATCAGTGGGTTTCCTGTCACAGGGTTGTGCTCTATACATCCTACATTTAGGGATCACTACATTTTGGTTAGGTTTAAAACATGACTGTCTCCAGTTTGTATTGAAGATGCACTTTGCGTAAAGTAAAACTGAGTAAGCAGTAAAGTGCGAGAGAGAATTGAAAGTGGTCGAACACCCACTCACTTTTTAGAAAATGGGTGTTGGACGCTATAGTGAGAGTCAAGGGGGCATTGACAGAGCCCCCCGCAAATACATCTCTGCAAACCTCCATTCCAATTACCTTCACTGCAATCCCTTGTCGAAATCAGTGTTTGGCCTTCTGTAAAAACACGGACCACAATCCTGTTGGTGGTCAATTTCCTGGCAATTACGACAGGCATTAAATTTCATCCTGGGATTGTAGTAGAGGCTGTGAAATGGGGGGTTTACAGGGGGGTGGTAATCCAGATTACTAGAGCCTGTGACTGTTACTATAGTCTCCAACGCTCATTCTCGAAAGGATGGATGTTGGACCTTTTTAAGATGCAGCTATACCTGCCCTTATTGCCTTCCAACCCCACAGTTAGCGTACTGTGTCCAGGCCCAGGCTTTATCAGGCCCGGGACTTCCTCTTAGCACCACTTGGCTGTAGGTCTTCTTCCATTTTTTAGGTACTGACTGATATTAAAAAATGTTGCTTTTGTAAAACTAAAAATTGTCATCTGAGCATATTAATCCGTTTTCTTGACTATAACGTATCTGATTACAGAAAAAATATACCCCTGGCAATAATACTGACAAATTGTATATTTATCTTCAACAAGCTCGCTACAGTGGTTATTTATATTCCAAAAAAGTTGACTAAGAATGCATTCCAATCCAGTTCTACAGACAGATGGCATTATGTTATATAAATATAGACATAGCAGGCATAGAACGAATTGACATTCAACATATATAGAAGTCAGTCTATCACATAGTAATAAAACAGGACTGGTCCTAAAAATGAAATGCAGAACTGGTCTCTAAAATGAAATGTAGAATTCACTTCCTAAGCAAAGTTAAATAGTTTCACTACAAATTATCTTGTATACAGTAGATCTTGGTTTGTTTCCCTGAGGCAGCCAGAATTTGAAATGATGAACTCCAGACAGATTTAAAGTGGACAAAATGCAGGTCTAGCCTCTATAAGACTCTAGGTCCAGTTAAATCCCCACCAACTGTTTAAAACCCCACAGGGCGGACAATATTCTTACCTCACCAGCTCCCGTTCAGCTTTCTTAGGCCCTTATTCATCAAGCGATAGCGCCAGGTAGTGTCCGACGAGCGCCAGGTAGCGGCAGCTAACGGCGACTACCGACTCAAGTACGCCCGGCGGCGGTCACAATGACGCATTTATCAAGCAAAATGAGGCTAGCGCCGGCGAGAGCGACGGCTAGCGCGGCATTCATCATGAAGCCGCCTGGACCGAACAGCGCCGCTGCAAATTCCCTCACAGCGCCAGGTATGAGCTGTCGCTCCCTGGCGATGTTCAATGCATTTCAATGGAGCAATCTATAATAATTCATGATTAATTGGTAATAATTTTTTTTTTAATTTTTTTAATGTCAAAAAATCGGAGAACACTTCTGCAATGTTAGGATTTATTTTTAAGTCAAAAAAAAAAAAAAAATATGTGCAGAATTGATCTAACAGGTCTGAGATTAATGTATTCATATAACAAAATGATTCTAAAAACATGTATAATGTTACATTCAAAAAATATGGTTGTTTAGGGGTTAAAAACTAGTTAATACCCATCACCGCCAGCGCTCTGGGGTTTAAACAAGGAATGGACAGCGACAGCACATTCGGAGCATGATTTTTTGATGAATATGAAGCTAGCCGTTCGCTCTGGCCATTCGTTGTCAGGCGCTCACATACAACGCTGGACCTGTGAAACAGCGACCCCCCAGCCCGTATTCAACATTACCGTACACCGACTGAGTCGCTGTCATCAAGCTAATGCCGGCCAAGCACAGCGAATACTGGCTGGCGCTGAAAAAATCACGCTACAGTCGCTCATCTGTCGCTACCTGGCGCTATTGATGAATCGGCCTCCCCGTCACTCATTAATATGTTCTGCCAAAGAAGCTGATTGGAGCTGAGCCGCGCCTGCATTGTAGGAATGCCGACCTTTGGGGTTTTACATGCCGGGACATCCCAAATCAGGATGCCCTAGGGGGAAAGACTAAAACCTGTGCTGTCTGTGACCTTATTGGGGAGATTTAGCATTATTTTTTGTTTGGTCAATGTTTTGGTTTTAGACTGGAAACAGGGCTGTCATCTGAAAGTTTTGTGCCCTATGCAAACACATTGTCTGGGCCCTTCCTCACTCCAAGCAATGTCTGATTTAAAGATCATAGCTGCACGCAAAAAGCAGTAGGGGACAGCCTCAAATTGGTGTGTCTGAGGGGATGGGGCAAAATAATGGCTAATTGTTTTCCCCAGTGTTCTTAAATGGACACCAATTTTAAACTCCATCCTTGCTACATTTTGTGCAGGGCATGCAGTTGTCCGAACCCGAGGCCCTGCCACCACCAAAGCTGTAGCCATCAATGCAGGATTTAGCATCAGGGCAGAACAGCCATCATGTCTTGCCTGGCTGGGATTATGGCCCTCCATTCATGACCATGGCCGGGCCCCTCCTTTGTAGCCAGGCCAGTCCAGTCTTGATTGTTCTGCCCTGGGTTCTAGGCAGTGTTATATTTTTTTTTGTTATTAACTTCATTGTGAAGACACAACCCCCCATTATTTAATCACTGAAGTTCATTTAACTTAAAAAAAAAGCACATGACCAGCACAGAAGTAAGACATGAGGCCTTACTCATCAAGCACTATATGCCAGAATACGGTGGTTGGTGAAAAATAATTTTCTTTTTACATTGATGCATGTTGCAGCATTGCAAGAAACACATTTACTAAAACATTAGTGTTGCAGCAACACACAGAAAAAATATAAATGATATTTTGCACTACATTAATTTGCACCAATGTGGTGAACTCTGGCAGATTGTACTTGATAAATCCGGCCCCAAATCTCTACAATGTGGTTAAACAGGAAAAAACATGCTAATGTATCTTACTCACTCCATAACCTTAACAACAGTCTTGAGTTGGGCTTTAATAGAAACCCTGTGGGGGCAGTGCAAGATGTAGGGTCCCTGTGCTTTCTGACATCGTTTTGGTTCCAGTGCCACTCAATACTTTTCTCAACTTCTTTTTGGTTGGCAAGAAAATAAAGGCTTTTAAAAATGTTGCTTATAAGCTTTTAGTAATCAGATGTTCCTTGTTTAAAGTAAACAAGGAACAGGAACCTGGGCCAAACTTGATGGAGCTTGATAGAGGATAAACATGATGGAGGTTAGTTTAACATAATAGCCTAGCTTAGCTGGCTGCAATTGATTCGATATTTGAGTGCAGTAGTGCGTTTTCTTTACCAGTATAGGTCCGTGCTGTGTAAGTAGTCTCATATAAATGTGGGAATCTTTTGCAGACCATGGGACTGTTGTGGGGTTGTAAGAGTGTTAGGTTCATATTTGTGCGGTATAAAACATGGATAAAAGCAATAATCATATTTTAAGGAGTTCAAAGAAATGTAAGTTATTGTCCAGGATGACATAGGACATGAAATGTTGATTTTGGTCATGTCTATGCATATAAGTTGCCATCATACATATTCATAAATAGAGCCTGATTTATGAAGCATCAGCGCCACTCAGCGCCACTTATTTGCCTCAGTGTGTGATTTAAGAAACCAAAAACAGGCCGTGCCGATACGCACGCTAGCTAGTGCTGTAGGTCAAGATCCCATGGAGCACAATGGTCAGAACTGGATTGAAGTGTTTTATGCTTATAATTTATATTATACATATTTCTTTGTACAGAACTTGTATTGTGACTTGTCAATAATGGAAACACAGGACCTAGATGTCGCCAAAAGTCATTTTTATTTTAAGCGTGAAATCATTTTTCTTGGCTTCTTCAGCTTACTAATGTGTAATTTGGATAACAACAACTTAAACACAAGCTAAACGCACTGTAACGTCTGTCCCATTTGTGATTTCTTGTACCTGTAATGATGAAATGCTGACAGCGCCAATCTTTTCAGGGTGGAAAAAAATCATAAATACACTGTGCAGTGCCGAAAAGACAGCGGAACAAAGTGGCACTCACTGGCGCTGGTATAACCTTAGTCGGGTCCAACAGGCGCTGACCCAGGCTGGCCAATACCAAATGCAACTATTAAAGCAAATTAGTTAGCATCAGGCGCTGCGACTTTTAGCGTCATTGTAGTCAAGAGCCAGAAAAGAAAAAGATGTCGGCGCTCCTAAACTGGCGCTATAGCAATAAGATGCTAAACTTCATACACTTCATAAATAACGCCCATACTGTACATGTATTTACTAGATAATGCAATGTGCGCTTTCACTTGCCCTGTTTTTAGGTCAGTGTACTGTAGATGTATTTTAGTGCAGGAGGTTCATTATGTAGTATCCTATATTTTAAGAAACATAATGTAACAGGTAGAATAATGGAACATTGTCTACAAGGCTTTATATATCGACCAGTATTACACATAGTATTATAATAAAGTGTACCAGTTAGGGGCAGGTATTAGGTTGCAGGTTTCGCCCCCGCATAGTGGTGGACATTTTATTAGACTGCATTTGGCATGGATCCTTTCTTCCGGCTTGGCATCGTGGGACACAGCTGTCACCACTTTTTGCTGTCCTCCTGCTCTCAGGGCCGCTATAAAGGACAGCAGAACTTTCTGCCAGTGACACAGCAAATAGCAAAGATCATTTGAGAAACTGGCTTTTGAAGGGCCCTATACAAATGTAATTGTAAAGTGAACATTTTGAAATTGGTTAGTTTACTTATGCTAATTGATGAGAAATTTTCTGATTGATTGGTCTATTTCGATTACATTTCTGCTTCTGTGGGTTCCTTAAACATCAGGTTTTTACACTTAATTAATACACTTTTACACTTAATTTGCAGAGTTAGTTAGTTAAGATTTCTTAGACCTCGGAAGTCTTAGGAATATTTTAGTTAAGTTAATCTGAGAAAGCAGATTTACCATTTTAGGGCCAGTTTACACTTGCAGTGCAACACATTCCCCAGTGCAGCTAAACCACAGCATGTAGATAAAAGGCAAACAATAACGTCAGCTAAAGAGCACAAGTAAAAACTCAGTAGAACTGGGTCCTCGATTTCAGATGGTTTAAAGTTGGAGACTTATACCCAGTGCCCACCTGCTGCTTCTGCCATGCCTAATTTACCCTGTTAGAAGCAGGTGGTAGCACACTTAAAAATCAGAAGTCATATGAGGAAGAGATATGTCAAAGAGAGACACAAATCAAGGTGAGGGGTTCAAAAATTCCAAAGTGCGTCCACTCTGCGCACCAAACCTAATGTATGCCTATTATACCCTACCTAGAGCTTGATATAACGCTTTGTATATGCATCCCTCCACACTCAATGACCAATGAGGTTCTCTGGCCTGGCAGGTGCAGAGACATACATGTCCCACCAGTGAATCCCATCGATCACCAACAGGTAGCTGAAAAAAGGCAAAGCCTGGAATATTTGGGGCATTTCCAAGAACTTTTGAGCAGACCTCTCAAGATTCAGGATGCATGAGGGTGGGGGATGCAGCATTTCTGAAAATAATGTAGATCCAATATAAGGATTAAAGTGACCCTCCAGTCGAATAAGGCGAGAGTGTCTGGACAGCTGGACAGTGGGGGCACCCCAAGGAGTGATATCCCACTTTGCATACCAGCAGCCCTGATATTTGATCTACTTCTATGATTCCTTGTTTTAGCTGTTGGATCGCGAACACACATGAGCCCCGTAACCAGAGGGGGGTTGCAATGTGGTGAACGCACAGCACCATGCAAGTCCACACTAGCTGCTGGCTATCATGTGGGGCTGTGAAAGGCTGGAAAGGCAGATGCAGATGAGTTCTGTGCCTGGCTTTCCCCATTGGTATGTGGAGCAGGGCACCGCCTCACAGGCAGCAAGTCTTATTTTATCTTGAGTAACAAATAAGAGGTACTAATATCCAAGCCAAGTCATTGTGCGGTATAGGTTTGGAGGGCCATATTTGCAGCTATCCCAATACACTTCTGAACTGCTGTACATTGCTGGTATGCCGCTTTATTCATGGTCTGTGAATGTGTTTGCATGTGTTGCAGTGTTCTGTCCCAATGGATAATTCAGCTGCTAGGCACCGTTTTGGATGACAGCTGCAGTTACTGTTTTTGGACAAGCTTAACATATGAGAACTGTTTTCCTTAAAAAATAAAACACCTGTGTATGTCCTAAAAAAAGACTGTTAATTAACAGTTAATTGGACTTGTGTGTTTATAAAATTCCACTACAGTCATAAAAACTACTGATTTTGGAAACATTTGTAAAGCTGTTGTCAAATGTTTTATATATTAAAATCAAATACATTCATTTTTGTGACACCTAGAGCTGCTTGAACATACTGAGGTTGCTGTTGAGCGCCCTGGGGAACCCAGAATATTACGGGTGCTTAGTACACCATTGGGTCCTGGAATTTGAAACTTCCCCTGAATTATGTCTGTCACACTGACAAGGGGCAAACCTTTACTGCTGAACAATACCTGCCTACCTTCTCTACTGGCTTTGTCCTCCAAAGTAAAGCTGTAGGTGACTTGTTATAATTGCAGAAGTAGACAAGCTAGCATTTCAGCTTAGATAACACAACACATGTTTTTGCATTGAATAATATCCTGGGTCTGTGAATAACGAACTGAAAAAGCCAGTGAAATGACTAGCGAAAGGTATTCAACTAAAGCACAGCAGATCCAGTTGTATCACTTCTGATATAACTTACCCTGGAACGAACGAGAACCTCCACTTCCATTGCCTAGAAACTTTTGATCATTTTGGAGATAAATATTGCTGCAGAATGCCCTGTCTGTGGTATGGTCAGCGACAGATGGTGCTGGCACTGCCGGCTGGGGGGCAGGTGGGGGGCTTGCTGGCTCTGTGACAGGTGACACACACTTGGTCCGACCACTTCAGCATTTGGTCCTAGCTGTCAGGCCAGAGACAGCTGAGAACACCAAAGCCCCAATGATATGGTGAAACAACAGCATTCCTGAACATGACAGCTGTCTCCACATTATCACTGACAATCTACTGCCGCTCTGCAGACTTTATTAGTGAAATGACTTACCACACCACAAGTAACCTGTGTGTACAATGTATTAATGTCCTAACCACACAATTAAGTGCTGAGTGTTTCCTGCAACCAACGAAGGAAATAAAGGATTACAGAAAGCTCCCCCCTATCTTATCGATAGAATGATACACATTTTGCACATTTTGCATTTCTGTTATATATATATATATATATATATATATATATATATATATATATAACCTTTATTACAGCATTATATTATCCTATAGTTGCATTAAGGGCCTTACTTATTGATTATGTGCACCTTTTAGCCTCATTTCATGTGGCTATAGCTCCAGCTTTAGAGCACCGGCATTCCCGTCTTATCTGGCACTGTGCTGTGTACTACATTGGCGCTAGCATTCACTGCGACGAACGCTACCAATTATCTTTCATTGTTGCACTTAGGTATTGGCCGGCCTATGTCAGCACCTGTTGGATTCGCCAGCCAATTATCCCAGCGCCAGTGAGCGTCATATTGTACTGCGGTTATTCCAGCATTCCCACCATATCTATGACATTTTTCCTCCTTGAAATCTTTGGTGTTGTATTTTCCAGTGCTGGTCAGAGTTTTTTCATTACAGTTACAAGAAATCACTGCTGGGGAAAACTTTTCAGTGTGCTTAGGTTGCATTTTAGTTGTTGGTGTCCAAATTACTCATTGATATACAAAAAAAGCCATTGAAATCAATTTTAATAAAATAAAAAAAAAACGCCATTTTGGCCCATCTAGGTCCTGTGTATCAATTATTGACAAGTCCCAATGCAAGTTCTGTACAAATAAATGTGTTCAATATTAATTATAAGCATTAAACACTACAATCCTGTTCTGCCCGTTTTGCTCTAGGGATCTTGAGCTACAGCACCAGGTTTGGTATGTCGCTGCTTCAATCAGCTGCATCATTTTAGGCGCCAGTGTTAAATAAGACGCCAGGTGGCGGACGCATTGGCACTGTTGTTTTTTTCTAGATTGTCACACTGAGTTCGGCTGAGGCCAAAAAAGTGGCGCTTCATAAATAAGACTCGGGGAGGCCGATTCATTAATAGCGCCAGGTAGCGACAGATGAGCGACAGTAGCGGTATTTTCACAGCGCACGCTAGTATTCGCTGTGCTTGGCCGTTGTTCGGCTGTTGACAGCGACTCAGTCGGTGTGCGGTAATGTTGAATACGGGGTTAGGAGTCGCTGTTTGACAGGTTCCGCGCTGTATGGGAGCGCATGACAGCGAATGGCCATAGCGAACGGCTCACAGCATATTCATTAACAAATCACGCTCAAAAAATTCTCGCGCTGTGAAATGCTTGTTTAAACCCCAGAGCGCTGGCGGCGATGGGTTAAAAGTAGTTTTTTAACCCCCAAACAACCATATTTTTGGAAAAAAAAAAAAAAAGTTTTTCAAAACATTTTGTAATATGAATACATTAATATCAGACCTGTAATATTAATTCTGCACAAATTTTTTTTTTTTTTTTACCTTAAAAAAAATATCTAACATTGCAGAAGTGGTCACAGAATTTTTAACATTTAAAAAAAAAAATAAAAAAAAAATAATAGCAATTAATTAAGAATATTTAAAGATTGCTCCATTGAAATGCATTGGAGAGCGCCAGGTAGCGAAAGGTCATACCTGTCGCTGTTCAAGGTCGCTCCCTGGCGCTGTGGGCTGAGGCTGGAATAATGATGAATGATTCGCTATCTGCCGCTCTCTCAGTCGCTAAGCAGGATCGGCTTGATAAATGTATGATTGCGGAGGGGAGCCGGCGTTCTCGTGGTGGTGACCGTCATTACCGTTCGCTCAACCTTTCGCTACCTGGCGCTATCCCTTGTTAAATAAGGGCCTAAATATACACATGTAGCCAAAAAAAAAATAGACTAAACAGTGTTATGTAGCTTAACTCAGCCAGGACAGGTTTAATTAACCGCAACGTTAGGAAATGAAGAATGAAGGGCATGACTAAGCAGAGGCACAAAGATGTGATTCAATATGATCTCTGCCATTTTACAGCCAGTCTGCTAATCTCCTTTACTTTCCCACCCCCCTTCTAGACTATGGGGATCCACCTTCAACAACCCCCGCATCCAAGTCGCCACCCCTATATTCCTGGCCATTCTCTCTGCTTTTGTTCTTAGTTTGTGGAAAGACTGAGCAGATATTGGAATGCAGAGGATGCATGACTCATGTGATGTTTGTGGCTCTATGTTTTGTACATGAGCATGATGAGCATGGAGGCTAGTCTCCCTTCTTAAGATGTGCAGCTGCACCAAGTTTCTCTTCTGTAAAAGAAATATTTAGCTTAAAGGGAACCTGTCATGAGTGTAATACAAGATGTTACTGCTGACCTTCGGAAACACGTTAGCTTTTTGAAAACCAGGAAACTTAAAGAGCTATTGACCTTGGCCAGGTATAGACATCAGCATCCCTGATTCCTTGCAGAGTTTACTGGCAGCATGACTGTTCCAGGCCCGTCAGTTATATATAAAGTATATAAAGTATAGCTGCAGGTTAAACAGGATGTTAGCTTGGTAGATAACAACTGTGGAAAGAGGTGAGATTTGGCAGCTTTTGGGACAGGCATACTTTTCAGTTGATATACATGTCCAATAGGATGTAAAGCTAAATTTGCCCAGTGGGTCAGACAGCATAAAGAATGTTCATTTGTCTTTCTGCATAATTTCAAGAACAAAAACAAATATTATATCTGGTAGGTAGGACTCAATATTTAAAATGCAAGTCTATCTTGTCTACAACCGTGTTAAACCGGGATACACACGCAACCTAACTAATCTGATACAGCTTAGTCACTCTCCATCCCTTCCCGCCACTGTCACCTGCGCACTGTGGAATGCAAGCTCAGTGCGCAATAAACTCACCTATATTCACAACCTGTTTCTCTCTAACTTATTTACCTTCATGGGGTTCACAGAAACATGGCTTACCCCATCAGACACAGCTTCACCAGCTGCCCTCTCACATGGGGGACTACATCTCAGCCACACCCCTAAATCCAACAACAAACAGGGTGGGGGTGTTGGCATCCTTCTATCCGAACTCTGCTCCTTTAACCCACTCCCTGCCTTGCCATCTCTATCCTTCTCATCTTTTGAAGTTCACTGCGTCCGTTTATATTCTCCATGAAACCTGAAAATCGCAGTCATCTACCGCCCTCCTGGAACTACTACTCTTTTCTTCGACCACTTTTCTACCTGGCTCCTTCAGTTTCTGTCCACAGACATCCCCACAATCATCATGGGTGACTTCAGCATACCTGTTGACACTAGCAACCCTGCTGCCACCAGACTACTGTCACTAACCTCATCTTTCGGCCTCAAGCAATGGTCTACTGCACCCACCCACAAAGACGGCCACACAATTGACCTCCTCTTCTCTAATCTCTGCTCTGTATCAAACCTCTCGTCCTCTTTGCTCCCCTTCGCTGACCATAATCTGCTGACTATGACCCTCTCTCCAATGCCTGCAAACCCCCCTCCACACAAACCCACAACTCAACACAGGAACTTAACAAACCTAGATCTTCAGTCCTTTTCTGCCTCACTTCAACCTCTTCAGACCTTGACCTCATTCACGGACATAGACGCTGCATCATCACACTACCATAATACTCTCTCCTCAGCTCTGGACTCTGTCGCCCCCCTCACCTATAGCCGTCTCCGCACCAAAAACCCCCAACCCTGGCTAAATGCAAGCACAACCAGATTGAAACAGCTGTCTCGAGCTGCTGAACGGCGATGGAGGAAAACCAAAGCCAATCATGACTTTCTATTCTATAAACAAGCCCTTCAGGAACTCAGGCCCTTTCATCTGCTAATAAAGCATATTTCTCTTCACTGATTTGTGCACAAGCCCGGAACCCCAAACAACTCTTCAACACTTTCAGTTCCCTACTCCGCCCACCACCTCCTCCTTCAACCTCCCAAATAACAAAAGAATTTTCTACATTCTTCAAAGAAAAAATTAACAACATTCGAATCCCTCACCACTTCAAACAATCCCCCCGCCTTACTCTCTTACTCTCTTACTTTCTTCACTCCAATAACTGAGCTTGGACTAACCTCTCTCATTTCTAGGGCCCACCTGTCTACCTGCTTCCTCGATCCGATTCCATCCCACCTTATTCCTCAACTGTCTCCATCCCTCACTCCAGCCTTAACCTCCATATTCAACCTTTATCTCTCCACTGGCACCTTTCCTTCTTCCTACAAACATGCAGTTATTACTCCGATAATCAAGAAACCCTCTCTCGACCCCTCTGCCCTCTCCAGCTACCGCCCTATCTCACTACTCCCTTTCTCCTCCAAACTTCTTGAACAACAACATGTCCACTCAGAACTGTCACAATACTTATCCACTAACAACGTATTTGACCCCTTACAATCAGGATTCCGCTGTAACCACTCCACTGAAACTGCCCTCACCAAAGTCACCAATGATCTGCTCACTGCCAAAAGCATTGGTCACTACTCCATCCTCATCCTTCTTGACCTCTCCTCAGCCTTTGACACTGTCGACCACTCTCTGCTTCTTGATATTCTTTCCTCTCTTGGGGTTCAAGGTCTTGCACTCTCTTGGCTCACCTCTTACCTCTCTGACAGATCATTCAGTGTATCCTATTCTAACACAGTTTCTTCCTCCCGTTCTCTTTCTGTTGGTGTGCCACAAGGTTCTGTCCTAGGCCCCCTACTTTTCTCAGTCTACACCCATGACCTTGGCAAACTTATAACTTCAATAGGCTTCCAATACCACTTCTATGCGGATGACACTGAAATATATCTCTCAGGCCCCAATCTCTCCTCTCTCCTATCTCGCCTCCCCAACTGCCTCTCAGCTATTTCTTCATTCATGTCATCTCGCTACCTCAAGCTAAACATGGACAAGACAGAACTGGTCATGTTCCCACCCTCTAACTCCCCTCCCCTCTCTAACACGTCTATTTCTGTCAACAATTACACAATAACCACAACTCCCCAAGCTCGGTGCCTGGGAGTCACTTTGGACTCTGCCCTCTCTTTCAAACCACATATTCACTCCCTGGCCACCTCCTGTCGCCTCCAACTATAAAACATCACCCCCATCCGTCCTTTCCTTTCACCTGAGACCACTAAAATGTTAGTGCATGCCCTGGTCATATCCCGTCTGGATTACTGCAACATCCTTCTTTGTGGCTTACCAACTAACAGACTGGCACCCCTCCAATCTATCCTGAACTCTGCTGCTCGCCTCATCCATCTCTCCTCTCGCTCCTCCAGTTCTGCACCTCTCTGCCAATCCCTACACTGGCTGCCAGTCCCACAGCGTATCCTGTTCAAAACTCTAACCCTCGCCTACAAAGCTCTCTCCAACCAGGCCCCTCCCTACATCTCATCTCTAATCCAACAATATCAACCTAGACGCAGCCTCCGCTCTGCTGCTGACCTTCTTCTGTCCTCCACCCTGGTCACCTCCTCTCACACCCGCCTCCAGGACTTCTCACGTGCAACTTCAATCTTCTGGAATGCCCTCCTGCACCCAGTCCGCAACTCCACAACCCTCAAAACCTTCAAAGGCGCCCTTAAAACTCACTTATTCAGACAAGCATATAATCTGGCCTAACCAATCTTCTAAAGAGCATACGCCACAAAGCTCAATACTGACTGTTTGTGATCCTTCCCCCTTGTCTTCACCCCTCTTCCTTTAACTGTAAGCTCGCAAGGGCAGGGCTCTCTCCCCTATTGTATCATGTACTCAGAATATTCATTGTCAAACCTATAAAACTGCATTTGAAATAGTATATGTACCGTATCTTTCTACCCTGTCTGTAATTACTACTTTGTAAAGCGCTACGGAAGATGATGGCGCTATATAAATAAACAATAATAATAATAATAATTGCTAGCCCAAGACCACTTCTACATTCCCTAGCAAGGCAGCCACTCGTGACTACCATAAACCAATCTTATGGAATGGGCACACTGCACCTGTACGCCCATGTGGTGAACCCCATTGGTTGGGAACAGTCCTGTGGAAGACTAGCAGCCAGTTCAGATAGAAAGTGATAGGAATTCATCTTTTTTTTAATTTATTTGTCTTTAGTTTACCTGCTCTTTAAGGTCATGACCAGCTCCATATGGGTGTTTCCTGTGCATACAGGAAATTAAGCAAAATGTTCCCACAACAGAAAACATATCACAGAGGCTCTAACCTTCCTATTGAATTAGTTGATATAATATAACTTCAGTTTAAAGTGATTGCCACATAATGTCAGATGAACGTCAGGTCCCAGTGCAAAAGGTGTATTTATCAAGCCAAAATTCCAGAGCTCTTGTGATAGTGCCAGCTAGTGTCCCATCTATCATCAGTGCTGGCAATGGAATTAGTGCCAGCACTGAGTTCTCTACAGTGCCAGTTAAGACCAGGCGCTCACTCTGCACTGTGTGGCCTTATCCTTATTTTTTATAACAATGTGCCACGGGATCCATGGGCTGTTTGTATGCAGTTTAGGCACTGGTGAATTACAACAGGCTCTGTATGCCTGGAATCCCTTGTTATAGAGCCCGTGCGGGTGCTTTGTAATTTCTTGTTAAATACATCAGAATGCAGGCGCTCCCAGCCAGCGCTAGGTGTCGCTAACGCATAGACCTATAAAAGCCGTGCACAAAGCTCACCACCTGGGGGCTACAGCTGATAGTGGCTCCATGATTCTGCATAAAAAATCAGCTATCTGTGCTGTGATATATTTGGAGGAGGTGGAGGGAGGGGCAGAAGGAGGGAGCAACCAGCAATCATGTCCCACTCTGCTGAACTGATTGGGGGTGTGTGAAAAAGAGAAAGTTATTGGCAGAACCTGTAAACCCCAATATCTTGGCCGTTTCTGCTTCATTTTAAAAACAGTTTAGGACAGTGCCAAATGTAGCCTGATGCAATGGTGCAACAATTACTTTTGCCTGCAGTATCACTTTAATTAATTAGCATATGACTGCCATTCAACATCATACTGCTTCCTATCAGTGATTTCATGAATATTGGAAAAATACTTTATTTAAAAAAAACAAAACAGAGGCTGGTTTGGGGCACTGGGCTGGGGATAGAAGGTGACCACATAAACTTCCTTTGTGAGATCACTTTAATACTTCACAGGGTAGTAGATAACAAACAAGCAATAACAAGCCTGCAGTCACAGCTGGTTAATGCCATCTTATAACTTCAAAACATTCACTCCTGTATAAAAACTATCACGAGGTGAAATGTTCAGAATAGGATTTTGTTATCTTGCAAAAACATCCCAAAAGATCTGGCCTACATGTAGTCACATTCATTGTATGATTTGTGCTCTCTGGTTCCTGCATACTTTGTCTTGGTTCAAGGTCAAACTTGCACTGGTTTGAATGGAAAATGTTTGGCACCATACTGCTACACCAGCCATCACTGTTATAATGTACAGAGGGAAATGTCAGGGGGCTCTTCCCATGTGTGCTTATGAGACTGCAATCTGAAAGACCTGCTGCTTCTATGTATTTATACCAGTGCCATTAGAGTACAGTACAATAATTCATTCTTATTTTTTTTCAATGCGGGGACAGTATTGCAATACTCTAAATCACAATATTGTAAAAATGAGGATACCAGGATATGATGGGCATTAGGGAGTTCTCACCTACCTCTAATGCCACACTGCAGCCCAGCTCATAGGACTTTAGGACCCATATTACCCCAAACTCTCTAACCTGACCAGCATACAGGGACAGAAATCCTTACAGCCGACCAAAGGTTGTATGATCTGTTTAATGTGATTCCTAGGGGCATCCCCCATAGTTGGAATCACGGCTGAAACCCCTGCACCAGCCCCCACAGTTACTAAGCCATAATCCAGTGACTAATGTAGCACAGCTTTCCTGTTGTACACGCTGCTGCCAGGTGGACTATTGAGGGGAGCAGGGGATGCTACTGTGTGCCCTTCCTGTTCTGCATTTAAAAACAGTGCTGAAGTATTGGTAAATGCAGCTCAGGCAGGGGAGGGGGATGGGTAGTCTGACCACAAGGCATCCAAAATCGGGATCCCAAATACTCTATGGATGGATACCTGGGTAAGGCATGCTTTGGCAGGGGTCACTATGTTCCTTGCTAAGCCTATATGCCTTTTCAAATGCATTTGTATTTGTAGCTCAATTTCCAGCCTGGTCATGTATCTCATCTCTTAAAGCCGCAAAGCATATTTCAAGCTGAGGGTCTGAGGGAGGCTGAATGTGAACGCTTGGGTTCCCACATCTAGTTAGTTCCAGGCTACTTTTATCTGTTAATGAAGCTGCCAGCCTTCCATTCCAGCGTGAGCGTCCGTTACTGAGAGCACTGCTCAACGTTTCCTTAAATAGTTTGCCATTTCTCCCTCACGATTAAGCCTTCAGAAATACAAATCCAACACTGGCCTGATGTAAGAAGGGGATTTAGAGGGTGGATTGTTTCATATTCTACATGCAGGGAGGATTGGAGTCTAAGCTAGTTGTACTGGTCTATTTTGTCTTTAATTGAGCAATTATATTGGGCATGTATCAATGTATCAATATTGGACAAACCAATAGGGTTTCCATTTTGGCCGTTAAATTAGTTATTATTTCATGTTTACATACCTCTCCTGAATTCAATTCAAGATAACGACATATCAGATATGTGGCTGAAGATAAAAAAAGGGATCAGGAGACACATATAACTATACAACACTTTGCAGTTTTCAATTCAACCAAAATTCCCACTGTTACTGGTGGTTTTTTTTCACATGCATGGCAGAAATGACTGTCCTCCCCACTGGGTTACCAGCCTAGCACACCAGTCATAGGAACTTGCCACCCAGTACCTGGAGGCTGAACAACAGTTGCCCAGCCCTAGCAACCTACCAGTATTTATCCCTTAGGCATGGGTCTGGTGCTCTTCCAAGAGTGCTGGGTGTAACCCTAGTAAAACAGCAGGCATATTCCAATGTGACCCAGGCTCTCCTGGACACCAGGGGTGCTGGTTATCAAGAGAGGGGTATCTGCAAGTCACCTGCTGCTGCCAGCAATTAACCTGTTGGCCCGCCTCCCTTTTTAACTGGTATAGAGGGTTTTTGGAACACTAAAAACATGTTTTCACTTTGTGTGGGTTTGTTTGTTTGCTTTGTTCATAGACATATTTTGACAGGTGACACATCTTAGCAACACCAAACCTAGAAACTTTTATTAAAGCAGAATGGGGTAACAAAGAAAAAAACCTTACCTTAAGGGCATTCCAGCGCCGCTCTCCCATTTCTGTGGAGCCGCCACACACAGACAGGTCACTAAGCAGCATCCCCCAGCTCTGGGCACACCTGCCATCTGTTCACTTGAATGGGCGGGCGGTGCACATACTCGGGGGATGTCTTTCTGTGGAGCCGCTGCACACAGACAGGTCACTAAGCAGCATCCCCCAGCTCTGGGCACACCTACCATCTGTTCATTTGAATAGGCGGGCAGTGCACAGACCCGGGGGTGTCTTTCTGTGGAGCCGCCACACACAGACAGGTCACTAAGCAGCATCCCCCAGCTCTGGGCACACCTGCCATCTGTTCATTTGAATAGGCGGGCAGTGCACAGACCCGGGGGTGTCTTTCTGTGGAGCCGCCGCACACAGACAGGTCACTAAGCAGCATCCCCCAGCTCTGGGCACACCTACCATCTGTTCACTTGAATGGGCGGGCGGTGCACAGACCCGGGGGTGTCTTTCTGTGGAGCCGCCGCACACAGACAGGTCACTAAGCAGCATCCCCCAGCTCTGGGCACACCTACCATCTGTTCATTTGAATAGGCGGGCAGTGCACAGACCCGGGGGTGTCTTTCTGTGGAGCCGCCGCACACAGACAGGTCACTAAGCAGCATCCCCCAGCTCTGGGCACACCTACCATCTGTTCATTTGAATAGGCGGGCGGTGCACATACTCGGGGGATGTCTTTCTGTGGAGCCGCCGCACACAGACAGGTCACTAAGCAGCATCCCCCAGCTCTGGGCACACCTACCATCTGTTCACTTGAATGGGCGGTGCACAGACCCGGGGGGTGTCTTTCTGTGGAGCCGCCGCACACAGACAGGTCACTAAGCAGCATCCCCCAGCTCTGGGCACACCTGCCATCTGTTCACTTAAAAAGGTGGGCGGTGCACAGACCCGGGGGATGTCTTTCTGTGGAGCCGCTGCACAGACAGGTCACTAAGCAGCATCCCCCAGCTCTGGGCACACCTGCCATCTGTTCACTTGAATAGGCGGGCAGTGCACAGACCCGGGGGATGTCTTTCTGTGGAGCCGCTGCACAGAAACCTGAGAGTGGCGCTGGACTACAGCTGAGGTAAGGGTTTTTTTCTATGTAACCCCCCCCCCCCCATCCTGCCACAGTGCCAGGAGAGGGCGATAGGACGGTTACCTAGAACCAGTTCACAAAATGTTTAGAAGCATCCTGCAGGAGGGTGTATTATGGTACAGATGGAGTAACATTAATAATAAAGACATGACTCTTTGTTGTGCACCCATAGGATTGATTACATGTCTGCCATTTTTTTCTTACTTCATTCCTAAAACCCTGAACTATATCCTGTATTCCAGATTGATAGACAGCTCTTATGTCCTGCCAAATACTGTAGATAAATATATTTTACTTAAGAGAACAGATATATATATGTGAACATATAGTGATGAAACGTACTTATTATTATTCTGTGCATTACTTTAAATTAGACTATAACTATTGTCATTTTATATATATATATATATATATATATATATATATATATATAACCTTTTACTACAGATATACCGTAACCTTGATGAATGAGAATATTTACAAATTTCTTTATGTTTCATTTTGTAGATTCAAAGGCCATTGTAGATGGGAACCTAAAGCTAATCCTGGGCCTAATTTGGACTCTCATTCTTCACTACTCTATTTCGATGCCTATGTGGGAAGATGAAGATGAAGAAGATGCCAAGAAACAAACACCAAAACAAAGACTTTTGGGATGGATTCAGAACAAGATTCCACAGCTTCCTATCACAAACTTTCACCGGGACTGGCAAGATGGCAAAGCTCTGGGTGCCCTGGTTGATAACTGTGCTCCAGGTTAGTAGGCTTTTAAAAAATAAAAGCTTGTGGCTTCACAGCTCTGTTAAATTACTGAAATAGTAAACAATGTCATAAACAGAAGAAAAGGAATAGAAGTAGAAAGTATATTAGTGTAAAAGGGGTTAAAACTAAATATACAGCACATAATTCAACCCATGGTTGATGCGGAAACTAGTGGTGAGCATCCAAGTATTAGGTAATAGGCAGAAATATCCTAGCTATCCCTAGGACATCCCCCCTCCCCTTTTTGGGAGGAAAAACTGGGCAGCTGGAAGACTTCCTCTGCTCCTGGTTTCTCTCAATATCTGCCTTACATATAGGAACAATATGGTAAAATGTAATGTCATTTCCCCCTAAATCACTTTGTGATCTCCTACGGAGGATGATTCAAGTATTGAGCAACTTACACTTAGTAGATATAACTAAAGTGATCCTAAAGTCCTAAAATGTCACCGAAATGTCTCCCCCGGGATATACTGATTTCTATCTGCAGTCACAAAATGTGCTTCTCTGCAGCTCTGGGGTTTCTGCCTTACCACCACACAGAAGGGCACACAAAATCTGGTGATTCTGGCAGACAATCGGTCTTTTTAGACAATAGGTCTATTTTAATGACCACCTGAACCTGGGGTGATTACATGATATGAACCCAGGCTGGAGTAAATCAGAAACATACTGGTTGTAAGATACATAGACCACATATTGGAATAAGACAAAAAACTATAGAGACGTCCCTCTGACTCCTCCAAGCCAACTCCCACCACCTTAAAGGACTCTTCTGGTGACGGGGTTGGGGGTGCTTTTATTAAACACAGTCCTTTGACTCAAACCACCAAAGAATGGAACAATATTTTATCAGCTATCGTAGCCTCGTCACCAGAAGAGAAGGATTTTAGCCTCTAAACCAAGGTAGTCCATTTCTATCACATCCTTCTATTGCCTGTTTGCAGAAGCCCCACAGCGTGACCCCCAGTTCTGCATGCCACTAGAGAAAGCTTTAGAATTGGGGGGGCACAACTGGGGTTTGGTCCTCCTTAAACTGCCCGCCCCAGACATCTGACATCCCATACCTGGTACTGTCACATGTGTGTCTGACAAACTTACAATACTCTGAGTAGATTGTAAAGGTTTTATTAGATAATTTATTTTAACGTCTGACATCAAATAATCTACTGTAAAGCCTAGCCTTGTGTCTATGTGCAGCTTTCTCCACCCCTATTATTTCTAGTGAGGGTATTAATAGATACTACTCTTTGAACAGGACAGGCTAGGTTATTGAAGCAGGGGATCTAGTGTCCATTTATATGTAGGCATCCAACAGTTTTCAGTGTAACTGTAAGCCATTGCTATTCCCTTGTATGACAAGTGAGAAATGCGGTTGTAACATTATCCAGTATAGCTGTCTGTCTGCTTGCCAGAGAATGAGAGGGTGGGGGCGCGCAATGTGTAATCTCATATAAGGCAAGAGGCTGAGAGGATACCCCAGCTTGCACAATCACTTCATCCAAAATCAAATGAAGCAACATATGGGCATCAGCACACTGTTACATTTTAGTTTGTTTCTTATACTTTTGTTTATCTCAATGAGCTGGCTACTAAAAATATCATTATTACTTATGCACTTACCTAATAGTAAAAGGTACCTAGAATTAGGTTATCCTTATATTTTTAAATATATAGTTATATATAAGAGCAAGGTGTGGTACTATCTCTGTATAATGTTGGCACTATTCTGTAAAAATACAAAGGCGGGGTGGCTAACAACCAATCATATAATCCGTCTCTAAAATCTGGTTAAATACTAAGTTCTCAGTATGTTGAACCTGTACCACCAAATGCCAAGGTGCCCCTCTGTAGGTGTAGTCCTAACATTAATCTATGAGAACATACTATGCCATGGATCCATTGGGAGCAGGTTACCCTAGACTGCCTTATACCTTGATTGCAGAGCATGTTGGGGAGGGGTTGATAGCCCCCCCTATACAGCTCAAGCCCATGTGCTTGTACAAGATCAAAAGATTGTGTAGAAATAACTTTACATGACATTTTAAGCCATTCCAAGCAACCATCTCTTTACCTTCTTCCCTTAACAATGAATAACAGGAGCCAAATATGCTCTTTAGTTGTGCAGAAAGTAGGACAAGGCCTAGTCAGTAACAGGAATCAACCACATGCCTTGGTTACCCCTACATGTGCTGCTTTCTATTAGAATTTACATAATTGAATGAGACATTTACATAATGAAAATCAAGCCTGAGGAACTATATTATCTCCACTACCCTACTCCCTCATGACCAGCCTATGCGCTGCTGAGTCCTGGCTCCAATGTGCTTTCTAGCTTTCCATATCGTGAGCAAAGATAGTGTCATTCTTTAAATTATGGTACTGAAGTTTTAGTATAGTAGGAGCAGATACTGTTGCAGGGGTAGGTATGACCCCCACAGACATGATGCTGAGGCAGGTAAAGAACATGGGCTGGAGTGTGGTGGTAGAGGAATCTTTGGTACAGGGATAGGGGTTGAGGATGAAACTGGGGAAGCAGAAAGTAGAGGGGGTGTTGGAAAAGGAATGAAGGTATTCCTGCACAGACTGCGGTTAATGTATAGCCAAGTCTGGCCAAAAACAACACGGCCTGTGCCCCTCCCTGTGGTCCCATATAGCCAGTCTGCTGAACATGGCTGTTCTACACTTATGCATTGAATACAGTGTATAATAGCTTTGGGGACCTTGTTGTAACAGCATTTAAAGTGGACCAACACCCAGGATTTTGACTATCCTGGGTTTTCATCCACTTTGGTGGGGCACCCCGAATGGGGGTGCCCCGCTGTGTGAAACCCCCCAGAAACCCCGAAAAACTCACCTCACCCCGCTCCCACGTGACCGCTGCAGCCAATCCCCGCCGACGGACAAGCGAGAGGCAGCGCTGGACAAGCAGAGCGCGTCCGCCGCTGCCTCCCGCGCGTCCCTCTTACAGGGAGCGCCCTGCTAGAGGGACGCGCGGGAGCCAGCGGACACGCATGCGCCGCTGGAACGTGGAAAAGGTAGGATTGTGGGCTTCCTGGGGGATTTCACCCCGCGGGACATCCCGATTTCGGATGCCCCTGGGTGTTGGTCCGCTTTAATGGATAGCTGAGCAAATATCATAGTCACCTATCAGATTTTCTGTGTATGCCTTTAATGAGGATTAGCTGAACCAGTACCAGTATTTTATAACAACGAGCAGTTGTAATATAATTTGTGTTTTTGATGCTATACCATTTTATTATCTTTATTTAATAAGAATATTAGTGGTGATAGTGGTAGCAATCATAACGGAGCATTTATTTTGTCTCAATAGGCCTTTGTCCAGACTGGGAAGCCTGGGACCCCAACCAGCCAGTGGAGAACGCAAGAGAAGCCATGCAGCAGGCTGATGACTGGCTGGGTGTGCCACAGGTAAGGAGACTATTAGCAGCACATTAGATCCCGAAATATTCAAATAAATGAAAACAAGCATGCTCATCACTATTATAGAGATAACAGTCACTACAGTTAAAGAGTAGGTTGCAAGAAAGAGAAAACAGATCCTGAATATTATACAAGAAAGTACTGGATTTACTAAATGTTTCAGGGGTTGTGTCATGAAATACTGTATATTATCTACTGTATTATAGGTGAAGCATTGCACACAGTATCAATAACCACATAAATGCCATATTCTTTATAAAGTGGACCAAAACCCAGGTGCAGTAGCAATGTGAACACCTACATTATTGTTACAGCATCTGCCAGCATGCCTGTAGACCAGAGAGGCTGCTGGAAGGTTCTACACAGTGGGACATCCCAAAGCAGGATACCCTGAGCTGTTTCCAGGAATTAAGGACTTTTAGACTGCCAGGTAATTAGGGTTTTGGTCAAATTTAGTGGAATGGAATGCGTAATGATGACTTACATCTGCTTAGGTCATTAGTCTGCAGCAGTTAAAATATCAAGCGATGGTCTCATTGTAAGCTTACAGCCACATATTGTATATGAGTACCACCAAATGAATCCATAGACAATGTTTCATGCAGCTGAATCCGAATCATAATCTTTTTTGCCTGTAAAAATAATCAGCTAATGATGGTTTGCTTATTTTCCAATAACCACCTGGAAAAAAAAATACAAATACAAACTAATAACTTCTACTCTTACATTGCAAAAACAATTGTCCAGCTATGTACTAATTGTTTAAAAAAATTAAATCTTCATCCTCAACTTTAGACAGTTACTTGGGTAATGTTCATGTGAAGCGACACAGTGTAGCCTTAAAATGTTTTCTTAAATCCTTAAAATGTTTTCTCAAATGCCGTGGAGTCTACAAGACTGCAGCACTGCCACAAGCCTACCGCCTGGACATCGGAAATCCGGTTGCCTCACCGTGCTTTTACTAGAGGGATGATATCTGGGCTTTATATGGGTTTCAACAGGCAGAAAACCCAAATGGGATGTGGGGTGGGAGATAAAACAACCCTACGGCCATTATTACGTAGGCTTCTTCCCAAGTGATATATTATGCCACTAAAAGACACCACTTAAAACCGTTTTCCCCTTTGGCTTCCTGCCTGTGTTACAAAATGCAGGTTGAGTTGCAATTCCTTGAATTCCTAAATAATCCCAGTACATGTGTCAAAACAGAAGGAATATATATATATATATATATATATATATATATATATATATATTAACCATTGTCTGTACATTAATGAGGAATAACTTTTTATTTGACTTGATACTGTTTTAGGTTATTGCACCTGAGGAAATCGTGGACCCCAATGTGGATGAGCATTCAGTCATGACCTATCTGTCCCAGTTCCCCAAGGCCAAGCTGAAGCCAGGTGCCCCTCTACGATCAAAACAGCTGCATCCTAAGAAAGCAATTGCCTATGGGCCAGGTATAAAATGGTTCTCATATTAATTATTGGTTTACTAGAGAACTAAAAAATGTAATAGCTTATTTTGCATTTTAACTCCTTTCTTTTGTGCAAGTTCTGTTTTCTATGTACAATATATATATATATATATATATATATATATATATATACACATACACACCATATTCTTCCTGCTATAAGACACATCTGCCCGTAAGACGCACCTAGAGTTTAGAGCAGAAAAATAAATATTCTGGACAGTACACCCACCTACCCATCACTCCGTAACAGGCAGCATGCAGAATCCCCCCCAATCACCCCATTACAGACAGTGTGCAGAAATCCCCCACAATCACCCCATTATAGATAGTTTACAGAACCCCCCCAATCACCTCATTACAGACAGTGTCCAGAGTCTCCACCAATCACCTCCTTACAGATAGTGTGCAGAATCCCCCCAATCACCCCATTACAGACAGTGCGGAGGGAAAGTCTCTTCATTTGTCCATTCAGGCATCATAATAGGAAAGGAATTATGTGGGCATATAGTCCCCCTAAATATAGTAAATACTGCAACATTTTTCTGGGGATAAATGTGTTTGAGGGTAATCCCCTGATTGATTTTAATCTTGTATTTTGTTTATGTTCAAGCTGTTGATAGTGTATGCATTATTAAACTTTTTTTTTATTCAATTTTATTAATCGGGAGCAATCTGTTTTTGGATATGCTTAGGAAAGGAATTAATAATGGGCATATAGTCCGCCTATGAGAGAACAGGTAAAAAAAAATAAAATACTTTTTTTTCCATTCGCACCATAAGATGCCCTAACACCCCACTTCTGGGGGAGAAAAGGTGCATTTTATAGAACGCTGATATATATATATATATATATATATATATATATTATATATATATTTTAGTGCATGATCATCCAATCATTAATGCCTGGACCAGGCCAATCAATAATTACTTCAAAGTGTTAGTCTTCCTTTTTAGGGGCAAGACAGCCATATTTGCATAAATGCGCGACATAGATTCCTTAAGCACTTTATACCTGTTGTAACCTATTAAAATGTATCAATGTATCCTTATTAGGAATGAATACATTGTATTTAAAATGCATAGTAAATTCGAATGTTTCCTTTTATGAATGTTATTTTTGTTACATTGTGTAACCTGCATGTCTCTCCTGTCCCATTGCTTTGCTGCATAGTCTAAAGAATTGTTGGATTAACTCTTGTGTTAATAGCAAAGAGTTAAAGTAAGAGACCAGGTAGCCCCCACAGTTCCCTTGCTGCTGGCTCTCTCAGTGTAACTCGATGTCTGGGTGAGCTCATGCTCTCATGCTTCATCTCTACTTGGCAGCTTTAGGTTTATTATAGTATGTTGATCTGAAGCAGTGAAACTGCCTGCTGCCAAAACTCCCAAATGTGGACAACTAAAAGACAGCAAGATCCAAAACACAAACCTCACTGGGGCCTTGCAGAGTCCCAGCAGCCCTTTACATATCTAGAGAAGAAGTAATAGGAACATAGAGGGTAGCCAGACCTGCCATGTGTTCTCTCTGTTCAATATATAAAGTGCATTTCAAATAACTTAGAATACCAAGAAAACTTACATTATACAATGTTTTGCTTGCTGGTTATCATTCCCTGCTGATTCATTTAGTTTAAGATGATAATCATATCAGGCACATAATATGCTATAACTCTGCACCTGTAATACAGTATTTAATGTAATTACTCACAGGTTCTTCATACATTGACGTACGCACACATCTACATTTTACCATTTATACCTAATAGCTTTAGATTCTGCATAATACAAATACCAAGGTGTTACCCTGATAGTTTATATGAGGTCATATGCCCTTAGCTCTAATACCTGGTATTGCTCCTTTCAGCAAAAAACAGCATCCAGTAAAATTGCTGATGGCTTGATTTTTCTCTATATAGAGCATAGTATATAGATATTTATATGGCACTGTTGCTGAAATAAAGATGTTTATTGGTTGAAAAATATCCATGGCATGTACTTCTTTTTGGGCACAGCAGTATGTGTTGTATTAGCTGGGTTTTTCACTGTACTGGCTACTAGTGATCCATACTGATCACTGTATTGTATCATAAATCATTTTAGGTATCGAACCACAGGGAAACATGGTCCTGAAGCCCGCCTATTTCACAGTGGAAACTATCGAAGCCGGCTTAGGAGAAGTTCTGGTTTTTGTAGAAGATCCTGAAGGACACACAGAAGAGGTAACAATTAATCCAACAGCTATGGGCCACATTTGCTTTCACATTACAGCTCTTAAAGTGGACCAACACCCAGGATTTTGACTATCCTGGGTCTTGGTCCACTTCAGTGGGGCAACCCCGATCGGGGTGCCCCGGTGTGTGAAACCCCCCTGAACCCCCCGAAAAACTCACCTCTCCCCGCTCCCAGCGCCGACGGACAAGCCGCGGACTAGCGGCTCCTCCGCCGCCGCCTCCCGCGCGTCACTCTTGACGCGCACGTGCCCGCGCTGGCCATTCACAGACGGCCGGCGCGGGTGCGGGCACGTCTAGAGGGGCGCGAGGGAAGATAAGGTAAGGAGTTTGGGGTGTTTGGGGGGGTTTCACCCCGCGGGACATCCCGATCTCGGATGTCCCGCGGGGAGGGAGGTGACCGGCCCGGGAATCTATAAGATCACCCGTGGGTGTTGGTCCACTTTAAAGGGACAGTCCAGCCTAAATTACTCTTATGGTCCATGGGTGCAGCCATGATGAGATTATTGTGGCTGCTGCTCCATTGACTTCAATTAAGAGGAGAAGGGAGGGGCAAATGCGTTGTCTCATGTGTCTCAAAAGAAAACAATGGGGTGGCAGCCACATATACTCTGTTCACACCTCTGCATTTTTACATGCGATTACCACGCAGAGGAAACAATGTACATTATTTTAGATAGGATAGTTCACTCATCTGCGCTGCATTGCACAACGCATTAAAAAAGCGCTGCAGACACCTTTTTCAGCACAATGCTTTTTGTTTCTTAAATCGCGTGCTGAGTGCCGCTGAGTCTATAAAAGTGGCGTTGTGTGGCGCTGACGCTTTATAAATAAGGTTCTAAATGTCATGTGAATTCCATTAGAGAGCTAATCCATTCAGATAGTATCCACTCATGAAAAAGCTGCATTGGGATCAATCCGTACATAATAGGTATATTACATACATTGCATTTAATGTACATGATACATACACACATACATTATATGAAGAATGGAAGAGAAATTTTGCAGATGAAATAACATTTGGATTTATAAAAATAGACATGGCATTATCAAAAGCAAATACTTCCTAATACAATGAAAATTATATTATAGATGATGATTAATCCATATGGCGGATATATGAAAGCTGACTATTTGGACATATAATTACTGGAAACATTTTCTCTTGAGTGGATATTTGTCCTTAGGTTAGCAACATTTACCTACTTCCCTTTCTTTTTTCTAGGCCAAAGTTGTTCCTAACAATGACAAGAACAGAACCTACTCAGTCAGCTATGTGCCAAAAGTGGCAGGTCTACACAAGGTAAGATACCTTAGCATTTTAACAAATAAAGGAATATTACAAGAAAATACATTATGCAATGGACAATGTTCCAGATACATAATAACTACATACAATACATACATACAGAAGCTATTCCTCCTCCTATAACATAGAAAAGACCACTAATTTTAGTTTAAGGTGCCAACCAATTTGTCAAAGAGAACCAAATAACCTCATGAACAAAGATTAGCATTTATGAGACTTTGCACTGAATTATTTTGACATATAAAATACACCTTTCTTGTATGTTCATAGGTCACAGTTTTATTTGCTGGTCAAAACATCAATAAAAGTCCATTCAATGTCAACGTTGCCATGGCACTGGGAGATGCCAATAAAGTTACAGCAAGGGGACCTGGTTTAGAACCTGTTGGAAATGTTGCCAACAAGCCAACCTACTTTGATATCTACACAGCAGGTAATGATTAGTTGCTATATGTACAGGCAGAATACAAAATCGTATAATATACATTAACAAGACATCATAAAATATATGCACATCCATAGGTGCTGGCTCAGGTGATGTTGGGGTAGTTATAGTTGATCCACAGAATCGTCAAGACACAGTGGAAGTCATCCTGGAAGACAAAGGCGATAGCATTTATCGGTGCACGTATAGACCCAACATGGAGGGGCCTCACAAGATCTTCATTACTTTTGCTGGAGCCCAGATTCCAAAATGTCCTTATGTTGTCAACATCTCAGAAGGTGAGAATATCTTTGCTAATAAAATGCACAATCCTATGCAACACCTCATTGTCCGTTTTATTACTACGATTTAACATAACGTTTTGTGTCTATATCCATCAGTCTAGTGCTCTATCTGTATCCATTTCCAAGCCTTGCATTTGCCCTGCTGCACACTAAAAAGACAAACCACCAGTGAAATTAACATTTGTCCTTAATTGTGTGTGTATACATTTACATTAATGTGCACAGTACACCACCAGGGCATTTAATGACTTAATCATTATTATTTATTATTTTATATATTTGTCCAAATATAATACGTTTGAAAGTATAGTATAGTAAGTATGATCTTTGGTCATTGTCTTGCAGGTTGTACTGTAAACTACACCTTATAATAGTTACACATTGATTTGCATTGCATGAAATAATGTATGCATCAATGTCCCTATATGTGCCTGTCATTGTGAAAACATGCGTATGTCAAGTTGTGTTTATCACATTTTCAATGTCTCTGTGTATAACATTGTCTTTGCGTTCTCTGACCTTCACTACCCATATTTCTTTGCTTCCCCTATAGCTATTGCCTTGGCTCCCAGCACCCCTCCCTTGCAGGTCACTCCTCAGGCCAAGAAAGTGGCTCCCCCACCTCCCCCCAAACCTAAACCACGCAAACCAAGTTAGTATGGCCTGGGCATGGCCTGAAACGCGTGAGAGACTGCCGCCTCGGGGCGACTTGCCCATATAAAGTTAGCTAGTCTTTGCATAGATGCATTTGAAGCAATGACCTATGCATGCAGCCTGCATGATCTGAGCATGGCCTGCAGTCAGTCGCTGCTTTGCATATGGCTTTGTACAGTAAATTCAGTACACATACTTGTACAAAGCAAATCGGGAAGATTTCGTAAAATATATCTGGATATAAATATATATCTGGGACCAACAAGAGAACTTTTAGTGTTTGGATTTCACCTTTGACCATAATTTTCTTTTTTTATGTAAATACAATATCCTTCACTAAGCATTTTAGTTTAGTGCTCTGCCTGCCAGCTGACTTTGTTTTTAGGACACCAGTCAAGCTCTTCTCCAAAAAAACATAGTTATATTAACCTAACCTCCCATTGCCCTGACCTCACAAAATGAAATGCTAATGCTGCATGGTCCCTGACTGGCTCCAGGGCACACCCTTGCCCCTAGTCTTTATCTATGGAGGGAGGGGTTAACAACTTGAATGACCAGGCCGAGATTCTTATTTGAGGGGTGTGAGCTGTCATAATTCTGGCTGACAGCTGAACACATGCAGCATTCCAGCAGCCAGACTGTCTGAGATCAAGGCAATGGATGGCTGGGTGAGTACAGGTGTTTTTTATTTAATACTGCCACAGATTTTTAGGTTTTACAAGTAACAAATTTACAAGTAGTGTATTGCCTTACTTCAGTTCTCCCTTATTCCATTTTATGTCTGGGAATAAATATCTTCTGTCATTTGTTAGCATTGTAGAAGTTGCTCAGATCTATGTATAGTGGACAATAGCAGGCTTAATTTAAAATTGAATTTGCTCGACCTAAGGCCACTGGGCCCAATGGTGGATTGCAAGTTCAATTTCTGGATGGGACATGACTGAATAATCTTAAGCGAGGCACCTAACCACCCAAATGCCCTCCAGGCATCATCACTGGGGCAGCTCAGCGCTCCCGGCATGTGTGTGCACTCCCTGCTCCCTAGTGTGTACACTGGTGATAATGATTCTGTGCAAGGATGGACACATTCACATGCACACAATGGGCAAATAAACATTATTGTTATTATTATTGATAGTATTATTATTCATAATAATTATAATAATAGTAAACAATAATAATAAATGTATTGGGAATTTATAGGATTTCGTTAGGGAAAAAATAGCAATATAAAGCAAGATTGCTTTTAAATGACAGCTCATACCTTTTAACCAGAATCCTGTAGGTTTTCTACATTGATTAATGCCTTCTCGTTCATCAACAGAAAAAAATGTATGCAGAACAAACAAAAACTTCATCAAACATTAGGATTTACTCCATCCACCTTAGGTTATATGTAGAATAGTGGTGTGAATATGTGTATGTCCTTCTGCACATGCATGTAGAGTTTTAGTGAA
Source organism: Gastrophryne carolinensis (assembly GCA_027917425.1). Taxonomy (NCBI): domain Eukaryota; kingdom Metazoa; phylum Chordata; class Amphibia; order Anura; family Microhylidae; genus Gastrophryne; species Gastrophryne carolinensis. The sequence continues at coordinate 257,939,911 of CM051238.1, forward strand.
AGTGCAGCAAATACCCCGTACTCTGCCAGTAATACCCTTCACATATTCACTGAGGGGTATTTGTGGGAAATTAGGTATTGTCCTGAATTTTCCTAAAGGGTGTGTTGTGTAATAACTGGTTGTGTGCCATTTTGGGTAGTTCCGCCAGCAGTAGTATCTTCCTTTCTGACATGACAACATTGTGACTCTTTTGCAGCATGTAATCCCAATGCTTGCAGAGCTTCTGGTCGTGGACTGCAGCCTAAAGGAGTTCGTGTTAAGGAGGTGGCTGACTTCAAAGTGTTCACCAAGGGAGCAGGAAGCGGAGAGCTCAAAGTTACTGTCAAAGGACCCAGTAAGTAATAATATATATATATCAGTGTATTAATATATTTTTATTTTACCACATCATGTATTTTTCTATCATTAAATCGCACATTTAATATATTAGCACCATTCCTACTTTATAGAAACTGTGTAAAATGGCTGGGTGTAAAATGTAAGAAACATTTCTTACTTTCCAAATAGTGGATTACATCCAGTCTGCTGCAATTTTTTCAGCAGCATCTGTGAGTCAGGTAGAATGTTACATTTAAGTTTCCCAAGCAAGGGGTGTTTCTATCTCTCTAATAGAATGTATTACTTGGCTGGCATTTTTTAAATGAGAGGAAAAAGACAGTCTGAGGCAAGAGGGCTGGAAACATGTCCACCTCTTAGGGCTAAACGGTGGTTTTGCAGTAATATTACATAGGGCCCTGGCTAGAGAGGGAGGTGCGATCTTTCCTTCAGCAGATTTATTCAGCAACATATCATGATAAATCAGCTGCTAAAATGTTCCTATTCAGAAAGTTTTTTTCATGTAATTCTATTTTTTGACCACCAGAGGGCACAGAGGAGCCAGTGAAGATCCGAGATGTGGGCGATGGAGTATTTGAATGTGACTATTTCCCAGCACTGCCAGGAAAATATGTTGTGACCATCACTTGGGGTGGATATGCCATTCCTAGGAGGTGAGAATGAAAACTGCCAAAGTAAACTTCTTAGACAGATGCCAGTGAAGGGTATATTTTTCTTTTTAATATTGACTAACACACATTATAGTGGACCTAAAGCCATAGTGAGTGCTTTGTGTCTACATCCTGCTGCTCTTATTACCTACACTTTGTCAGCTCTCTAGGTCAATGGCCATGGACTCATGTACTTTTACCAAGTTTTATTATGTTTTAGTAAAGCTAGCTAAACACACTTTTAATAAACAGTTGTAAGTGTAATATACCCCAACAAAGTCTTCTGCAACTTCAAGACGCCTCTGACTCTTCTAAATATATCATATCTATATACAATTTACTTTTATTTCATATACAGTCCATTTGAGGTCCATGTTAGCCCTGAGGTTGGAATACAGAAAGTGAGAGCATGGGGTCCTGGCCTGGAAACCGGCATGGTGGGGAAATCTGCTGATTTTGTGGTGGAAGCCATAGGCACCGAGGTTGGAACTCTAGGTAAGATCCTCAGGATGACACCAATGACCCACAAAGCTAATGCTCTCTCTTCTTCTTTTTTCACAAAACCTATTTTGTTTTGCTTGCCTAGGTTTCTCAATTGAAGGCCCCTCACAAGCAAAGATCGAATGTGATGATAAAGGAGATGGATCATGTGATGTGCGTTACTGGCCCACTGAACCTGGAGAGTATGCCGTCCATGTTATTTGCGATGATGAGGACATTAAGGACAGTCCCTTCATTGCTCATATTCTTCCAGCCAGTAACAAAGCTTTTCCAGAGAAGGTAACTGATAACAATGAAACACAATACTATCAGTTCATCATATTTGGTAGTACTAGTAAACCTAGCCAACCACTCAGTCATGTACTTTACAGATTTCACTACCTAATGACACACAGGGCTACTGCAGATTTAACCTAATGCACCTAAAAAAATATACTATCAATCTACGGTCTATGTCCTCATTCATCCAGGCAATGATATGGTTGGAGAAATAAATCAAGACTACTAGACTTGCCATTTTATTTTCTTGATAATACATCAAGTTGCCTTGAATTATTTCCACAGTGTCTATCCAAGTTAATACTGTACTTTACTTTGTACAATCTGGAAACACCTAAATCATGTTTAAATGAGAGTTAGGCCATATAATTATTTTTTAGCTTTCTTTCTCTTTCCCCCTCCGCTCAACCACCACCTGTTTCTGTAAAAGTTCATAGGGGAGGGCGAGGAGGAAACATTTGTCTAACTGGGCTCTGACCTTTGCAGGCTCATCTTCTAATCCCTCGTTCCTTTCCAAACATAATTTATGTGACTGGAAAACTATTACAAGCATCAAAGGCACAGGAACATCACTAGCATGAGAAGTGTATGAGGTTAGAGATAATTCTGAACTGGGTTTAAAAATATACTTAGGCCTCTATGGGAAGTGCAAGGGCAATAAGTCAGGCTAGTGCATATGCAAAAAGTGAATACAAAGTGGATATCCACAACTACACAGACCATAAATGAAAGTTTAGAACATGTTTGCTCATGATGCCTACATTTTGCTGCATTCCAGGTTAAGGCATATGGTCCAGGTCTTGAACCAACTGGCTGCATAGTGGAGCATCCTGCTGAATTTACTATTGATGCCCGGGCTGCTGGCACTGCTGAGCTGAAGATCTATGCACAGGTACAGACATAGTATATCGATATGCTACTAAATGGATGTTGTTTATGAATACATTGCATTTACTGCATTTGTTGTTGAAGTGTGTAACTGTAGTAGGAAAACACTTCATATCCCTTTATTTGTTAAAAACCATTAATTGTAATTGTCGCATTTCATTTAGGATGCAGAGGGCACACCTATTGACATCAAGATTAAGGACAACGGCGATAACACCTATGTGTGTGTTTATGTACCCTTAAAGCCAATCAAACACACAATCATCATCTCTTGGGGAGGAGTTAATATTCCCAATAGCCCCTACCGGGTAAGTTACAATTGTTAACAGCAAAGAGCGACAATTATTTTTTCCATAAAGCATCAAAAGATCCTAAAACAGATGTATATAAATGAAAAATGCTATGTATACTTTTACATTCTATACCCTACCAACATACAAGCATAAGTATATTTTTTTACATGAATGTGTAGATTTGTTAACTAATAATATTGATTACTGCTTTTAGGTGTCGGTGGGTGAGGGTAGTCACCCTAATAAAGTTAAAGTTTATGGACCTGGTGTGGAAAAAACAGGTCTAAAAGCCAATGAGCCAACCTACTTTACTGTGGATTGCAGTGAGGCAGGGCAAGGTAAGAATCACTAAATCTTGTTGCTAGGTTGTCAGTTGCAATATAAATAAATAGATAAATAAAGGTTTATGATGCGGTCTATGTGTCTTTTTTCATATTATTTTAGCAACATCCTGGTATTAATTAAAATGTCACCATTTCTTTACAGGTGATGTCAGCATTGGTATTAAGTGTGCACCCGGTGTGGTGGGACCAGCAGAAGCAGACATTGATTTTGACATCATTAAAAATGATAATGACACTTTTACTGTGAAATACACACCCCCTGGTGCTGGAAGATATACCATCATGGTCTTATTTGCTGACCAGGTAGGAATAGACAACACATTTTGACCAATTTCTTGATACAACTGAATCTGATGAAACCAAATGTTGATTGAGATGTTCTAACACCTCATTGCTGTTTTTCTGATTACATAATCTCTTGGCAATGTTTTTTCTTTCTATTGTACACAGGAAATACCAATCAGTCCCTTCAGGGTGAAAGTAGATCCATCACATGATGCCAATAAGGTTCGAGCAGAAGGTCCAGGGCTTAACCGAACAGGTAGGACTATTCAAATAAACAGTTTTAAGAATGGTGGAAAATTAGGGTTATTATAACGGCGAATTCTCTACGAGCTCACCAAAAAATCACCAAAAGATACATGTTTAACAGTCTTAAAAACAGTAAAAAAAGACTCATCCTTTCTTAGATGTGATCCAGTTTTTCCATTGTCTCAATACTAGAGGTATCATTGTATAAATGTATTTTGTAGCTGTTGGGATTATCTAAAACGTGTTTCCTAACATTATGCCTGCCAAAAAATGTGTTAAATGTTAAGTCAGCTCAGGCAATTTACTGAACCACAATGTTTAAGCTGCTTTATATTTTTATAGCTGCAATATGTTTAGGATCTATGCCTTTTTTTAACTGTGGATCCTATAATATATTCCAGGAGTGGAGGTTGGAAAGCCCACACACTTCACAGTATACACTAAGGGTGCTGGGAAAGCAAAACTGGATGTCCAGTTCTCCGGGACCTTGAAGGCTGAAGTCGTACAAGACTTTGAAATAATAGATAATCATGACTATTCATACACTGTGAAGTATACAGCTGTGCAACAGGTATAAAAGATATACACAAAATATATATTCTATAATATTCTCTGGGATTCATTGCAGGCTATACATCGTACATAACACTTATGTTGTCTATTGTGTTACAGGGTAATATAACTATATCTGTAACATATGGAGGAGATCCCATCCCTAAGAGTCCATTCATTGTCAACGTAGCACCTCCCCTTGATCTTGGGAAAGTTAAAGTGCAAGGACTCAACAACAGTAAGTAGTCACTTGTTTTATGGTTATTCCTACTATTGATGGTAGTTATATAAGAAACATAACTTGGAACCTATGTCATGTATGTCCTTTTTATGTCTCTTACCCTAACATTTACTATTCAAAATATATTGCATTTGCAGAGGTAGATGTTGGAAAGGACCAAGAGTTCACCATTAACACCAGCGGTGCAGGAGGACAAGGGAAGGTAGATGTGAAAATAACCTCCCCGTCACGTCGTCCAATTCCTTGCAAGGTGGAAACAGGTGTCACCAGCGAAATTCACACTGTGAAATATATGCCTCCTGAGGAAGGACCATACAAGGTGGATATTACCTATGATGGACACCCTGTGCCAGGAAGCCCATTTACTGTTGAAGCTGTTATGCCACCTGATCCCTCCAAGGTACCTAAAAACCCTACTAGTATTCACCTAATCACTTTCCTATTGTGTTGTTACATTTCTCTTGTGTTTCTGCCTTTCCCTAACGAATCTCCCTCAGTTACACTCATGATATTCTGGCATATGTTTCTCATTTTTGTTTGTGCAAGAAGTGAGGTGAACCTCATTCTGAAGGCAGTGCAGGGGGGTGTGGGGCGTATTCAAGTTTACCGCAAACTATAACTTATAGCTGAAAGCAGGCCTGTGGGATAATATTTCAGCAATGAAAGTCATACATTCCAAATATATATTTTGCCAGAGTTTATAAATAAATAACTGATAGAATATACATTCAAAGCATAGTGTATATGGACAGCAAAAAATGTTAAGGGGCCTGCCCATTGACACAAGTGTAAAAATGATGTATAGGTCAAAATCAGAAATGACAACAAGGCATTATAACACTGCATTTTCATTTCAAAATGTAACAGAAATTAGCATTAAAATATTTTCCATATGTAATACAGATCTCAAATGCTGAGTGGAAAATAAAAACTTGGCCTGCATTAGAGACAGATCAGTCTTCTACATTAGTTTTACAAAGATTTTTCTGGATGCTTGGAGACATAGAAGCACAGGGGATATAAATAACATATCACTTTCAAGCTTACTTTTACTATCCAGATGTTCCTGCCTAATATTGCTTGCAGGTTTATTCATTATTTCGACTTTAATTTCCAAAGCCATCAATAAGGATAATTCAAACATATCTATATTAGCTGGGGATTATAACAGTAATTATTTATCTTATATATATATATCTGTTAAATAATACTTACACATTTCTATTTTCTAATATCTATAAGAAAAACATGGCTTCAAAAGTATAGAACTGTTGTGCGGGTAAATGTATTAGTTTATTGGATCATATTATCAGTGTATTTTTCATTTGTTTTGCAGGTTCGTGCTTATGGACCAGGTCTTAAAGGTGGCTTTGTGGGTAAACCAGCACCATTTGCAATTGACACCAAAGGAGCTGGTACAGGAGGCCTTGGTCTCACTGTTGAAGGGCCTTGTGAAGCTAAGATTGAGTGTCAAGATAATGGAGATGGTTCCTGTTCAGTATCATATCTTCCCACGGAACCTGGAGAATATTCAATCAACATATTATTTGCAGATGCTCACATTCCCGGTTCTCCCTTTAAGGCTGATATCCGGCCTGTATTTGATCCTAGCAAAGTAACAGCAAGTGGTCCTGGCTTGGAAAAAGGAAAGGCTGGAGAGGTGGCAACCTTTACTGTGGACTGCTCCAAAGCTGGTGATGCTGAGCTCACTATTGAGATTCTTTCAGATTCTGGAGCTAAGGCTGAGGTTCTGATCCAAAATAATAGTGATGGTACCTACAGTATCACCTATATACCGTCATGCCCTGGGGCTTATACAATCACCATTAAATATGGAGGACATGCAGTACCTAAATTCCCTCTTCGTGTAAACGTTGAGCCAGCTGTGGACACCAGTGGAGTAAAGGTGTTTGGCCCAGGAGTCGAGCCTAGAGGTTAGTCTGTAAAAAAAATGTTCTAAATTTAACAAGATCAAATGCATGTTGTGAACAATGCAATACTTCAAAAGATATATATATATATATATATATATATATATATATATATATATATATAGAGAGAGAGAGAGAGAGAGAGAGAGAAAGAGAGAGAGAGAGTAACCAAGGGATTTCTTTTCTTTACTAGGTGTGCTGCGTGAGGTTACCACAGAGTTCACTGTGGATGCTCGCTCTGTAACCAAGACAGGTGGTAGCCATGTCACCACCCGAATCATTAGTCCTTCTGGGGCTGTAACTGAAAGCTTTATATCTGACAATGGTGATGGAACCTATCATGTGCAGTATACAGCATTTGAAGATGGTAAGGTCTGAACATGTTTCCAAACATAGCTGTTCAATGCTATGTAAGGATCTTTGAACTGTGGATAAAAAATGTATCTTTTATGAAATTAGGAATTCCACCAGGGTGAACCTTGCATTTACTGCCCCTAAGTGGTAGTTGGTTCTTTTTTTAATGTCAAAACTTAATGGCTGTAAGATCCTGGTGTTTAGATTCCCTTGCATTTGGTCTAATTTATTTTTTGTGTTCAGTGCTCAGAAATGTGGCATTTTTTAATCACTTTCCTGATGTCTGTGTAATATTTTATAGCATAGTTTTAAAGGTGCTTTCCATATCCATTCTTTTTCCAGGGGTTCATTTGGTAGAAGTTTTGTATGATGATGTGCCAGTACCTAAGAGCCCATTCCGTGTTGGTGTCACTGAGGGCTGTGATCCATCCCGTGTACGAGCATATGGGCCAGGGCTAGAAAGTGGACTGCTTAACAAGTCCAATCGCTTCACTGTTGAGACCAGGTGAGATGAAAAAAATATTGTTCATAAGACATTACAACACCAGTGTACAATATGATCTACAGAAGTATATGGATCAGGAAGTATGTCAGAGGCTAGATTTTGTGTGGAGGGCCATGAACTATGAGGGAACTGTTATGTTAATTCCACTTGCCATCCCAATGTTTGACCAATAAGAAGATAGTCGTCAGGTAGGTCAGGCAAAAACCCTTTTTCAGGTAACCAATGGCTTGTGTGCCCGTTAAGTGGTAAAATATGTAAAAGAGTTACCTTTATCAGGCCCACAAATATTAAGCAGTTTCCATGGTCAACCAATCCGATTTAAACAATAAGAGATTTAAGTGTCCTGGGTAGAGTTTACATGTTTCTTCATGTTTACACTGACCTTCATAAATCAGGCCACTGGTACCCAGCTTAGAACACATTGATTTAATTTGGTTCTATACTGCTGAACAAAAATCCAGGATTGCTTCAGTAAACCTACTGGAGACATTGAAAGGTAGATTAATCTGGACAGATGCACTGCAAATGAATGTCAATATGGGCAGTTTCCTGGATTTTGGAGCTTGATTTGAGGGCTTGCTAACTAACATGGGGACAGCTGCTAAAACTTTACTCTAGTTTTCCATGCACCAGTCACTATTACAGTGGGTACTATGATTTACACTGGTGTCACATTCTGAAGATTGCTTCATATGTTATCTAAATGTGTTCGTATTTGTTTTAGGGGAGCTGGCACTGGAGGGCTTGGTCTAGCAATTGAAGGGCCTTCTGAAGCAAAAATGTCATGTAAGGACAATAAAGATGGTAGTTGCAGTGTGGAGTACATACCTTTCACACCAGGAGAATATGATGTTAACATAACATTTGGAGGGCGACCAATTCCAGGTATAGCAAAGTCAATTTTCACTATTCCACTAAACAGAATGCTACACATCTTGCCTCATGTAACTGACCTACTGCTGAATGAATATAAATTGCATGACTTTTGCAGGAAGCCCTTTCCGTGTGCCAGTAAAGGAGGTTGTAGATCCAAGCAAAGTGAAATGCTCAGGTCCAGGTTTGGGAACTGGTGTGAGAGCACATGTCCCACAGACCTTTACTGTGGACTGCAGCAAGGCTGGACTGGCTCCATTGGAGGTGCTGGTGCAAGGACCATCAGGTAGTGAAATAAATTATTACCTACACTGAACCTATGCGCATATGTAAAGATTTAACATTATTCATATTGAAATGATTTTCAAAGGTATGGCAGAGCCCGTTGATGTACGTGATAATGGTGATGGAACCCACACTGTAAATTATACCCCAGCTACAGATGGTCCATACACTGTTTCTGTAAGATATGCTGACCAGGAGGTACCTAGAAGGTAAGAATCTCCAAAAGACAGTCGTTGTTTATTCAAATTATAATTGTAATGTCACCATGAGATATAATTAAAATGTTGACTTTCACAGCCCCTTCAAGATCAAGGTGCTCCCTACCCATGATGCTAGCAAAGTACGTGCCAGTGGCCCAGGCCTTAATGCAGCGGGTATCCCAGCCAGTCTCCCTGTAGAGTTCACCATTGATGCTCGTGATGCAGGCGAGGGGCTCCTGACTGTTCAGATTCTGGTAAGGATTTTTGTTATATTAAATAAATTTAATGATATTATGTTGCATAATTTTGCTTTTGAAATACTGATTATTTCTTGTAACATTCCTATTGTTCTCTTTTCTTCATTCACATTGATGAGTGCAATTATAATACATATGAATAGCCTTAGTAATGTCTGATCTCACCCTTTCAATATATTTCATGTAACTCTTTGGAAAAGTACCCAACTTTAAATGTCCCAGCTGCATTACCACTCTTCCTGGATAATGAGATCTCTAAGATTTCTGGAGGATCACATTTACACACTGTGCAACCCAATTTATATTTACAGCATCATGTTACATGCTTCCATATTCACAGTGGTAACCCTTTTACCATGAAGTGGTTAACATAAGCTCTGCTTATCTCTGAACTCTTAGTATGCCCATATGGTATATTTTTAAAAACAAGTGACCGCTAATATGCCCCCGGAGCAGCTGAAAGATTTGAACATGCTGTTAGAATGAGCTCATTCATTCTGTTAATGGAGTTCGCTAAAAGCAAAATGCCACCTTGTGGCAGAGAAGAGAAGTTCCTCTGAATAGGCGGTAACAAATTCCTACAATTAAAGTAATTCAGTTGTTAGCATAAATCACAATAATATCTTCTTGGATCCTCAGGAATGACCACAATTTAATTTTCTAATATATTATAGTGCTTTTAACAACTCCCCGGTCTACCAAAAACTAAATAAAGTTCATCTGTGTCAGACTTACTTTGGTTAAAATATTATTTTAACAAACGCTATTTTCTAAAAAAGATTCTGTTTTCGATTAGCTTTCTGGTGTATGTAATATGTACTAGCAAGTCAAGGAAAGGAGACTGATGGTTTAAATTAACTAGATGATATTGTAACAGAGAAGTTGGAACTCGGTCTAAGAGTTAATCCTCAGCAAACTGTCACCATCTGGCTGGGGTGAGATATTCACACAAGCATTAATGAGTCACACAGCACTGATATTTGATATTCTACAGACAGAAATTGTACCTTGCCATCTTTAGGACATGGTTAGAAAAGTTGGAGAGACACTTCTGTAGCAATGCAGTAACTCATAGTGGACAATCAGCAAACATCTTTCACCAAGTGGAACAGGACCCAAAACCAATGAGTTCATGTAGTGCTGCTAAAAAGTAATTAATGCATAGATATATTGCAATAATTAATGATATGATTGTATAATAAATACTTAGATTATAATAAGTAATATGGAATAAATACTCATTTTATTATATTAATGATTATTCTTAGGACCCAGAAGGAAAGCCTAAGAAAGCCAATATCCGTGGAAACGGTGATGGTACCTACACTGTATCCTATGTACCAGACATGGCCGGAAGGTACACAATCACCATAAAGTATGGAGGAGATGAAATCCCCTACTCTCCTTTCCGTATTCATGCTGTACCCACTGGAGATGCCAGCAAATGTTTAGTAACTGGTATGGTCAAGTATTCAAACCTTTTATTTTTAAATGAGGGGCTATGTTTTTTAAATATGAAGTTCCTAATATGTCTTTTGCATTCTCTGTTGTTTCAACAGTATCCATCGGAGGCCATGGATTAGGTGAGATACATAAAATTCTCTTTCTATACTGTAATTATTCCTGTGGGGCAGAAGTAATATATATAGTGCAGACATAATCTGTAGCACATTACAAGGCACAATAGAATCATACACTAGGCTACTGTCCCTATAGCTTATGGTATATTCTTCTACTGATGTAACTGCTGGGACTCTTTTTTAAAGCTAGCAAGCAAAATTCTGATGGGCACCGCTAATCCGCTGGCAGTGCATTTTATATATGCATACAATGGTTGTATATAATCATTGGTATGTTCTTTTGTCTTGTTGCAATAAAATATGGGAACTACAAACCCAATACGTAGATGGTCATACTATGTTATTAACTAATAATTTTTAAGAAGTAATGTGCTGTACCCTTTTAGCCATTAAGGTTTGTAGAAAAGTGAAAAAAATAAGGCAATGCCATTTGTCGGATTAATAACTATATTTTAGATGAGCTTTCCATAATATCTATGATATATAATTATGGCACCTATTTAAAATACTATTTTGCTATTAGGAGCTTGTCTTGGACCCACCATTCAGATTGGAGAGGAAACTGTCATCACAGTAGATGCTAAAGCTGCTGGAAAAGGAAAAGTGACCTGCAAGGTGTCTACACCTGATGGAGGAGAGCTCGATGTGGATGTGGTGGAAAACCAAGATGGCACCTTTGATATCTACTACACAGCACCGGAGCCTGGAAAATATGTCATCACCATACGTTTTGGTGGGGAACAGATTCCCAACAGCCCCTTCCATGTGGTGGTGAGTTTCAAATCCATATTGGGAAATAGTACAACACTCCCAATGTTATTGGTCAGTTGAGGTGTTTAATGCATTCCCTCCTTCTGCCAGGCTTGTGATACCATTCCCATCATAGAGGAGCCCTGTGACACTGTGCAGCTGCAACAACCCTACGCTGCACACCTGCCCGGCTATCCAACTCACTGGGTATATCCCTGCTACTATGCTGCCCTTTCACTGTCACAAATCTACTTTTCCATTTCCTCTATGTGGTCCATCTTACTGCCTCTTTCTCTGTCCTATTAAGATGATGCATTAAATTGAGTAAGCTATACAGGATCGTCTTCAGGAATTTGTAAGCCCCCCAGTAACCTGTCATGACTGGCCCCCTAATTTGAACTTCAGTTTCCTAATTAGTTTGATTACTTGGATGGACCTAATTGCCTTGACCCCAGCTCAAACTAGAGGCCCCGCTATCACATATTGGTTATGTTGGGGCCCAGACAGCCTGTATTGTGTCTGGGACCCCATTACCTAATAATGGGATGACTGGGCCCCTTATTAGAACTTTACTTTGCTATATATGAAGCAGACTCGGAGTCAGAGGCAACGCATGTGAGCACAGCAATGGGTGCTGCAGCACCACTGCACCCTCATCATCATCAACCAGCAGCAGCAATAGTGTGGCAATTCAGTAATCAGGGCAAGGCTTTCATCAGGGCTTTCCATTCAAAGTATGCCCCCCCCCCCCCCAGACTGAAATATTATTGGCTGTCCTGCCCTGGCCTCAAGATGAAGACTCAAACAGTGACTAAAATCTGCAGATAGAACCATGTGCCATTTTATCAGATAATCCCTGTTTGGGAACAGATAGGGTATGTAATGGTTACTTCGTTTAGCACTGGATGTGCCTGTAAAAAGATCCTGGGGGATTAAACACAGTGATAGAATTTAAGATATACAGACAAGGTTACTTCTCAGTTTAGAATTCTATTACTAATTATATTTTATTCTTGGAATTAAAAGCTGTTCTACTCAAGATGTTTTCCAGTATTCTTCCTTTCTTCTTTGTCCAGGATTAACTACTGAGCTTGCTATAAAGCCTTTCATCTTTGCTGTCATTTACTCACATTTTATTTATGTGACACTTTCTCCTAACTGCTATTTTATTGTGTGTTTACTCTAGGCTACTGAAGAGCCTGTGGTTCCCGTGGATAACCTGGACACTATGCTTAGGCCATTCAATCTAGTTATCCCTTTCACTGTGCAGAAAGGAGAAATTACAGGTACTGTACAATGACTCACTTGTCTCTTTCTACTAACTTGTCTTCCATAGAAATAAAAACAGAGCTGGCAACAATAAACTGCATACAAAGAGAAAAAACATAGATTTAACACAACATATCTTGTAATAATTAACATGTAATATAAGCTACTGAAAAGCATGATAATGTCAAGATAACTGTAAGAGACTAACCTGGGTCTTGGAGCCCGCGGCGAGCATCCTGCTGCTGTGCATGGCCACCGCTCCTGGATGACTGGGAGCGTGGTGCGGCGCTCTGGCAGCCTCCCCCACCCCTCTAGCTGTGCGGACGCGCCCCCCGCAGTCTGTCAATTTCGCCACTAGGAGGCGATGCGAGTGGCAGGCGGCGCAGCGTCCTTCACACCTGATGGGAATCAGCCTTGCTGCCAAGCCTGACCAGCCCCTGGATAGTCTCTCCAATCACTCACAAGTGTTATAAGTTGCACCAATCACCACACACACTCCTTCCCGGGTTGCCATCGGTCAGGTCCCCAATAAATACGGAATCAGCCCAGTGCTCAGTGCCCGTTATAATCTCTTGTGATTAGGGTGTGATTTCATTAGGTATTAACTGTTTCTGACCCGGCTTGATAGACCATCCCCATCCACTGCCTGAACCGACCTCTGATTTGTCTGACCTAAAACCTGCCTGCCCCTTTGGATACCCCGCTATCTCTGACCTTCTGGCTTGACCCTTTGGCTACCCCTGACTCGCACCTGTCTCATCCCTGTACTTTGATGCATCATCCAGACTTCCCGTGTATGACCCCGGCTTTGGGATACCCTCACGGTTCATCGACCTTCACCATAACCAGACATCCTTTGCGCCTATTTAGACCTGGGGGCAACCAAGTCTTGCGAGGTGTTCCTAGCGTCCCGGCAAACGGGGGCTTGACTATAGGCAGAAGCGGCAGTGGAGATTGGGGGTTGCCTGCTTACAGAAGGCTGGTGTCCCGCTGGGCATCACAATAACATTCTGTGCAACTATTGAACATTACAACATTATTATTATAAATGTGTAAAAATATTTTATCTGCCAAATATGTGTTACTTCTGTATACCACCAGACAGGACAGTGCTAGACACTACCTTTTGTGTTTAAAGGATCTGTACATTTATTCACCTTTTCTCCAAAGAATCAGCTTCAATCTGGTGCAGTTTGCCAGGTACTGCCATGGCACACCCCCTCTATTGCAGTGAATGCACATAGGCACATTGGCTTCAGCCTGCACCTTCCACATCTCCTCTCTATTAATAAACATATATATATATATATATATATATATATATATGTTTATGTATATACTATACTAGCCAATAGAGGTGCTCAGGGAGGGTTGAGTCTGTTTTAAGTCTGTTACTATGTTACCATACACGCAGAATGTACATAATGCCTCTCAGAGCTCCCACTGCATGTCTTAGAATCAGAGACATGCCCAGGCTATTCCGTTAGTCAGTTTAACTATAGTCCATTATATCAATGCATTAGCTGTTCAATATGGTTATGCCTTTCCTTATGTCTCTCTTGGCATGTAGGGGAAGTCCGTATGCCTTCTGGCAAGACTGCTCGGCCTAATATTACTGATAACAAGGATGGAACAGTTACAGTCAAATTTGCTCCAGTGGAGAAAGGATTACATGAAATGGACATAAAGTATGATGGAAATCACATTCCAGGTAACTGATTTTTTGTGTTCTAGTGTTTGCTTTACTAAATAATTAGCATGGCCCCCTCTGTTACCTTTGAAAATGTTAAAGCAGTTACACCAGATATAATAATTAGTAGTAGTAATAGTAATAGTATAAGATACATTTTATTTCATTTTGTCAATCAAAATAATAGATTGTTGATATTCTGTTTTTAGGCAGCCCACTGCAATTTTATGTAGACGCCATTAACAGTAGACATGTGAGCGCTTATGGACCGGGGCTCAGTCATGGAATGGTCAACAAGCCAGCCACATTTACAATTATTACAAAGGATGCTGGAGAAGGTATGTGTTCGTGCAATTGTTTGTGTTTTACTGTTTATCAGCATATGAGTATATATATATATATATATATATATATATATATGTGTGTGTCTATAAAAAAATACATTGTATTTCATGCTTTCTAACACAGGTGGTCTATCACTGGCCGTGGAAGGCCCATCAAAGGCTGAGATCACATGCAAGGACAACAAGGATGGCACCTGCACAGTGTCCTATTTACCCACAGCCCCTGGAGATTACAACATTATTGTGCGCTTTGATGACAAGCACATTCCAGGAAGCCCTTTCACAGCTAAAATAACTGGTAATGTCCTTATAGTGATGAGAAGATGAGTTGAAAACTATATATTTGTGTGGTTAATGGGCTCTAAATTATATTTATTTCTATTTACACATCATCAAATTAAAATTCAACTTTTTCATTAGGTGATGACTCCATGAGAACATCCCAGCTCAATGTGGGTACTTCAACTGATGTATCTCTCAAGATCACAGAGACAGATTTGAGCTTGTTGACTGCCAGTATCAGGGCTCCATCTGGCAATGAAGAGCCATGTTTACTCAAGAGGTTGCCAAACCGACACATCGGTAAGTCAACATGAAGAAAAGCTGAGAAAAAAAAACGTTTAACCTTGTTAACCACTAGTCACTTTTGTTGACGTAGAAGCAGCCCCTGGCTTTGCTTTATGACACACATACATATGCACACAATTAATGCTTGCCCCCCTCTACTGTAGGTATCTCATTTACACCAAAAGAAGTTGGCGAGCATGTGGTAAGCGTGAAGAAAAATGGAAAACATGTAACCAACAGCCCATTCAAGATCATGGTTGGACAGTCTGAGATTGGAGATGCAAGTAAAGTGAAAGTGTCAGGGAAGGGACTGCGTGAAGGTATCACTTTTGAGGTGTCTGAATTCATTGTGGACACCAGGAATGCAGGTACGAACATAGTCCCTTCAAACACTTATTTTGTTACGCATATCTGCTCATGCTAACTACATGTTGTCTCTCTTTTTCAGGATATGGAGGTTTAGGTTTATCAATTGAAGGCCCAAGTAAAGTGGATATAAACTGTGAAGATGTGGAAGATGGAACATGTAAAGTGTCCTACTGTCCTACTGAGCCAGGCACATACATTATAAATATCAAATTTGCAGAGAAGCATGTGCCAGGTGAGTGTATAATATCATGTGTGTAATACATGCTTTTAAATAAACAGCACATACATAGCAATACATAGTAGTCCAAAATTTAATCCACGGTGTATCAATATACCTTCCCTAATGTAAAATGATATAAAATATTGAAAACATTATAAAAATTGCCATGTGAATATATCTTCTAGCTAAAAGCATGCACACTATGTGAGAAGATATGTACAGGTAGAAAAGTATAAAAAAATCAGTAAAATGATCTCAAATCATGGGCTTTTTATCACAGTCAGGAATACCATCAGAAATTTCTAGTCACCTCACAACCACAATACCTGGGCCCCCCCATAACCTTTTGTGTCATGGCTGGTCCCCTAGTTTAATCTGCAGTTATATCATCTGATTACTTGGGAGAGCCTGGTTGCCTCAAGCCCAATCACAACTAGGGGCCTAAGCATCTTATATAGGATGTGTTGGGGCACAGACTAGATACAGCCTGTATTGTGTCTGGGGTTCAATGACCTAATAATGCGATCATACTTCAGTTTGATGTATGTATGAAAAAAGTCAAATCAGGTGAGCACTGCAATGGGCAATGCATCCTCATCATATTCATCATAAGCCATATTCAGCCAACTGCTTACAAGAAAAATATAAACTTGAACTGTAATTTTACACAGATATGTATAATCATTTCTTTCATACCTTACAGGAAGCCCATTTATGGTAAAGGTTACAGGAGAAGGCCGTATAAAGGAAAGCATTACCAGAAGACGCCAGGCTCCATCCATAGCCAGCATTGGCAGTACATGTGACCTTAACTTGAAAATTCCAGGTACAGGGACATTTTATGTATTTATTCCATACATAATGTATTTGTATTTGTTTTGATCCTATAAAAGAAGCTAAAGTATTTCTTAAGAATAAAAAAGAAGTACAATTATTTTCTAAAAGTTAACCTGATTTATCAGATCAAAAACATACAGATTAAATTATACTTTAAAGATATCATTTTGATAGAATTATTAAATGTATTTATTTTTATTAGGTAATTGGTTCCAGATGGTCTCTGCTCAAGAACGTCTCACTCGAACCTTTACTCGTAGCAGTCACACTTATACTCGCACTGAACGCACTGAGATTAGTAAGACACGAGGTGGTGAAACAAAGCGGGAGGTCCGGGTGGAGGAATCAACACAAGTTGGTGGTGACCCTTTCCATAATGTGTTTGGGGACTTCCTTGGTCGGGAGAGTCTGGGTTCATTTGGCAGTATAACAAGACAAGAAGGTGAGCACAGCATTACTTGCTGGAGAATTATTTAAAAAAATGCAACTCTCTCAAAGGAAATGTGTTAAATAACTGTCTTGTGTGTTACTTACCTACTGTTTCAGGGGAGGCAAGCTCTCAAGAAATGACAGCTCAAGTCACCAGCCCATCTGGAAAAACAGCAGATGCTGAGATTATTGATGGGGAAGACAGCACCTACAGTGTACGCTTTGTGCCACAGGAGATGGGAGCCCACACTGTCAGTGTCAAGTATAGAGGTCAACATGTTCCTGGAAGTCCTTTCCAATTTACTGTTGGGCCCATGGGTGAAGGTGGTGCCCATAAGGTCAGGGCTGGAGGTCCTGGCTTGGAGCGAGGAGTTGCAGGTGTTCCAGGTAAGATAATGTGATGTCGAACAGTGTGTAAAATACTGAACACTGTAACTGTAATAAACATTTCATGATTGTGTGACTTAAACCTCACAGCTGAGTTCAGCATTTGGACAAGAGAAGCTGGAGCTGGTGGTTTGTCCATTGCAGTAGAAGGTCCAAGTAAAGCAGAGATCTCTTTTGAAGATCGCAAGGATGGATCTTGTGGCGTATCTTATATTGTTCAGGAAGCTGGTAAGTGCATCATCTTGGAAAGTAGCTTTAAAAAAAATATATTTTAGGTATATTTTATTTATTTTGTGAGGCTGAATTATTACCTACTAAGGCCTACTAAGTGTTTTTAATAAAATACTGTATGCAGTTTGATGACTATGAAATTAGCTATAAATTCTGAAATATAATGGCCTGCTTAAATAGTACAACCCACATTTTGTATATCCTTATGCAGGTGACTATGAGGTATCCATCAAATTTAATGATGAGCACATCCCTGACAGCCCATTTGTGGTACCAGTGGCCTCACATTCTGATGATGTCCGCCGACTGACTGTTACCAGTCTACAGGTGAGTAGCAGATACTGTTATTGATTTTTAATGATTCTTGATAGAACTGTCCTTGAAAGGTTTATGCTTTTTATGTTTTACGAATTCCTTATGTGTAAACTGCAAGCCCTTAATTTCTCTTGTCTAAATAAAATAAAATGTTTGTGTTTTGCAGGAGACAGGGCTAAAGGTCAACCAGCCTGCTTCATTTGCAGTACAGTTGAATGGAGCCCGTGGAGTGATTGAGGCCAAGGTTCACACACCATCAGGGGTTGTAGAAGAGTGCTATGTATCTGAAGTGGATAGTGGTAAGTGAGGTCCTCTGTAAAGTAATAAAACAAGTTGGTAAAATAAAAAATTCTATTCTTTTCATGATCATACTTTTTCCTCTCTGCTCCAGATAAATACTCAATCCGTTTCATTCCTCGAGAAAATGGTGTGCACTCCATTGATGTGAAATTTAATGGTCGCCATATCCCAGGCAGTCCATTCAAGATCCGTGTGGGAGAACAGAGTCAGGCTGGTGACCCAGGGCTTGTTACAGCATATGGACCAGGCCTTGAAGGTGGAGTCACAGGTATGAGCCTGCTGATAGTTAATGTATTTGTTATTTGTGCTGTGTGTCTACTATCACTCATTCACCAAAGCACATTGTCTTTCAAAATACTGCTGCATATAAAATAATGCTAAAGAAGTAACACGCATTTCTGTACCTGCGCTCTAACAAACAAGCCTTTTGATTTCTGTGCAAGTGCTGCCTCGCAACGCAAACTATGTAGACTTAGTAACAGAAAAAAGCCCTCTTCATTTATTATAACATGTTAACAACCATAGACGCTATCCATCATAACACCATGCATTCCGCAACAACTAAACCATAAGTGGTGAATTCTTTGCTACAAGTGCAGAGAGGAGCCCTAACCTTGTCTTCCCTACTGTGCTCCTTACACAGGAAGACCCTCTGAATTTATTGTCAGCACCCTGAACGCAGGGCCTGGCTCTTTGTCAGTAACAATTGATGGGCCTTCCAAGGTGAAGTTGGATTGCCAAGATTCTCCTGAGGGCTATAAAGTCTCATATACTCCCATGGCACCTGGAAACTACCTAATCTCCATCAAATATGGAGGACCCCAACATATAGTGGGAAGTCCTTTCAAGGCCAGGGTGACTGGTGAGTTAGCGCACACCACCATACAATGTGATAAAAATGCAAACATATGACTCTTGCAAGTTTAGTTGAAAAGATTCCATCTTGGAAAAGTAGTAGTCTTTGCTTATTTGGCCAGTACATCATCTGATATCTTATTTTTTCTTCCAACAGGTGCTCGGCTATCTGGTGGTCATAGTCTCCATGAAACATCCACTGTGTTGGTAGAAACAGTTACTAAATCATCTGCTTCTGTGGGAGGTTATGGAATGGCTGTGCCTAAATTTGCATCGGATGCTTCCAAAGTTGTGTCCCGGGGCCCTGGACTTTCAAAAGCTTTCATTGGACAGAAAAACACATTTACCGTGGACTGCAGCAAAGCAGGTATGCAGCCGCTATGATCATTTATGAATACTTCCTAGTGCATCATAGATATACTTGATCATGTTTAGTAGGCATTATATGACCAGAAAGGGGCATATGCTGTTTTCACACAATATTTCTTTTTTCTAACAGGTACAAATATGCTGATGGTTGGAGTCCACGGGCCAAAGACACCATGTGAGGAAGTCTATGTGAAGCACATGGGAAACAGGCTGTACAATGTGACCTATACCGTAAAGGACAAAGGGGACTACATCCTCATTGTCAAGTGGGGAGACCAGAATGTACCTGGAAGTCCTTTTCAAGTTGCGGTCCCTTGAGAGACTTTATGTGTCCCATTACCAAAAAGGCTTTTTAAGAGGCCTAAGAACTTGCCAGTGAAGAATGGGCTCTACCCTTTTATATGCAAATGCACTGATTTAGGCAAAAAAATAAACTGTTAGAATTCACTAAGTGCCTTTGTTTAAATTAAGGTCTTTCCCATAGCATGATGGCTTGATACGTTCTAGGGGTGGGGAGGGTATGCAAGCATGCACATCAGCCACCATGTCCTATTTGCATTTTACAAAATGTTCCTTTATATTATGGTTGGTGTTTTATTTTTCTAAAGTTGCTACAAGTTGTGTTTTATATGTGCTTTATTTGTTTTGTATTTTTATTTGAGGGGTGGGTAATTTTAGGGGTGAGAAGCATCAGAGGTCATAGAGTTGATGCTGTATTGCATTTTTTTAGAATAATACACACATAGGAAATTAACATGTATCATGTTTTCATGTTTAGATCAATTTTTCATAATTATTTAACTGCTGTAGCCTATATACAGAACTGAATAACACAATACAAACAGAAGTGCAGATTATGGGTTAGTCCATATAGGTATACACCAGAGTCTAATGTGCGAAGCTTAGAAAGTTTGCTTTTAGAACTTTGTGAAAAGGTGAGTTGGCTATTTAAATTATTGACCCCACTTTACCTTAATTTCACAATTTATTATGAGTATGCCAGAAAATCAATTCGTTCCAGAGATTTTACAGCAGATTTTGGTACCTCCAAGTTGTAACTACAGTATGTGAATTAATTGCTTGTCAATCATAGGAAGATACTACACAATCATTTGACTTAAAATATGCAGAAGACTGTAGGGTAATACATTTCAGCTCACTGACCTCTGACCTGGCCAGTCCCTAAAGAATATGATTGGTTGTCATAGCACTGTTATAAGGGCGGAGCCAATATCACATGGTGCTTTGCCATGTAATTGCATTTTGTAGGAAAATATTTTATATGCATCAAATAATATGTATAACATTTATCATTTGTTATAGATGATCCAACTGGTGCATATGAAAGAAATAAAGATTTATTGCTAAAGTGGTTATGTGTACAGCGATTCATTTAATCAGTAAAATGTAGTGTCATCAATAGAATTAAATCAAAGTGAAAGTATAATAAATGATCATACTTAGATTACCCATGGTACTGCTGGACTGAAAATAGTCGGAGTTCAACCCAATTGTCACGGACCGGGTGGAGCGGACTCAGGTGTGGATCCGCTTTAACTGTGGAACCGATGGCGGGTACCGTGTCAGGGGAGCGGAGTCTAAGAGGCCACCGGTATTCACCAGAGCCCACCGCAAGGCAGGTTGGTCTTGTGCGGCGAGTGACCCCCAGGTCGCTACCCCCCAACAGCGGCCCACTCCCACAGTCAGCCGAGGTTCAGTGAGGTACACAAGTGGCAGGCAAAAAGGCGTAGTAAGTACAGGCAGAGATCGGGGCTGGCAGCACAGGTTCGCGGTAAAGGTGAGTAGCCGAGGTCGGGGCAGGCAGCAAAGGTTCAGAGTCGGGGACAGGCAGAGGTCGGTACACGGGTGAGCAATCCAAGAATGTCTGACTTTCAACAGGCATGGAGAGACCAAGATCCGGCACTGAAGGAAGGAAGTGCCTGTTTAAATAGGGGAAGATGATGCAGGATTGGATGACATAAACACCAATCAGTCCTGTAAAGGCCCTTTAAATCTCAGGGATCCTGTGCGCTCGCCCTCTAGTGGACGGAGACGTGTGCGCACCTGACCATGCAAGGAAGAAGCATTGGGGGAAGGGCGGCAGCTGGAAGCAGCCCTGAGGGAAGATGGATGACGGCTGCATGCAGCCATGGAGGTAGGTGAAATGCTGTGAGACGGGCGTGCAGCGCTCGCCCTAACACCAATGGACAGCAATCAATGATAATCCCAAAGACTGGGGACACCCTTAGGTACCCAAGAAAAGCCAAATAATTGGCTGCACCACCTGAAGAGAAATGTAAAAATTAATCATATACTTCACAAAAAAAAAATCATGAATGTTTTATTGGTACAACAACAAGGGCATAAAAAACACAATAGACAATATTAGAAACACATAATTTATTTCATGATGTTATTATACATTATATTATTATATTTTTAGCTTATGATATAGTGGAATACAAGGTGATATATTGGGTCTTACTGATGACATCAAATAATGCAACATTTTTAAAGCTTATCTGTAGGCAATAAATCTTAAAAAGCTTCCCTGAACTCCCCAGGAGTGATCTGTTGATTTTCTGCTGGTCGCACTCTGAGCTGAGAGCCCAATAATAGACAAGAAGCAGTCAGTAAGACTGTGAAGCATAGGCTTTAAAGTCAGAAAGTAAATGAAAACTTGAACAAATAGTTGAACCTAGGTCTTGAACTGGTTTCCTCCCTAGTGATTTATATCACACATGCTGTGGCAATCAGTGGAAGGAATTTCAGCAAAGCCAGCTTCACTGACTCACTATATTTCTGTAATTCGGTGACATATTTCTTATTTAAACTGAATGAATTTTTGGACCTGAACTTGTACACAATGGGCTCCTTAAAGGAGCACTATTGCGGAAAAAATGGCCCAATGATAAAAATCCATATAAATATGCTGGATGGTGGGAGGAGGGGTCATTATACACCCGACAGCAAGAAATATCCAGCCAGGCTTGTTTCTTTCTTTTATTGGAAGGAAGAGGTTGCCAGGGGTGACAGGTCCGCTTTAACCGGCCTGTCTACCTGTCTCACCCTCCTGGCGTTTGCTGTGCACTCAAGCTCCAGCATCGAGATAATGCAGACTAATAGCATAGGAGAATTCTACCTGTCTGCTGTCTGACTCCCTTCCAAAGTGTTTCGTCACATGGGACTTCGTCTCTGGGCTACGGGGCCCAGCGCACAGCATGTATCTACCACAGCGGCATATGTCATTTGGGTTTGGATTTTTTTGTAGAGATTTTTGTGTACATATGGCTATTGTATACTTGTGCACACACCGATTTTTTCCTCTGCATTAAACTTATCCGTGCAGCGAGGCAAACACAAGCAGTGAATGCCTAACCAGGGAGCATTTGGGGGGTGGTTAGGTGCCTTTCTCAAGAGCACTTTGGTCATGTCTCAAAAAGGAATCAAACCTGCAACCCTTCAGTAACAAGATCGCCTCCTTACCTCTAGGCCACAACTGCCCCCTAAAGCTATATAAATGGTATAGCATTAGACTGTCCTTCCTCATGAGAGAATCTACTTGATACAAATCAGTAATCGCCCTGCTGCTGGGCATGTGTAAGAGTGAGTAAGCTTGCTCACCTCACCAGTGGCCATAGCAACAGTGTTCTGTAGACCTTGGTGTACTGATTTAGTAGCAGCAAATTGCAGGTAGTGAATACTGCTTCTATATAACTCACATTTACTAACATAAGGAAAAATAAATTGTAAATCAGCTTAGCACCTTGAGGACAACTATTTGGCACACAATAATATACACCTTAAAAAAGATCCAAAGGGGGTTATTCCCTTTAACCCTTTAAATGCCAAGCCCGTATTTTCTACAGGTTTGCTTCTCCTACCGTTACCGCATATAGAAACTACGGGCTTGGCATTAACCTTGCTTCTGCAAAAAATAAATAAATATAAAAACGCTCACCACTCGCCTGGATCCAGTTCTGAGGGTCTCCTCTTTCCCTGGGACATCCGATCCCCCCCCCCCCCAAGGTGTCCCGGCTTTAGGAGAGTGCCTGAAATAGCTCCCACGCGCTTCTGCTAACACTCATGGCTAAAGAGAAAAAAAAAATATATATATATATATATATATATATATATATATCCTTTTTCCTTTTCTAACGTAAAAATATAAAAAAAAAGATGGGATAATTACAAACAACACATTTTATGTTAAACCCTAAACTCTACCGAAAAAAATATATATAAATATAATTTTCCTGGAAATTCCTGCAAAAATCACAAACATAGTGCAAAATAATGAAAAATGGCCTGTCAACAGAGGGTGACAAAATATCCAGTATGCTGGCATATAAAAGTAGCTATGCATGTTGGGTATTGCTCTGTTTAAGGAACCTTTCAAACCTTTCAAACTTAGCTTGTTTTTTCTTGTTTGCCTATTAGTTTTTTTAGGAGCATTTTTTATTCAGCTTTTTTATACATTTTTTAGGGAAACCCTGTGCAACCAAAGAATTCTTCGAGGGATTACTTTCAGAAAGATGAGCCCACTACAACAAGCTGGGTATCCCCAAAAAGCTTAATGTGTGTACTTTCAGGGAATATATGGTATGTGCGGGTTATTTCAAATGTAAGGGTTGTTTTGGATGAAAAAGGTGAGCACTTTGTCTGCAGAGCTGAAATTGTTAAGTGCATTTTTATGTAAATTACCCTTATGTGCATGCTTTACTTTGGGGTGTTTGGCAATTCTTCCCTTGACAGTACCTATGCATATTGTTCTCTTCGGAGGACATTGCTTCTTCAAATTTTTGTTTGCATTTTTTAGAAAAATTTTGCTTTTTGTTTAGTTTTTTTTAGGGAAACCATGTGCAACTAAAGAATTCATCGAGGGATTACTTTCAGAAAACTGTGCCCACATCAACAAGCCTGGTACACCTAGAAAGCTTAAGGTGTGTACTTCCAGAGAATATATAGTTTGTGGGAGGTATTTCAAATGTAAAGGGTTGTTTTCCTTGAAGGTT
Source organism: Gastrophryne carolinensis (assembly GCA_027917425.1). Taxonomy (NCBI): domain Eukaryota; kingdom Metazoa; phylum Chordata; class Amphibia; order Anura; family Microhylidae; genus Gastrophryne; species Gastrophryne carolinensis. The sequence continues at coordinate 257,964,458 of CM051238.1, forward strand.
CGGTTTCCTGAAGGAAAGGTGCGAATAGCAGTTGTATTATATCTGAAAATTTTCTGAAAAGTGCTGTTTCAGTTTGGGGGAGTCTGGACAGGAAAGCGTGTCTACCAATACATATGTGTTATCGCTGTAACTGGGAGAAATAATGCTTTTAAACCAAATATAATTTTATTAAAAAAACATTTTTAGTATAAAAAAATGACTACAAATTGTAAAAAATAAGATTTTTTAAATGTTGGTTGCATATATTTCACCCAAGAATATTGAGAATACACTAAATACACTGAAGAAAAAACTAAATATACTTTTCCTGGGAAATCCCTTCAAAAATCACAGTTGAACACGTATAGTGCAAAATAGTGAAAAATGGTCTAGCAACAGAGGGTGAGAAAAATCTCTAGGTAGACTGGTACTTAAAGGGTTAAAGCAGCCCTGGAATCTATAAGAATCTTATAGATCTATAAGCAGGGCCGGCTCCAGGTTTATGTGGGCCCTTGGGCGGCATGGTCTCAGTGGGCCCCTTTGCGGTGGAGGGTGTTTCAATAGATGGACACACTGAGGGGCATCCCAAATCTGGATGCCCCCTAAGGATCATAGTTTGGGTTCACTTTGAAGTGCACCAATTGAGATGCCCCTGTTAAGCTGACCAAAACCCAGGGGTGAAAGTCCGGGGTTTTAGTCTGCTTTATGTAGCAGTAGCAGATAGGAGGCTGAGCAGCATTTTAGAGATTCTAACCCCAAAAAATAACATCCATCTCCACTGCCCTGCCCCCCAGTGCTCAGTCTGGTCCAGGCAAAGAGCTTGTTCCCACAGTGGTCTCGGCTGTGGCATCCACGCTTCCACCACTCTGCGCAACACAGCTGTACACGACAAGCTGGCAATGGCACACAGCAACAAAATAACACATTGTGCCAGCTGTCAGTGGGCCCCCAGGGATCCGGGGGCCCTCGCCAGCTGACCAGCCTTGCCGGGTGCTGAAGCCGGCCCTGTCTATAAGAATCAGGATGCCCCACACTGTGGGGCAAAAAAAAACCTCACTTTCTTTCCTCATCCAATGACGCCTGAATGAGCAGTGGCCGCATCCCCACTATCCCTTTAGCAGGCCGCAGGCCTGCAGCAGGCATTTGTGGATGGCACGCTCCCTGTTAGAGGGTAGCAGGGGATGCAGCCGCCAGCGCACTCAGATCACTCGCCTTAGACGAAGGGGCAGTTTGCGGATCTGATTGGATAATGGGCCATGCATGCGCTGTAGAACCAGGAAGTCAGACTGGGCGGCCTGGGGGGTTTCACACAGCAGGGCATACTCAATCGGGGTGCCCTGGGGGCAAGGACCAAAACCCAGAATAGTCAAAATCCTGGGTTTTGGTCCACTTTAAAGGTTGATTCTCTTTGGGAGTAAAAGGTATTCTTTGACCCCCTGTATTCTCCTTTTTCCTGACAGCTATGTTGGGTTTTGGTACAGGTCGGGCTGCGATTAGGGAGGTAGTGCAGATAGATGAAGCTGTGGGTGGCATTGCAGTACAGACAGACAGACCAGGAGAGGTTCAGATGGAACAAGCTATGAGTAGAAGGATAAGGCTGTGGACTGAGATGCAGCATAGATGGATCTGACAGTGGGCTAGATTGCAAGAAAAAAGGACCAGGATTTAGGTTAGATCTGTATTGGTCAGCAGCACCATAGGAGGGGCAGATTTTTTCCCTCCCCACTATTTTGCCTAGAAACTGCCCTGATACAAAGTATGAGTTAGTTTGGGAACAGATGGATGTGGATGGTATATTGGGAGAACATGGATCGTATATGTCCCAACTTTTTAAAGTGAACCAACACCATACCTCCCAACTTCTGTAAACTTGAAAGCGGGACAAGCCATGCCCCCGGCCACACCCCCGTCACGCTCCGGCCACACCCCCGTCACGCCCCGGCCACACCCCCGTCACGCCCCGGCCACACCCCCGTCACGCCCCGGCCACACCCCCGTCACGCTCTCCAGCTCCAGCAATGTCGGCTGCCTGGCTTCACCCCTGCATGCGGTACGTAGCCCCCCCACCCCCGTGCGCCTGCCCACCCACCCCCGTGCGCCCGCCCCACTCTCTCACCCCACGCGCCAGGAAGTTATCTTCCCGCCGGCGTCATTGCGGCCCTGGGTGTCACAGCGCAGGGGGTCCCGGGACATTTGGTAATGTTCCGGGACCGCGGGATCCTTCTAAAAAATCGGGACAATCCCGGGAAAATCGGGACAGTTGGGAGGCATGCCAACACCCAGGATTTTGACTATCCTGGGTTTTGGTCCACTTCGGTGGGGCACCCCGATCGGGGGTGCCCCGCTGTCTGAAACCCCCCAGAAAGCCCAAAAAAACTCACCTCTCCCCGCTCCCACTCCAGCCAATCACAGCGCTCAGAGCCGCTGTGGTATGCGCGTCCAAGGCCGCCTGGACGCGCATACCAGCTCAGCTGGCTCTGAGCGCTGGAGGCCGCGTCTCGCGCTTCCCTCTAACAGGGAGCGCGCCTGCACCGGCCATTCAGAAACGGCCAGCGCGGGTGCGCGCCCTGCTAGAGGGAAGCATCTCGCCGATGGAACGGGGCTGAGGTAAGGTTTGTGGGCCTCCTGGGGGGTTCCTCCCCGCGGGACATCCCGATTTCGGATGCTCCGCGGGGAGGGATCTGATCGGTCCGGGAATCTTATAGATTTCCGGGCCAATCCCCCCTGGGTGTTGGTCCACTTTAAGGTAGGAAAGGACAATTGTTAAAGCGGACCTTCACCCTGAATAAGAGCCTATCTTATATGTTTTCCACACCCTGTACATACAGATTGCTCGCATTAAAAATCATCCTACTTGCATCTACTGAATGTTATGAGCCTTTGAACATGCAAGATGGTGGCTCATGGAGCATCAGGTAGCCTGCAAACAGGAAGTGTCTTCAGATCGTGCCACTCTGCATTCTGGGATTGCTGTGCTTTTCCTGACCCCAGCTCTGCTCTGTCCGTGCAAAGCACAGCTATAACCCCACCCCCTGTACTTTATCCTGCTCTCCTCTCCTCAGTATATGTGATGCTTCTAAGTCAAGATGGCAGGTTTGGGCTTTTCATTAAATGATGCTGAAAGTCGGGTTTAAATTAGACCACGTCCCCTCATTGATTGATGGATAGGAGATAGGATGTAAAGTTTCAATATAAACATTGGAATAGGCAAAATAATCATATATTGCAGCAGATCTGCATGTTACACCTCAAAGAGGGACAAAGAGAAACAACGAGGGACATGGGAACATGGACTTAACAAGAGGGACAGTCCCTCCAAATCAGGGACTGGGAGGTATGGATGGATGGATGGATGGATGGATGGACGGGTGAGCACAAGATGCGGCCTGCTCTCCTGCCTGGGTGTGGCTATGGACACTATGTGGAGGGCTGGTGTAGGAGTTATCTGCCTATTGCCTTCCTATCACAAGCTAGCAGCGAGTTCCTTCCTCCTCAGAGCCAGCCTTCCCGCCCTCCCTCCTCAGTGTCAGCTGAGGCACAAGACGAGGTCACGTGACCGGCAGCGACCGCACACAAGTCACCTGATAGCGGCAGTGAAGAGAAGATGGCGGGCGGTCTGGTGCGGGGAAAGCTGATCGCTGTGATCGGGGATGAGGACACCTGCACCGGCTTCCTTCTCGGTGGGATCGGGGAGCTAAACAAAAACCGCAAACCCAATTTTCTGGTGGTGGAGAAGGAGACGAGCGTGACCGAGATAGAGGAGACCTTCCGGTAAATAGAGGGGGTGACTGTGTGATGGGGGAGACATCCGGGTATCATCTGTGTGATTGGGGGAGACACCCGAGTATCATCTGTGTGATTGGGGGAGACACCCGAGTATCATCTGTCGCCATAGTCAGTGTATGCTTACGGAAAAATCCAAAGCCCGTTGTCTCTGCTAGTAAGGACGTAAAATGATAGAGCTGCCAGACTACAAGTCCCAGCATGCATTGCCAGGCTTGCGCTTGTTCCTCAGACTCAGTCTATGCCGTAGTGCATGATGGGAGGTGTAGTAGGGCTGCAGCTTGGCTAGCAATGAATGGCAGGGTGAGAATGCGAGCTATGAGAGGGAGGCGTACTGGGCCCTCATAGTCCTGATATGGGGTCTGGATTCTGATTGATTTTCAGAATGTTAAATCTGTGTTTGTGGAATTATAGGGGCTGTGACTGTACTGTGGCCCAAATGGTCAGGGGCCCCACCATTGTTCTGAATTTAAATCCTATAATGGAAAAGGAAGCGCCATTTGGTTTGCATCATCATGGCTGCTGTCTAGTGTATGAAACCAGATCCCTGCATTGGAGTGGGCAGTAGTGTGGCACACATTTCAGGGCTTCTATTTCCTGAGACTTTTACAAGCTTAAAGTGGACCAAAACCCAGGATTTTGACTTTCATTTGAAGTCCTGGCTTAGTGGTAAGGAAGCAGCCTTGTGACAGGGAGGTTGTAAGTTAAAATCCTGACCATGGGACATGATTGAAGCGCTCTTGCGTAAGACACCTGCCCCCCAAATGCTCACCAGACACAGTATTTAATATAGCCCACAGCTCCAGGCATGTGTCCACTGTATGGATGGGTTTAATGTGGAGAAACAATTTCTATGTGTGTGCAAGCATACATTGACCATCAATGCCCCCTCTCCAAATGTGTTTTACAAAGGCTGCAAATGCCCCATAGAGTCTAAAACACTATCTATATCCCTGGGGAGTCCTGATTGGGGATGCCCCACTGTGGGAAATCACTCAGATCACTTAGTCTATTCACCATATTGAGCAACCCTGGCTTTCCTCTTGCTGATGCAGGCAGATTTAATGAGGTATGAGTGGCACAAAAAGCTGATTGGAGGAGAGCCCACAAGGTGATTGGCTGATTTCATGTGGTGGTTTCCCCCGTTTCTCCTCTAATGGTCTCTAGGAAGCCCAAAGTCAGGCAGGATAACTCCTTTGGTCTGCTTAGGCTTTGCTGTGGGTATATGTTCAGGAGGGTCCCAGCAGTTGGGATGCCCCCAGCCTGTGCTTAGTACAGCAGCCAACACCCATTTAGTCAAAGACATGTGTTGTCCGCTTTAAAGTGGATGTGGAGCTTTGCTGTGTACCTGAGGGGCACTTGACCAAACTGAAACCTGACATAGCAGCGGTATTTCAATCAATTGTAGATAGTAGTGATTGGGGAAGAAATCAAGAGTGTAGTGTTTGTGGCCAGCCTATGGTAACGGGAAGCCCAGACCCAACCCTGTAACTTAGGCCCTTATTCATGAAGGGATGGCGTCTGGTAGTGCCTTGTAAATGAGAGGTTGTGACAGGTGAGCGCTGGACACGGCACGCAATTACACATTATCAAGCGGATTCTGTTGAGCGACTGGGATAACGCCATGTAGCGTCCGATTCATTATTATCCCAGCCTCAGCGAACAGCGCCGTCGTTCAGCCTTGCAGAGCGCCAGGTATGACCTCTCGCTACCTGTCGCTCTCCCATACATTGCAATGGACGTTCTTTTATTTCTTATATGATGGGGTTTTTTTCAAATAATGTTGTGACCTCTTCTGGGCTAGAAAAAGCCATTTTTCCAAATATTTTTCATGTTTTATATATTTATGCAGAATTGACATTACAGGTCTGGCATTAATGTGTTCATGTTACAATGTAATATCCTATGTTTGCGCTTTTGTTACTGGTGGATACATACTAAAAAAACAGACTTTAATCAAACAGCCTTCGGTGCTCTGTGCTTCAGAGAAGCATTTTTGAGCGCCGGAGTTGTGTGAGGCTGTTTTTTTTTGATGAATATATTGTGAGTCGGTCGCACTGACCAGTCGCTAACATGCGCTCACATACAGCGCTGTACTGGTGAAATAGCGACTCCTCACAATGTATTCATCATTGCTGCACAGCAACTGAGGTGCTCTGAACTAGCGACCCACAGCTGAGCACAGTGACTACTAGCGGGCGCTCTGAAATGCCTGCTACAGACGCTCATCTGTCGCTGCCTGGCGTTCGTGATGAATCAGCCTGTAAGTGTCATTGAGCTCTTCTAATGGGTGCAGACATCCCTCAGAAATATTTCTCACAGTGCTGTCATTTTTCCTTCCATGCGATCACAAGGTTCATCAGAGGCTGGCGGCCGCTCAGCGTTTCCAGCAGCATGTTTGTGTGCATAACCCGGGCCGAGCATTTACTATAAACACGCCACCCCGAGCTAGCCGCATCTCTCTGGACTCACTGTTGTCACCCATAACACATTCTTATGGTCATTGTAAACACCTCGTTCCCTTTCATGCCCGGCCCCTTCATTACTATATGAGGGCAAATACACCTTTACCTGGAAGCTCTGTGTGATCAGTGATGCGCATTCCCCTGGCAGCTCAGCTAAATGGAAGAACAAATCCTTGTTAGCTTAGCTGCCATGCAGAGTGTTCATCCTGGTCTACTGCTGAATAAAGCCTTTTGCCTTTTTCCTGTAGCACAGCCCCTGCACTTTATTTATTGGTGACCACCTGTTTTTAGCATTGAGAGGTGGCCCTATTCCCACCTCTCTTGCATCAGGCAATGTGGGACACAGCAATGCTTGTGTAAGCAGGGGCGGATAGCTTCTCCATGCTTTGCTCGTCTCTCTTCACCCCTTCTTTTTACCACCTTTCAATGTCAACATAAGCTGGTCGTGAATAAATAAATTCCAGGAGCTGTGTAACGGAAATGAGCGAAATCTCAGCAAAAACGGCTTTATTCAACATCTCATCTCCTGTATGGCAGGAATACAAACAATGATTTGTATACACGCTTGGCATGGACAAACCCTTGCTGCGATTGCCAGTGGCATCCCTGCAACTGTGCGAGGGGGACGGGCACTATGCACCATGGGGGCAGCAGAACGGTGAGTGGGTGATCTGGGTGGGTTCACGCAGTCTGGGGCCCCAATCACCAGGATAGCGAGAACCCTAGTGATTGGTCCACTTTAAAGCGGTAACACATGCTGGAGTAGTTGATGTCTCCTATTGTAAAGCATTTTGGCTACTGCAATATGTGCTGCAGCTTCCTGTCGGCCATCAGACAGAGAAGTTGGTAGAACTTGTTGGTGGGAGGGGCTTCCAGCTGACCTAAACCCTGCCGTGACTTCTCATCTAGGTTTTAGTTTATCTTTACCAATATTCTATAAAATTATTGTTTTGGTCCCTTTTGCATGAGCATCCCAATTTGTGATGCCCCTGTTTGTAAAACCTCCAGTTCTCTTACATCACTCCAAGGTACCATCACACATGCATAGGGGCTCGGCCAATCAGAATAAAGCATGTTCCTGGCCAGCAACGAACAGATTGCCGGGGGACGTCCCACTGGTCCATGCACCCGCAGATCTAAATGGCTGGTGGGGGTGCACACATAAGACTGAAGAGTGCTATGGATCTGCATGCGCCTTGGGATCGCTGCAGTGTGTATGAAGCCTTGTGTTTCACAGAGCAGGGCTTCCCACATCAGGATGGGCCAGGTAAGGGCTTTTACCGCCTACTGGAGTATTTATGCCCTAGGCTTAGCGCAGTGGGTTTTAGTCTGTTTTAAAGCGGGTGAAAACCCACTCGGCACAGCCCTGGAATCAGACTGCCGCAAGCCTAGCCCCAGGGCATCATATAACGGGATGCCCTTCTGTGTGGGACCCACTGGGTCGCTGCTAAACGTACATTTTCCAGTGGGTCCCGCGATGCTGGGAATGCCGGCCGCTGCGTCCCTGCGCCTGTACTTGCTCCCGTGCCCAGTCTTTTGGAATGGCTGGACACGGGACCACACGCACCTGAGCAGAGATCAGGGGATGCGGGTAGCCAGCTGCTGCGGCACCTTTGAGATCAGCTAATCGGGTAATCTCAAAAGTGCCGCTGTATGGGGCTTAGGTGGTGGGAAATCCTGGGCCTCCGCCAAGCCAACAGCAGCGCCTAGATACTCAGGAGGAAGCCCAAATGGGTTTCTATCCACTTTAAAATAGACTTAAACCCTTCCTGGCAGTACTAGAATACTTACCTCACAGGGCTCAATCCCCCCCGCCCCCCACACACATACACAAAGGGTACTTTACACTAAGTATTGTGCTTTAGCCATGTATCCTTGCATGTTGATACTCAACCCCTCTTGGATTTTGCTGTTGGCTTCTGGGTTCCTTGCCACTTCTGCCTCCTCTAGGTCCTCACTGCCTGAACCTCTGGCTGAATGGCTGACCTCTTAACTACAACCAGCACAGGCAGCTTCTGGAGCTCCTTCCACCAGCCTGTATGGAGCCACCACCACAATGAAGACAGATGTCATGGTACAAAAAAAGTGTAAGGTTAATACATTTGTACCAATGTGGCAGAACTGAAAAAGTGGGAAATATATAATGGTGCTTTTGGTCAGACCATATACAACTTAAGTGGACCAATCCCCGCCCTGGGACATCCTGATGGCCAACTTTGTGGACCCGCCGTATCCCTGCACTGTGCCTGCCCCCGGCATTTTAGCTGCTTACCCACTCGCTCTTCTCTCCCTGGTTTTCTGATGGGGAGACGCCCCCCGTCACCCTGACTGTGAGCTGGCACGCTCCCCTAATACCCCCCTTTCCATTGCAGTGAATGGAGGGGCGTGGCAGCTCACAGTGACTGATGGCGGAGAGCCAGGAAGAGACAATGAAGAGATGGAACATAGATGCATTGATGAGGTAAGAACTGCAGCCCTGGACCAGCAGCGACTGTCTGCACAGGACACAAGGTGTTTTTTGTCTGTAAAATGTTTTAATATAGATTTGAGGCTATTTTGTAATCATTTATTGGTTGGTCATTTTTGACAGTGCAAATAGGTCTGAGGAATCAAGTGAAACTTAAAATGTGGCAGAAATGCATAAATGTTGTTTAGTTCTCCATTATATATGTGCCATTTGGTCATGACTGTTTACCTGGATCTCTTCTTCTTTTGTGCAGGGGTTTTCTCAGTCGTGATGATATTGGAATCATACTTATCAATCAGTTCATTGCGGAGATGATTCGTCATGCCATTGACGCCCACAATGTCTCCATCCCTGCCGTTCTTGAAATTCCCTCTAAAGAGCACCCATACGATGCCAACAAGGACTCCATACTACGGAGAGCTAAGGGCATGTTCACCGCTGAAGACTTGCGATAAATGTTTTGCGGTCTACAAACTACCCGCTATGGGTGTTTTGTAACTCTTTCAAAGTCTTTTAAAGTTGTACTGTATACCAGTGATGTGAGACTGTAGAATGGGTCATCGCTAGGCCTTTCTTCATGGCCATTGTCGTCCCTTACAAATAATCATTGCGTATAAGTTATCACCGGAATCTGCTCCTACACTCCTTTAAAATTCCTTAAAATACAGTCCCCTATAGCTTATCACAGTATGTATGGAAAGTAACTGTTACAGAGGACCCACGCTGTAAAAATGAGTGGGCCCTATGGTGGTAATGAGCATGGCGAGCAATTCTTTGTGCAGTTATTGCCCCCCGTATTTACCTGTGAGGATCCTGCTTCTAAAGTCATTTGTGATAACAGAAAGCTGTGTACATACTGATTTCAAGACTTGTGCTGTTTAAATTATTACAGATAATATATTATGCATTCTAAATAAAATGACTGTAAACGGTCAGCTGTATAAAATCGACATCACTGCTATGTTTATACCCTGTTGTGATTTTACCTTCCTGTAAAATGCTTACGGACCAAAAAAGCGGTTTCAATAAATTCCAGGGAGTGAAAACGGAAAACTCGTGTGTTTCTTCTTTGGTAAAGTTTCCCAGCCAAACCCAAGTAATGGATGGTTATAGGTTTGCTTTGGGAGAGGCCTGGATCACCTGTCATGTTCTTTGTGACCCCGATGGGGAAAATAAAAGCTCCAAAAACAATTTTCCACTTTATTGTTAAATAACTCACCACCTTTAACCCCAATTTAATATGAGCAATATAAACACATCTGGTTTGCTTTGGTGGCTTCAGCGTTGCCAAGACCTTGAGTGACACTTTCGCAGCCCAGCTGCTGCAGTGATTGGTTAACAATAGTGTCACTAAGGTTCTATCAACTCTATAGCTTTAAAGCATGGAGCTTCTGGCAAGTGAAAGGACTCATTTAATAGGATAAGTGAGTGTCTTTCTAAATCCCTCATAGTTTTTATTTTTTTTGTATAGGGCTGCTTTAAAGAGGAAGAAGTATACTTCAGGGCTGGCAGATTTCCTGGCCTTAGGGCATTCGGATTTGAGATGCCGCACTGTGTGAATATTCAACTCGCTGGTGGTCCTGTGGCCTCTGACTGCGTCTTCGGCTAATGGGCTTACCCGGGCCAGACATTTCTGGATTGCAGTGGCTCCCGCCCCATTCAGCTTTACTAATCTGCTTTGACGTAAGGCTGAATGAAGAGCAAGCCACTGACTGAAAACTGTTCCTCTTTAAATAAGGCAGCCAGCATCTCACCTGGTTCCTGTTCCATGTGCCTCTCTTCCATTTCCTGCAGCACCTGGTAGAAGCTGTAGCGGGGCCCTAAAGTTTGTCCTTTAGTTCAGTGGTCCCCAACCCTGTCCTCAAGGCCCACCAACAGGCCAGGTTTTGCAGATCTCCACAAAGATGCACAGGTGGAGTAATTAGTGCAGCTGCAGAGCAATAGAGCTGGCTATTTGGAGATCCAAAAAACATGACATGTTGCTGGGCCTTGAGGACAGGGTTGGGGACCACTGCTTAGTTCTCCTGGACCACAGAAAAAGGTGGTCTAACAGCCACACTGTCCCTTTGTGTTCTCTGCAAGCCACAGTGATTCTGCAGCGGTCACCGACCACAGCAGAGCATGCTCATGAGATGCTTTGAAATGGCTTATTTTACACTGTTCCCAAGAGGGATAAGGTGGAAGGAAGTTAGTGTGTGCCTGGACAGGGATTTTAAACTTGCACAGCTTTAACTTTTTTTAGCTTATGGCAGGACAGTGTTTCCCATCCCTGTCCTCAAGCCACCCATAGGCCCTGTTTTATGGGTCTCCACATAGCCGGATCTATAGCTCTGCTGCCGCACTAATTACTTCACCTGTGTGTCTGTATGGAGATCTGCAAAACCTGACCTGTTGGTGGTCACCTGTGCAGAGGGCTAAGGAACACTTTAAAGGAATAATCAAGGTCACATATTTAAAAAGTATTGGGGGGCAGTGACTTTCCTGGATTTTGGTCCTTTCCCCTGGGGTGCCCCGCTGTGTGAAACCCCCCCAGATCACCAAAGCCAACTCACCACCTCTCGGTCCTACGGTGCATGCACGCCCGCTCGTCCAATCTGCGCGCTCGCAGCTGCTGACGTCACGTCGTCTAAGGCCAGTGGCTCCTAACACGCTGGCGGCCAGTTGGACTGGGAAACAAGGTAAGTGTATGGGGCGACCTGGGGGGTTTTACACAGTGGGGCATCACGATTTTGGATGGCCCGGGGGAAGGGAGTCGATCGGCTCCGGAATCTTATAACATTCCAGGCCGAAGGAGGTGGGATTTGAGCCACTTGTGTTGAGGGTAGTGACTTTAAGTGACTCAAGCTGCACAGGCAGGTCCTGGAATCTAAAAAGTCTCAAGGGCCAGTCACAAACCTGCCCCTGAGGCATCCAAAATTGGCATGCCCTTATGTCTGAAACCCACAGGGACACAGATAAACCCTCCTTTACTGCTGGTCACATTCCTGGCTTCCATGAAGCTGTTGTGTGCTCCTGCACCCAGCAAATTAGATGATCCCAGACTATAGGGAAACTGGATTCCAGGGCTAGCCACAGTGGGTTTTGTTTCACTTAAAGGTGGGTTGTGTTTCAGAGAAATAATGCACCAAGGATGAGAAGAAGAACCTATTTCAGAGATAAATTATCAGCTATAGTAACACTACCTCACACTAGACAAAGGTATCTCATACCTTTCTTGTTGGGCCTTATTCACAAATCTTTTTTTCTGAATAGGAAACCATGGGTGTAGGGGGTATGAAAAAAAGTGTACATAAGGTATTTTGTGTTATTTGTACTCTGTACTTTTTTTTCTTATTTCTCTGTGATGTAAATTCCTCATGGAATAAGCATAGTTATTTTTAAGTTACAAAACGTCTATGCATTGTAATTATATATATATATATATATATCCCTCACAAGACAGATTAGGAAATAGTTGGATTTGTCATTATAGACCTGTGAATTGCACTAGAATGGGTGGCAGTACCCATCAGGCTCCTCCTGCCCGCCGTGTTGGTATGATGGGCTTGTTGCCCCCTCGGGGTGTGGATGGGCAGAGAGCAGCAAAGCACATTATAGCTCAGGATTCCTGGTAGCTGGCTTCTAGCAGGCCCAGACTTGCTCTGCACGCCATCTTACCTTTAGCAGTTCCCCAAAGCAATCATTAATCCAAGCGTGTCTGCTTCACATCTTCCTGCTCAGGAACAAAGAGACCTTGTGCCAGACGCAGGGACCTGGTATCCTGGTGGCATGTATTTATGGGATCGTATCTCACTACACAAGACTTATAATTAACATGCCTTTTCTAGATCATTTCCCCTTTTGTTTCTGGAAGCCAATCAGGATTTCCCACATTACGTAACCTACCTTAGAATCCAACCTGTCTCAGCTTATCAGAATACGGTATGTTACACACAAGACCTTTCAGCTTCCAGATGTGGAACAAGCACCATGGTTAGTATTTTTTTTCCATATAAATTGGGTGACAATCTTGGCTCTTAAACCAAACCAACACCCTTACATGACCCAGTGCTCATATGCATCCCTCCCCAGGGCAATTATTTTCCCCCCTTACTGGCGTCCTACAGATCCTCCAGTGGCCTGCAAAGAGGAAGAGCTGCTGGGTTTCCTGACGCTTTGCATTGTGGGTTATGCTGGTTAAGTCCAGGAAGCAGCACAGCTGGGATACTGGGAAAGGAGGAAGCCTGGTATCAGCAAAAAAAGGCAGTGTTTCAGCTCTGAGTGGATGCAGGAGCAAATGTAAGTGCTGGCAATGCTTCATCATGCATGCAGATGGGGTTAGGGAGTTTTCAGGATTTTATTTTATTTTTTTAACTGTGTAAGGCTGTTGGTCTAGTTTAATGTGTCAGCTTAGGAACTTAGCTCCAAGTCTTTTACACTACTCCTCAATGCTGAAGTCCGCTGAAGCCCCAATATTCTCCCCTATACTCCCAAGAGTGCTGCCCATGGCCACCTGTGTTTTCCTACTCCCACCTTTTCCTCCAGACCCCCCCCCCCCCCCAGGCTCTAGTTGCCCATGTGCATAACCCTTCAACAACAACATATTCATGTAATCACCCCATCCTGCAGGGCACGCAAGCACCCTCCTGCTGTCCTACCATCCTTCCAGTTCTGAGGGATATTAATTAACTGGGGCCTTCCCCCCCAAAACCTTGCAGGATGCTCCATGTGGCTTCCCCTACATCAAACATCAAACCCCCCTACTCCATCATACAGTGCTACATGAACAATATTTGGCTTGCTGCTCTCCAGTGATGATGCATTCAGTTTCTAGCTAAACTGCCACATCAGGTGTGTGTGGCTGTTTAGCTTCTAGTGCATTCGCATGTATTGCAGTTTTTCTAACTCATAAGGCTGACCCTCAATGCTGAACTGTGTGTGAATGTGCTGGAGAGCACCAGGGGGCGCTGTTGCATGGCCAGGAAGCCATAAGGCCAATATAAGCAAGATTCAAGCATTATTTGATTTCAAAATGTTTTTATAGCTTAGGTTTTCCTGACATATAGAAAAACTAGAATACTAGGTGTATGACAAGAATTAACGAGGAGGTCCAAGCACTTTGTAACACTCCACCCCACCCTCCCCCTTTGCCAAGCCTAATTTAGGCAATAACATGAAAATAATCTCACTGGGGGGAGGTGGGGCAATCTGCACAGAAGCTGAACCTGGGACCTTGAGTGATGGGTCAGTCAACCAATTTCATGCAGCAGTTTGACTGTACTGGTCTGTCACTCAGGTCCAACTGTCACGCAAGCCCGCGGCTGCCATGTAGAGCCCTGCCCCCCATCGGCATAAGTGGAGGTTTTCAATAATCAAGTGAGTTGTTATTATTATTACTATTATTTTAATGCCCCAATCAGGCTTAGGTCAGGGGGAGGGTTGGTTGGGTGTCCAAAAACATACTATCTACTAGTTTGCAAAAAATGCATTTACCTCTCTAGAAAACTTTGAGGACTTTTCTATTCTGAGATTTAAGAATGGATTTTGTCAAATGAAAGTATAATGAGATAGAAAGCACTCAAGACCAGGGGCATAACTACATGGGGAGAGGGGTTGTGGCTGCATCGGGGCCCATGAGGTCAAGGGATCCCTTGGTAGTTGCTTCTCTACCCTATGTATTAGAGTTGAACTCAAATAGCATCATGTACAAAAGAGAGGAGCCATCTGTCTTTTAACTCTTTAAAAGTCAAATTCTAAAATCTAATTAAGTTAAAATAACAGGGGAAGGATTACAGTATGAACCATAACAGGGACCAGAGGCCTAGTCACATTTAGTTAAACCTCTCTTTGATTCAGCTGCCCTTTATTTATTACTGGCCAGCTGAATCAAACTGTTCTCCTACAGGAAGTGAGGAGCCCTCTACATTTTAAAGAGGAGCTATAATCAGAAATGACTGGAGTCCCCTCTAAATGTGCAGCAGCGGGCCAGCCTGCTAAAAGAAAGAACTGGGCCGCCGGGATCCTTCTACAGCAGCCGAGGACAAACAGCACCGACCATGCTGATAGGCTTGAGGTCACATGGGACGCGCTACTAGGGAGAGGTGAGTATCCAGAGCGGCCTGGTTCTTTCATTTATGCGATGCACCGACCGGGGCTACCCTGCTGCTGCATATTAAAGAGGGACTCCGGTCATTTCTGATCTCTTAAATGAACTGCCTCACTCCCTAAAGGGGACCAAAATTCACCCTGGAGTCTATGAGACTCCAGGGTGGGCATGCTTGGTGCCCCGCTGTGTGAAACGCCTGAAGTTGACTAAAAACTCACTTTCATTTCCGGTCCAACAGCGCTTGCACGGGCAGCAGCCGCATCACCCCCTACCTTCTAACAGGGAGCGTGCCCGCACCAGCTATTTGCAAATGCCTGCCATGGGCACCCTCCCTGTTAGAGTGTAGGGGTGATACGGCCGCCAGCGTGCTCGGATCCGCTCGCATTGGACGAGCTCTTGGACAAAGTGGCTTGAGCGGATCCAAGCATGCTGATTGGACGAGCAGCCGTACATGCACCGTAGGAATGAGAAGAGGTGAGTTTGTTTGGGCGACCTGGGGGGTTCCACACAGTGGGGCATCACTGGTTGTGGTGCCCTGGGGGCAAGGGAATCTGTTACCAAGAAGGCAGAGAGTGACAGAGGCTGTTCTGCATGCAACAACAGGTGGGCCCATATTTAAACTGGACCAACACCCATTATTACTTTAACGGGTGCTTGTCCTGCTTTCTGCAGGTAGCAAGAAGCTCGGGGAGAGAGGGACCAACATCTGTTAAAGTAATAACCGGTGTTGGTCCGGTTTAAATCAATGGTCTGATCTGAGATGGGACATTTATGCAAATATATTAAAACATGTGGCACAATTTTTCAGTAAGTACGTATGTGTCAGAGGGTTAGATTTGATGACAAAGGTACTTAAAGATCATAGTTGTAGCCCATAGCTGTTTTAATACATGTTTATGTCCTACTTCTGTGAAACATGATGTCATCACCATGGCTACAATGGTTTAAACAAATGTGCTTCTGTAGGAGGCAAGTTAGTTTTTCTCAGCCGGCAGCCAAGTGTAACACCGGGGGAGGTATTGTACTAATGGACATCAGAGAGGATGGTGGAAGAACTTAACCATTCCTTCACTCAGCATCCAACACCTTGCTTGCTTCTTATCATGCAAGGTAAGGACCACTGTCATTGTATATCTAATACTATACAAACATTTCATACAAGGTAAGGACCACTATCATTGTATATCTAATACTATACAAACATTACATGCAAGGTAAGGGCCACTATCATTGTATATCTAATACTATACAAACATTTCATACAAGGTAAGGACCACTATCATTGTATATCTAATACTATACAAACATTTCATACAAGGTAAGGACCACTATCATTGTATATCTAATACTATATAAACATTTCATACAAGGTAAGGACCACTATCATTGTATATCTAATACTATATAAACATTTCATACAAGGTAAGGACCACTATCATTGTATATCTAATACTATATAAACATTTCATACAAGGTAAGGACCACTATCATTGTATATCTAATACTATATAAACATTTCATACAAGGTAAGGACCACTATCATTGTATATCTAATACTATACAAACATTTCATACAAGGTAAGGACCACTATCATTGTATACCTAATACTATACAAACATTTCATACAAGGTAAGGACCACTATCATTGTATACCTAATACTATACAAACATTTCATACAAGGTAAGGACCACTATCATTGTATATCTAATACTATACAAACATTTCATACAAGGTAATGACCACTATCATTGTATATATAATACTATACAAACATTTCATACAAGGTAAGGGCCACTATCATTGTATATCTAATACTATACAAACATTTCATACAAGGTAAGGGCAACTATCATTGTATATCTAATACTATACAAACATTTCATACAAGGTAAGGACCACTATCATTGTATATCTAATACTATACAAACATTTCATACAAGGTAAGGGCCACTATCATTGTATATCTAATACTATACAAACATTTCATACAAGGTAAGGACCACTATCATTGTATATCTTATACTATAAAAACATTACATACAAGGTAAGGAGCACTATCATTGTATATCTAATACTATACAAACATGTCATACAAGGTAAGGACCACTATCATTGTATATCTAATACTATACAAACATTTCATACAAGGTAAGGACCACTATCATTGTATATCTAATACTATACAAACATTTCATGCAAGGTAAGGACCACTATCATTGTATACCTAATACTATACAAACATTTCATACAAGGTAAGGACCACTATCATTGTATATCTAATACTATACAAACATTTCATACAAGGTAAGGACCACTATCATTGTATATCTAATACTATACAAACATTTCATACAAGGTAAGGACCACTATCATTGTATATCCAATACTATACAAACATTTCATACAAGGTAAGTAGGGATGAGCGAATCGATCCGGACGAACCCGGATTCGATCCGAATTTCAGGAAAAATTCGATTCGGATCGAATCCGAATTTCCCCGCGATTCGATCGCTCGAAGTTTTCCTTTAACATCCATTCATTTACATTACAGGCATTCTAAGATGGCGGACGGGACATGTCCAGACATGTAAGCTGGGGCAGTGTATGCTGGGACAGTCACATGCAGCCTATCAGCAGCCAGCAAGCCCGGTGACGTCACAGCGGTATTTAAGGCCGGCCATCTTGCTTTCCTGCCTCATTTCTCTATTGCATTCGTGAGAGACAGAACGCTGTGTAGCTGAGGGAGAGACAGTTAGACAGTTAGACAGGCAGGGACAGACAGGGACAGGCTGGAGACAGGCAGGAGACAGACAGAAAGTCAGCGAAAAACAGGGAAAGAAAGGGAAAATCGGAGGCTGTCAGTTTTTTTTTTTTTTTCATCCAGCCTGACAGGCTTTGTTAGCGTTTTCAGGCTGCTTATACTAACTAACTGTGCATATATACTGAACTGATCTTAAGTCTGCTGTGAGGCATCCCATTCTGTGACTACAGCAGCCTCTGTTTAAGACCATATAACCATTTGCTCTTATTATATTTGAAATTAGCCTGTTAAAGACACTTTTGCTGGGCATAGCACTACTTGTCCCTGCCAGGGCATCCCATTCTGTGACTAAAGCAGCCTCTGTTTAAGACCATATAACCATTTGCTCTTATTATATTTGAAATTAGGCCTGATAAAGACACTTTTGCTGGGCATAGCACTACTTGTCCCTGCCAGGGCATCCCATTCTGTGACTAAAGCAGCCTCTGTTTAAGACCATATAACCATTTGCTCTTATTATATTTGAAATTAGGCCTGATAAAGACACTTTTGCTGGGCATAGCACTACTTGTCCCTGCCAGGGCATCCCATTCTGTGACTAAAGCAGCCTCTGTTTAAGACCATATAACCATTTGCTCTTATTATATTTGAAATTAGCCTGATAAAGACACTTTTGCTGGGCATAGTACTACTGGATCTTTTTTGGGGGCATCCCATTCTGTGACTACAGCAGCCTCTGTTTAAGACCATATAACCATTTGCTCTTATTATATTTGAAATTAGCCTGATAAAGACACTTTTGCTGGGCATAGCACTACTTGTCCCTGCCAGGGCATCCCATTCTGTGACTAAAGCAGCCTCTGTTTAAGACCATATAACCATTTGCTCTTATTATATTTGAAATTAGGCCTGATAAAGACACTTTTGCTGGGCATAGCACTACTTGTCCCTGCCAGGGCATCCCATTCTGTGACTAAAGCAGCCTCTGTTTAAGACCATATAACCATTTGCTCTTATTATATTTGAAATTAGGCCTGATAAAGACACTTTTGCTGGGCATAGTACTACTGGATCTTTTTTGGGGGCATCCCATTCTGTGACTAAAGCAGCCTCTGTTTAAGACCATATAACCATTTGCTCTTATTATATTTGAAATTAGCCTGATAAAGACACTTTTGCTGGGCATAGTACTACTGGATCTTTTTTGGGGGCATCCCATTCTGTGACTAAAGCAGCCTCTGTTTAAGACCATATAACCATTTGCTCTTATTATATTTGAAATTAGGCCTGATAAAGACACTTTTGCTGGGCATAGCACTACTTGTCCCTGCCAGGGCATCCCATTCTGTGACTAAAGCAGCCTCTGTTTAAGACCATATAACCATTTGCTCTTATTATATTTGAAATTAGCCTGTTAAAGACACTTTTGCTGGGCATAGCACTACTTGTCCCTGCCAGGGCATCCCATTCTGTGACTAAAGCAGCCTCTGTTTAAGACCATATAACCATTTGCTCTTATTATATTTGAAATTAGGCCTGATAAAGACACTTTTGCTGGGCATAGTACTACTGGATCTTTTTTGGGGGCATCCCATTCTGTGACTAAAGCAGCCTCTGTTTAAGACCATATAACCATTTGCTCTTATTATATTTGAAATTAGCCTGATAAAGACACTTTTGCTGGGCATAGTACTACTGGATCTTTTTTGGGGGCATCCCATTCTGTGACTACAGCAGCCTCTGTTTAAGACCATATAACCATTTGCTCTTATTATATTTGAAATTAGCTTGATAAAGACACTTTTGCTGGGCATAGCACTACTTGTCCCTGCCAGGGCATCCCATTCTGTGACTAAAGCAGCCTCTGTTTAAGACCATATAACCATTTGCTCTTATTATATTTGAAATTAGGCCTGATAAAGACACTTTTGCTGGGCATAGCACTACTTGTCCCTGCCAGGGCATCCCATTCTGTGACTAAAGCAGCCTCTGTTTAAGACCATATAACCATTTGCTCTTATTATATTTGAAATTAGGCCTGATAAAGACACTTTTGCTGGGCATAGTACTACTGGATCTTTTTTGGGGGCATCCCATTCTGTGACTAAAGCAGCCCCTGTTTAAGACCATATAACCATTTGCTCTTATTATATTTGAAATTAGGCCTGATAAAGACACTTTTGCTGGGCATAGCACTACTTGTCCCTGCCAGGGCATCCCATTCTGTGACTAAAGCAGCCTCTGTTTAAGACCATATAACCATTTGCTCTTATTATATTTGAAATTAGCCTGATAAAGACACTTTTGCTGGGCATAGTACTACTGGATCTTTTTTGGGGGCATCCCATTCTGTGACTAAAGCAGCCTCTGTTTAAGACCATATAACCATTTGCTCTTATTATATTTGAAATTAGGCCTGATAAAGACACTTTTGCTGGGCATAGCACTACTTGTCCCTGCCAGGGCATCCCATTCTGTGACTAAAGCAGCCTCTGTTTAAGACCATATAACCATTTGCTCTTATTATATTTGAAATTAGCCTGTTAAAGACACTTTTGCTGGGCATAGCACTACTTGTCCCTGCCAGGGCATCCCATTCTGTGACTAAAGCAGCCTCTGTTTAAGACCATATAACCATTTGCTCTTATTATATTTGAAATTAGGCCTGATAAAGACACTTTTGCTGGGCATAGTACTACTGGATCTTTTTTGGGGGCATCCCATTCTGTGACTAAAGCAGCCTCTGTTTAAGACCATATAACCATTTGCTCTTATTATATTTGAAATTAGCCTGATAAAGACACTTTTGCTGGGCATAGTACTACTGGATCTTTTTTGGGGGCATCCCATTCTGTGACTACAGCAGCCTCTGTTTAAGACCATATAACCATTTGCTCTTATTATATTTGAAATTAGCCTGATAAAGACACTTTTGCTGGGCATAGCACTACTTGTCCCTGCCAGGGCATCCCATTCTGTGACTAAAGCAGCCTCTGTTTAAGACCATATAACCATTTGCTCTTATTATATTTGAAATTAGGCCTGATAAAGACACTTTTGCTGGGCATAGCACTACTTGTCCCTGCCAGGGCATCCCATTCTGTGACTAAAGCAGCCTCTGTTTAAGACCATATAAGCATTTGCTCGTATTATATTTGAAATTAGCCTGATAAAGACACTTTTGCTGGGCATAGTACTACTGGATCTTTTTTGGGGGCATCCCATTCTGTGACTAAAGCAGCCTCTGTTTAAGACCATATAACCATTTGCTCTTATTATATTTGAAATTAGGCCTGATAAAGACACTTTTGCTGGGCATAGCACTACTTGTCCCTGCCAGGGCATCCCATTCTGTGACTAAAGCAGCCTCTGTTTAAGACCATATAACCATTTGCTCTTATTATATTTGAAATTAGCCTGTTAAAGACACTTTTGCTGGGCATAGCACTACTTGTCCCTGCCAGGGCATCCCATTCTGTGACTAAAGCAGCCTCTGTTTAAGACCATATAACCATTTGCTCTTATTCTATTTGAAATTAGCCTGATAAAGACACTTTTGCTGGGCATAGTACTACTGGATCTTTTTTGGGGGCATCCCATTCTGTGACTAAAGCAGCCTCTGTTTAAGACCATATAACCATTTGCTCTTATTATATTTGAAATTAGGCCTGATAAAGACACTTTTGCTGGGCATAGTACTACTGGATCTTTTTTGGGGGCATCCCATTCTGTGACTACAGCAGCCTCTGTTTAAGACCATATAACCATTTGCTCTTATTATATTTGAAATTAGCCTGTTAAAGACACTTTTGCTGGGCATAGCACTACTTGTCCCTGCCAGGGCATCCCATTCTGTGACTAAAGCAGCCTCTGTTTAAGACCATATAAACATTTGCTCTTATTATATTTGAAATTAGGCCTGATAAAGACACTTTTGCTGGGCATAGCACTACTTGTCCCTGCCAAGGCATCCCATTCTGTGACTAAAGCAGCCTCTGTTTAAGACCATATAACCATTTGCTCTTATTATATTTGAAATTAGCCTGATAAAGACACTTTTGCTGGGCATAGTACTACTGGATCTTTTTTGGGGGCATCCCATTCTGTGACTAAAGCAGCCTCTGTTTAAGACCATATAACCATTTGCTCTTATTATATTTGAAATTAGCCTGATAAAGACACTTTTGCTGGGCATAGTACTACTGGATCTTTTTTGGGGGCATCCCATTCTGTGACTACAGCAGCCTCTGTTTAAGACCATATAACCATTTGCTCTTATTATATTTGAAATTAGGCCTGATAAAGACACTTTTGCTGGGCATAGCACTACTTGTCCCTGCCAGGGCATCCCATTCTGTGACTAAAGCAGCCTCTGTTTAAGACCATATTACCATTTGCTCTTATTATATTTGAAATTAGCCTGATAAAGACACTTTTGCTGGGCATAGTACTACTGGATCTTTTTTGGGGGCATCCCATTCTGTGACTAAAGCAGCCTCTGTTTAAGACCATATAACCATTTGCTCTTATTATATTTGAAAGTAGGACTGATAAAGACACTTTTGCTGGGCATAGTACTACTGGATCTTTTTTGGGGGCATCCCATTCTGTGACTACAGCAGCCTCTGTTTAAGACCATATAACCATTTGCTCTTATTATATTTGAAATTAGCCTGATAAAGACACTTTTGCTGGGCATAGCACTACTTGTCCCTGCCAGGGCATCCCATTCTGTGACTAAAGCAGCCTCTGTTTAAGACCATATAACCATTTGCTCTTATTATATTTGAAATTAGGCCTGATAAAGACACTTTTGCTGGGCATAGCACTACTTGTCCCTGCCAGGGCATCCCATTCTGTGACTAAAGCAGCCTCTGTTTAAGACCATATAACCATTTGCTCTTATTATATTTGAAATTAGGCCTGATAAAGACACTTTTGCTGGGCATAGCACTACTTGTCCCTGCCAGGGCATCCCATTCTGTGACTAAAGCAGCCTCTGTTTAAGACCATATAACCATTTGCTCTTATTATATTTGAAATTAGCCTGATAAAGACACTTTTGCTGGGCATAGCACTACTTGTCCCTGCCAGGGCATCCCATTCTGTGACTAAAGCAGCCTCTGTTTAAGACCATATAACCATTTGCTCTTATTATATTTGAAATTAGGCCTGATAAAGACACTTTTGCTGGGCATAGCACTACTTGTCCCTGCCAGGGCATCCCATTCTGTGACTAAAGCAGCCTCTGTTTAAGACCATATAACCATTTGCTCTTATTATATTTGAAATTAGGCCTGATAAAGACACTTTTGCTGGGCATAGCACTACTTGTCCCTGCCAGGGCATCCCATTCTGTGACTAAAGCAGCCTCTGTTTAAGACCATATAACCATTTGCTCTTATTATATTTGAAATTAGACCTGATAAAGACACTTTTGCTGGGCATAGTACTACTGGATCTTTTTTGGGGGCATCCTATTCTGTGACTAAAGCAGCCTCTGTTTAAGACCATATAACCATTTGCTCTTATTATATTTGAAATTAGCCTGATAAAGACACTTTTGCTGGGCATAGTACTACTGGATCTTTTTTGGGGGCATCCCATTCTGTGACTACAGCAGCCTCTGTTTAAGACCATATAACCATTTGCTCTTATTATATTTGAAATTAGGCCTGATAAAGACACTTTTGCTGGGCATAGCACTACTTGTCCCTGCCAGGGCATCCCATTCTGTGACTAAAGCAGCCTCTGTTTAAGACCATATAACCATTTGCTCTTATTATATTTGAAATTAGGCCTGATAAAGACACTTTTGCTGGGCATAGCACTACTTGTCCCTGCCAGGGCATCCCATTCTGTGACTAAAGCAGCCTCTGTTTAAGACCATATAACCATTTGCTCTTATTATATTTGAAATTAGGCCTGATAAAGACACTTTTGCTGGGCATAGCACTACTTGTCCCTGCCAGGGCATCCCATTCTGTGACTAAAGCAGCCTCTGTTTAAGACCATATAACCATTTGCTCTTATTATATTTGAAATTAGGCCTGATAAAGACACTTTTGCTGGGCATAGCACTACTTGTCCCTGCCAGGGCATCCCATTCTGTGACTAAAGCAGCCTCTGTTTAAGACCATATAACCATTTGCTCTTAGTATTTTTGAAATTAGCCCTGATAAAGACACTTTTGCTGGGCATAGGCTTACTGCTGCCTGCCAGGTGCACTTCTGTTGAGGCATCCCATTCTGTAACATAGCATACCCCTCTTTATTTACACTAAGCAGCTCTCTTATTTACACTAAGCAGGCCTGTTGGAGGCTGAGTGTTACTGCTCACTTTTGGTGTGCATTATATTCTGTTTCATATAGACCCACCGCTGCCCGGGGGATCTTAAAATATCACCTACTACCACGCCAGTTAGACTATGTCGGGCAGACAAGTGCCTGGAAGTGAAAAGAGGAGTGGCAGAGGCCAAGATTCCGCAGGCAGAGCTCGCATCAGACTGGGGGCCAGTAGCAGCAGGAGTCACGCTGAGAGACCTAATCTGCCAGTATCTGCTAGCGGTCGGGTCTCCACCAGTAACGCATCTGCCGTGGTAGATTGGTTGACGCGCTCATCAACAACATCATCACAACTTACGTCTGAGACCCCCAGTCTAGGGTCGGTAGGTTCCTCTGACACAACCCTGAGTTGGCATGCCCCGAGAGCAGTCCCTGTCCTCCCATTGCCTCTGTCCTACGCCATTCCCTCCCCCAGCGACGTATCCTATGCTTTGGGTTCAGCTCCACTCTTTAGTGAGGAGGACCATCAGATAGAGGACAGTCAGCAGCTACTGCCCAGCCAAGAAATGGAGGTGGCTTCTCTAGCTAGGCAGACAGATAGTGATGTGGACAGTGTCGTGGGTGCTGCGAGCGTTCCAGCTCCTGCGCCAGACACTGTTGACGAATCCACGAACATCAGTGACGTACAGCCACAACTCGGTGATGATGATGATGACGATGAAGCCGATCGCACTTGGGAGCCGGGTGATGAAGGGGCTTCATCGTCATCATCAGGAGAAGAGGGGCGCAGGTTGCCCCGGAGTCAGCAGCTGAGGCAGCAAGGTGGTAGCAGTCAGCATGGGGGCACAATTCCAAAGGCTGGAGCCGGCCGGGGCCGGGGCCGGGGTAGAGCACCTGCTGTGCGGCAGTCTACCTTATCGGGAGGTAGTGGAGCAGGGGTTCCTGGAGTTGGCAACAGCAGCAGTGAATCAGTGAGGCCAGGGGGTGGGAAAAGTAGCTACTCGGCAGTGTGGCAGTTTTTCCTGAGGCATCCGCAGGAGGGTAACATGGCCACATGCAAGATATGTAGGCAAAAGGTGAAGCGTGGCCAGGGTCCAAATGTTGGCACCACGGCCCTGCGTCAACATATGATGCGTCACCATAAAACGACCTGGGAGAACCGAGGCTCCCAAGGGGTGGTCCAGTCTGCTTCCTCACCAAGTGAGCTCCCAATTTCTGCCAGCCAAGGCTCCAGCACCTCAGCCGAAGGCAGCTGTGCGTCATACCCATCCTCTGTCGCTCCTGCTCCTCCTCCTCCAAGTCATGCATCCCGCCAGCAATCCATCAGCGAAGCCATGTCCAAGAGACAGCAGTATGCGCCCACTCATCCTACGGCGCAGAAGCTGAATGTGCTCCTGTCCAAGTTGCTGGTGCTGCAGTCGCTCCCTTTTCAGGTGGTGGAATCTGCACCTTTCAGAGAACTGATGGCTTGTGCCGAGCCGAGGTGGAGAGTCCCAAGCCGTCATTTCTTTGCCAAGAAGGCAGTACCAGCGCTGCACACTTTTGTTGAACAGAAGGTGGGCCAGTCCTTGAGCCTGTCGGTGTGTAGCAAAATACATGGCAGCGCCGACATCTGGAGCTGTAACTACGGTCAGGGGCAGTACATGTCGTTTACGGCCCACTGGGTGAATGTGGTCCCTTTGCAGCAGCAACTTGGACAGGTCACGCCGCTTCGGCCTCCGCGCTCTCTGCCCATTGGGCCTGTGACACCGTGCGACTCGGCCTCCTCATCCTCCGCCATCTCCTCACCCTCCACTGTAGGCTCAAGTCTCAGTGCCCCTCCAGTCTACCATGTGTGCAGGGCACGGAGGTGTCACGCAGTGCTTCACATGGTTTGTCTTGGCGAACGGAGTCACACAGGGGAGGAACTGCTTAAATGTATTCATCAGGAAATCCAAACATGGCTTACTCCGAGAAAACTTAAAATGGGAATCATGGTTACCGACAATGGGAAGAACATTTTGTCTGCGCTGCGCCAAGGAAGCCTGACCCATGCCCCCTGCATGGCTCACGTCTTCAATCTGGTTGTCAAGCGGTTTCTGAAGTGTTCCCCCCATCTGCAGGACATCCTAACAACTTCAAGGAAACTTTGCATGCACTTCAGCCACTCCTACACCGCCAAACACACCCTTCTTGAGCTACAGCGTCAGAATGGTATCCCCCAACATAGTCTGATTTGCGATGTTTCCACCCGTTGGAATTCCACCCTTCACATGTTGGACCGATTATATGAACAGAGAAAAGCCATCACGGATTTCCTGACGATCCAAGCAGATAGGGGGACTCCCCTGTGTAACTTCAATGTCAACCAGTGGCAGCTCATACGTGACACCTGCCGTTTGCTCAGGCCTTTTGAGGAAGCCACTTTATTTGTCAGTCGGCAGGATTACGGGATGAACGACGTGATTCCACTGCTTCATGTACTACAGCACATGTTGGAAACCATGGCTGGTCAGGGCACTGGAGACATGGCGTTTACATCTTACGGCCACATGAACCCCGTTGGAGCTGAACTGGAGGAGGAGGAGGAAGAGGAGGAGGAGGAGTTGCCCAGCGAAACACAGTTTAGGCTTGGCGAAATGGCTGGTTTATCTAGTCAGCGGACAGGAGAGGAGGAGCAGGAGCAGCCAGAGGAGCTAGAGGTTTTTGAGGAAGGCGAGACAGAGGACCCGGGCACACCGTGGCAGTATGCAGTGGAGATGGAGACAGGTAGTCCATCCGAGTCACTTGCGCAAATGGCACGAAGCATGCTCACGTGCTTGCGTAGTGACCCCAGAATTGTTTCCATCTGTCGGCGGGATGACTTCTGGCTGTCCACCTTATTGGACCCTCGCTTCCGGCACAAAATGGGGGCATTTTTTAAACCCACCGAGAGGGAGGACAAACTCAACTACTACAAAGACATTCTACGTAGGCAGTTGGCCGATGCCTATCTGCGCCATGGTCCATACTCTCGCAGGTCTGACTCGAGGGGACCTCTGCACTCACCTTCCACTGCCATGGCCGCTGGGGGGGTTGGCAGGAGCAGCAGCAGCAGCTCCATCAGCAGCAGCAGCCTCAGTCTTCAGTCGCTAATGAGTAGCTTTCTACACCCGCATAGTGAGGCTACTCATGAGCAGCAGGAAGACCTGGAGCAGGACCTGAACCAGCAGGTCATGTCATACTTTGACATGACCATGCCAACACACCTTGAGGATCCGCTGGACTTCTGGGCAGCCAAACTTGATTTGTGGCCGCAACTAGCAGAGTTTGCCCTGGAAAAGCTGTCCTGCCCGGCAAGTAGCGTGCCATCTGAGCGGGTGTTTAGTGCGGCGGGGGCCATAGTTACGGCGAGGAGAACTCGTCTGTCAACTAAAAATGTGGAGAGACTCACCTTTGTCAAAATGAATCAGGGATGGATCAGCCAGGATTTCCACCCACCAATGCCTGATGCATGCGACTAGATTCAGCATGGTGCCACGTTTTACACTTTCCAAATGGTGCAAAACATATTTATGTCTTTAGGCCATTTTTTGGGCTCCTGCTGCTGCTGCTGCCAACTTCTGCCAACTCCAGGGTGTGATTCATCCAATTGTTGGGCTCCTGAAGCCAACCCCAGTGCCTCTTTAAAGTAATATTTGGGCTCCTGCTGCTGCTGCTGCTGTCAACTCCTGCCAACTCTAGGGTGTGATTCATCCAATTTTTGTGCTCCTGAAGCCAACTCCAGTGTATATTTGGGCTCCTGCTGCTGCTGCTGCTGCCAACTCCAGGGTGTGATTCATCCAATTTTTGGGCTCCTGAGGCCAACCCCAGGGTCTCTTTAAAGTAATATTTGGGCTCCTGCTGCTGCTGCTGCTGTCAACTCCTGCCAACTCCAGGGTGTGATTCATCCAATTTTTGGGCTCCTGAAGCCAACTCCAGTGTATATTTGGGCTCCTGCTGCTGCTGCTGTCAACTCCTGCCAACTCCAGGGTGTGATTCATCCAATTTCTGGGATCCTGAAGCCAACTCCAGTGTATATTTGGGCTCCTGGTGCTGCTGCTGCCAACTTCTGCCAACTCCAGGGTGTGATTCATCCAATTTTTGGGCTCCTGAAGCCAACTCCAGTGTATATTTGGGCTCCTGCTGCCAACTTCTGCCAACTCCAGGGTGTGATTCATCCAATTTTTGGGCTCCTGAGGCCAACCCCAGGGTCTCTTTAAAGTAATATTTGGGCTCCTGCTGCTGCCAACTCCAGGGTGTGATTCATCCAATTTTTGGGCTCCTGAAGCCAACCCCAGGGTCTCTTTAAAGTAATATTTGGGCTCCTGCTGCTGCTGTCAACTCCTGCCAACTCCAGGGTGTGATTCATCCAATTTTTGGGCTCCTGAAGCCAACTCCAGTGTATATTTGGGCTCCTGCTGCTGCTGCTGCCAACTTCTGCCAACTCCAGGGTGTGATTCATCCAATTTTTGGGCTCCTGAGGCCAACCCCAGGGTCTCTTTAAAGTAATATTTGGGCTCCTGCTGCTGCCAACTCCAGGGTGTGATTCATCCAATTTTTGGGCTCCTGAGGCCAACCCCAGGGTCTCTTTAAAGTAATATTTGGGCTCCTGCTGCTGCTGCTGCTGTCAACTCCTGCCAACTCCAGGGTGTGATTCATCCAATTTTTGGGATCCTGAAGCCAACTCCAGTGTATATTTGGGCTCCTGCTGCTGCTGCTGCCAACTTTTGCCAACTCCAGGGTGTGATTCATCCAATTTTTGGGCTCCTGAAGCCAACTCCAGTGTATATTTGGGCTCCTGCTGCTGCTGCTGCCAACTTCTGCCAACTCCAGGGTGTGATTCATCCAATATTTGGGCTCCTGAAGCCAACTCCAGTGTATATTTGGGCTCCTGCTGCTGCTGCTGCCAACTCCAGGGTGTGATTCATCCAATTTTTGTGCTCCTGAAGCCAACTCCAGTGTATATTTGGGCGCCTGCTGGTGCTGCTGCCAACTTCTGCCAACTCCAGGGTGTGATTCATCCAATTTTTGGGCTCCTGAGGCCAACCCCAGGGTCTCTTTAAAGTAATATTTGGGCTCCTGCTGCTGCTGCTGCTGTCAACTCCTGCCAACTCCAGGGTGTGATTCATCCAATTTTTGGGCTCCTGAAGCCAACTCCTGTGTATATTTGGGCTCCTGCTGCTGCGAACTCCAGTGTGTGATTCATCCAATTTTTGGGCTCCTGAATGCAACTCCAGTGTATATTTGGGCTCCTGCTGCTGCTGCTGCCAACTCCAGCGTGTGATTCATCCAATTTTTGGGCTCCTGAAGGCAACTCCAGTGTATATTTGGGCTCCTGCTGCTGCCAACTCCAGGGTGTGATTCATCCAATTTTTGGGCTCCTGAAGCCAACCCCAGTGTCTCTTTTAAGTAATGTTTGGGCTCCTGCTGCTGCTGTCAACTCCTGCCAACTCCAGGGTGTGATTCATCCAATTTTTGGGCTCCTGAAGCCAACTCCAGTGTATATTTGGGCTCCTGCTGCTGCTGCTGTCAACTCCTGCCAACTCCAGGGTGTGATTCATCCAATTTTTGGGCTCCTGAAGCCAACTCCAGTGTATATTTGGGCTCCTGCTGCTGCTGCTGCCAACTTCTGCCAACTCCAGGGTGTGATTCATCCAATTTTTGGGCTCCTGAAGCCAACTCCAGTGTATATTTGGGCTCCTGCTGCTGCTGCTGCCAACTTCTGCCAACTCCAGGGTGTGATTCATCCAATTTTTGGGCTCCTGAAGCCAACTCCAGTGTATATTTGGGCTCCTGCTGCTGCTGCTGCCAACTTCTGCCAACTCCAGGGTGTGATTCATCCAATTTTTGGGCTCCTGAGGCCAACCCCAGGGTCTCTTTAAAGTAATATTTGGGCTCCTGCTGCTGCCAACTCCAGGGTGTGATTC
This sequence comes from Gastrophryne carolinensis, assembly GCA_027917425.1. NCBI lineage: Eukaryota > Metazoa > Chordata > Amphibia > Anura > Microhylidae > Gastrophryne > Gastrophryne carolinensis. The sequence continues at coordinate 257,994,211 of CM051238.1, forward strand.
ATCCAATTTTTGGGCTCCTGAGGCCAACCCTAGGGTCTCTTTAAAGTAATATTTGGGCTCCTGCTGCTGCTGCTGCTGTCAAATCCTGCCAACTCCAGGGTGTGATTCATCCAATTTTTGGGCTCCTGAAGCCAACTCCAGTGTATATTTGGGCTCCTGCTGCTGCCAACTCCAGTGTGTGATTCATCCAATTTTTGGGCTCCTGAAGGCAACTCCAGTGTATATTTGGGCTCCTGCTGCTGCTGCTGCCAACTTCTGCCAACTCCAGGGTGTGATTCATCCAATTTTTGGGCTCCTGAAGCCAACTCCAGTGTATATTTGGGCTCCTGCTGCTGCTGCTGCCAACTTCTGCCAACTCCAGGGTGTGATTCATCCAATTTTTGGGCTCCTGAGGCCAACCCCAGGGTCTCTTTAAAGTAATATTTGGGCTCCTGCTGCTGCCAACTCCAGGGTGTGATTCATCCAATTTTTGGGCTCCTGAGGCCAACCCCAGGGTCTCTTTAATGTAATATTTGGGCTCCTGCTGCTGCTGTCAACTCCTGCCAACTCCAGGGTGTGATTCATCCAATTTTTGGGCTCCTGAAGCCAACCCCAGTGTCTCTTTTAAGTAATGTTTGGGCTCCTGCTGCTGCTGTCAACTCCTGCCAACTCCAGGGTGTGATTCATCCAATTTTTGGGCTCCTGAAGCCAACTCCAGTGTATATTTGGGCTCCTGCTGCTGCCAACTTCTGCCAACTCCAGGGTGTGATTCATCCAATTTTTGGGCTCCTGAAGCCAACTCCAGTGTATATTTGGGCTCCTGCTGCTGCTGCTGCCAACTTCTGCCAACTCCACGGTGTGATTCATCCAATTTTTGGGCTCCTGAGGCCAACCCCAGGGTCTCTTTAAAGTAATATTTGGGCTCCTGCTGCTGCCAACTCCAGGGTGTGATTCATCCAATTTTTGGGCTCCTGAGGCCAACCCCAGGATCTCTTTAAAGTAATATTTGGGCTCCTGCTGCTGCTGCTGCTGCTGCTGCTGCTGTCAACTCCTGCCAACTCCAGGGTGTGATTCATCCAATTTTTGGGCTCCTGAAGCCAACTCCAGTGTATATTTGGGCTCCTGCTGCTGCTGCTGCTGCTGCCAACTTCTGCCAACTCCAGGGTGTGATTCATCCAATTTTTGGGCTCCTGAAGCCAACTCCAGTGTATATTTGGGCTCCTGCTGCTGCTGCCAACTTCTGCCAACTCCAGGGTGTGATTCATCCAATTTTTGGGCTCCTGAAGCCAACTCCAGTGTATATTTGGGCTCCTGCTGCTGCTGCTGCCAACTTCTGCCAACTCCAGGGTGTGATTCATCCAATTTTTGGGCTCCTGAAGCCAACTCCAGTGTATATTTGGGCTCCTGCTGCTGCTGCTGCCAACTTCTGCCAACTCCAGGGTGTGATTCATCCAATTTTTGGGCTCCTGAGGCCAACCCCAGGGTCTCTTTAAAGTAATATTTGGGCTCCTGCTGCTGCCAACTCCAGGGTGTGATTCATCCAATTTTTGGGCTCCTGAGGCCAACCCCAGGGTCTCTTTAAAGTAATATTTGGGCTCCTGCTGCTGCTGCTGTCAACTCCTGCCAACTCCAGGGTGTGATTCATCCAATTTTTGGGCTCCTGAAGCCAACTCCAGTGTGTATTTGGGCTCCTGCTGCTGCTGCTGCCAACTTCTGCCAACTCCAGGGTGTGATTCATCCAATTTTTGGGCTCCTGAAGCCAACTCCAGTGTATATTTGGGCTCCTGCTGCTGCTGCCAACTTCTGCCAACTCCAGGGTGTGATTCATCCAATTTTTGGGCTCCTGAAGCCAACTCCAGTGTATATTTGGGCTCCTGCTGCTGCTGCTGCCAACTTCTGCCAACTCCAGGGTGTGATTCATCCAATTTTTGGGCTCCTGAAGCCAACTCCAGTGTATATTTGGGCTCCTGCTGCTGCTGCTGCCAACTTCTGCCAACTCCAGGGTGTGATTCATCCAATTTTTGGGCTCCTGAGGCCAACCCCAGGGTCTCTTTAAAGTAATATTTGGGCTCCTGCTGCTGCCAACTCCAGGGTGTGATTCATCCAATTTTTGGGCTCCTGAGGCCAACCCCAGGGTCTCTTTAATGTAATATTTGGGCTCCTGCTGCTGCTGTCAACTCCTGCCAACTCCAGGGTGTGATTCATCCAATTTTTGGGCTCCTGAAGCCAACCCCAGTGTCTCTTTTAAGTAATGTTTGGGCTCCTGCTGCTGCTGTCAACTCCTGCCAACTCCAGGGTGTGATTCATCCAATTTTTGGGCTCCTGAAGCCAACTCCAGTGTATATTTGGGCTCCTGCTGCTGCTGCTGTCAACTCCTGCCAACTCCAGGGTGTGATTCATCCAATTTTTGGGCTCCTGAAGCCAACCCCAGTGTCTCTTTAAAGTAATATTTGGGCTCCTGCTGCTGCTGCTGCCAACTCCAGGGTGTGAATCATCCAATTTTTGGGCTCCTGAAGCCAACCCCAGGGTCTGTTTAAAGTAATATTTGGGCTCCTGCTGCTGCTGCCAACTCCAGGGTGTGATTCATCCAATTTTTGGGCTCCTGAAGCCAACCCCAGTGTCTCTTTAAAGTAATATTTGGGCTCCTGCTGCTGCCAACTCCAGGGTGTGATTCATCCAATTTTTGGGCTCCTGAAGCCAACCCCAGGGACTCTTTAAAGTAATATTTGGGCTCCTGCTGCTGCTGCCAACTCCAGGGTGTGATTCATCCAATTTTTGGGCTCCTGAAGCCAACCCCAGTGTCTCTTTAAAGTAATATTTGGGCTCCTGCTGCTGCTGCCAACTCCAGGGTGTGATTCATCCAATTTTTGGGCTCCTGAAGCCAACCCCAGTGTCTCTTTAAAGTAATATTTGGGCTCCTGCTGCTGCTGCCAACTCCAGGGTGTGATTCATCCAATTTTTGGGCTCCTGCTGCTGCCAACTCCAGTGTCTCTTTAAAGCAATGTTTGGGCTCCTTCTGCTGCTGCCAACTCCAGGGTGTGATTCATCCAATTTTTGGGCTCCTGCTGCTGCCAACTCCAGTGTCTCTTTAAAGCAATGTTTGGGCTCCTTCTGCCCCTCATAGTGATGCCACTTCAACTCTCTTGAATTCAATTGTGCCGCTCTGCGATTCTATTAGCGATGCCTCTGATCTGCATGTGATATTTCTTCAAAGTATTATTTAACTAACCCAGCACGCATCCTGTGCGTGTTACAGAAAGGCAGAATGGTTTACAACCCTATTGAGGCTCTAGGAGGCTCAGAAATAGCCGTTTTTAATAGCGATTCGTCGCGAATTTATTCGGGTCGAAACGATTTTTGTCGGAAAATTCGGCGAATCAGTCGAATCGAATTTTTCAAAAGTTCGCTCATCTCTAAAGGTAAGGACCACTATCATTGTATATCTAATACTATACAAACATTTCATGCAAGGTAAGGACCACTATCATTGTATACCTAATACTATACAAACATTTCATACAAGGTAAGGACCACTATCATTGTATATCTAATACTATACAAACATTTCATACAAGGTAAGGACCACTATCATTGTATATCTAATACTATACAAACATTTCATACAAGGTAAGGACCACTATCATTGTATATCCAATACTATACAAACATTTCATACAAGGTAAGGACCACTATCATTGTATATCTAATACTATACAAACATTTCATACAAGGTAAGGACCACTATCATTGTATATCTAATACTATACAAACATTTCATACAAGGTAAGGACCACTATCATTGTATATCTAATACTATACAAACATTTCATACAAGGTAAGGACCACTATCATTGTATATCCAATACTTTACAAACATTTCATACAAGGTAAGGACCACTATCATTGTATGTCTAATACTATACAAACATTTCATACAAGGTAAGGACCACTATCATTGTATATCTAATACTATACAACATTTCATGCAAGGTAAGGAGCACTATCATTGTATATCCAATACTATACAAACATTTCATACAAGGTAAGGACCACTATCATTGTATATCTAATACTATACAAACATTTCATGCAAGGTAAGGACCACTATCATTGTATATCTAATACTATACAAACATTTCATACAAGGTAAGGACCACTATCATTGTATATCCAATACTATACAAACATTTCATACAAGGTAATGACCACTATCATTGTATATCTAATACTATACAAACACTACATACAAGGTAAGGAGCACTATCATTGTATATCTAATACTATACAAACATTTCATACAAGGTAAGGACCACTATCATTGTATATCTAATACTATACAAACATTACATGCAAGGCAAGGACCACTATCATTGTATATCTAATACTATACAAACATTTCATACAAGGTAAGGACCACTATCATTGTATATCCAATACTTTACAAACATTTCATACAAGGTAAGGACCACTATCATTGTATGTCTAATACTATACATACATTACATGCAAGGCAAGGACCACTATCATTGTATATCTAATACTATACAACATTTCATGCAAGGTAAGGAGCACTATCATTGTATATCCAATACTATACAAACATTTCATACAAGGTAAGGACCACTATCATTGTATATCTAATACTATACAAACATTTCATGCAAGGTAAGGACCACTATCATTGTATATCTAATACTATACAAACATTTCATACAAGGTAAGGACCACTATCATTGTATATCCAATACTATACAAACATTTCATACAAGGTAATGACCACTATCATTGTATATCTAATACTATACAAACACTACATACAAGGTAAGGAGCACTATCATTGTATATCTAATACTATACAAACATTTCATACAAGGTAAGGACCACTATCATTGTATATCTAATACTATACAAACATTACATGCAAGGCAAGGACCACTATCATTGTATATCTAATACTATACAACATTTCATGCAAGGTAAGGAGCACTATCATTGTATATCTAATAGTATACAAACATTTCATACAAGGTAAGGAGCACTATCATTGTATATCTAATACTATACAAACATTACATGCAAGGTAAGGACCACTATCATTGTATATCTAATACTATACAAACACTACATACAAGGTAAGGAGCACTATCATTGTATATCTAATACTATACAAACATTTCATACAAGGTAAGGACCACTATCATTGTATATCTAATACTATACAAACATTACATGCAAGGCAAGGACCACTATCATTGTATATCTAATACTATACAAACATTTCATACAAGGTAAGGACCACTATCATTGTATATCTAATACTATACAAACATTTCATACAAGGTAAGGAGCACTATCATTGTATATCTAATACTATACAAACATTTCATACAAGGTAAGGACCACTATCATTGTATATCTGATACTATACAAACATTTCATACAAGGTAAGGACCACTATCATTGTATATCTAATACTATACAAACATTTCATACAAGGTAAGGAGCACTATCATTGTATATCTAATACTATACAAACATTTCATGCAAGGTAAGGACCACTATCATTGTATATCTAATACTATACAAACATTACATGCAAGGTAAGGACCACTATCATTGTATATCTAATACTATACAAACATTTCATACAAGGTAAGGACCACTATCAATGTTTATCTAATACTATAAAAACATTTCATACAAGGTAAGGAGCACTGTCATTGTATATCTAATACTATACAAACATTACATGCAAGGTAAGGAGCACTATCATTGTATATCTAATACTATACAAACATGTCATACAAGGTAAGGACCACTATCATTGTATATCTAATACTATACAAACATTTCATACGAGGTAAGGACCACTATCATTGTATATCTAATACTATACAAACATTTCATACAAGGTAAGGACCACTATCATTGTATATCCAATACTATACAAACATTTCATACAAGGTAAGGACCACTATCATTGTATATCTAATACTATACAAACATTTCATGCAAGGTAAGGACCACTATCATTGTATACCTAATACTATACAAACATTTCATACAAGGTAAGGACCACTATCATTGTATATCTAATACTATTCAAACATTTCATACAAGGTAAGGACCACTATCATTGTATATCTAATACTATACAAACATTTCATACAAAGTAAGGACCACTATCATTGTATATATAATACTATACAAACATTACATACAAGGTAAGGACCACTATCATTGTATATATAATACTATACAAACATTTCATACAAGGTAAGGACCACTATCATTGTATATCTAATACTATACAAACATTTCATACAAGGTAAGGGCCACTATTATTGTATATCTAATACTATACAAACATTTCATACAAGGTAAGGAGCACTATCATTGTATATCTAATACTATACAAACATTTCATACAAGGTAAGGGCCTCTATCATTGTATATCTAATACTATACAAACATTTAATACAAGGTAAGGACCACTATCATTGTATATCTAATACTATACATACATTTCATACAAGGTAAGGACCACTATCATTGTATATCTAATACTATACAAACATTTAATGAAAGCTAAGGACCACTATCATTGTATATCTAATACTATACAAACATTTCGTACAAGGTAAGGGCCACTATCATTGTATATCTAATACTATACAAACATTTCATACAAGGTAAGGACCACTATCATTGTATATCTAATACTATACATACATTTCATACAAGGTAAGGACTACTATCATTGTATATCTAATACTATACAAACATTTAATGAAAGCTAAGGACCACTATCGTATATCTAATACTATACAAACATTTCATACAAGGTAAGGACCACTATCATTGTATATCTAATACTATACAAACATTACATGCAAGGTAAGGACCACTATCATTGTATATCTAATACTATACAAACATTACATGCAAGGTAAGGACCACTATCATTGTATATATAATACTATACAAACATTACATGCAAGGTAAGGACCACTATCATTGTATATCTAATACTATACAAACATTTCATACAAGGTAAGGACCACTATCATTGTATATCTAATACTATACAAACATTTCATGAAAGGTAAGGACCACTATCATTGTATATCTAATACTATACAAACATTTCATACAAGGTAAGGACCACTATCATTGTATATCCAATACTATACAAACATTTCATACAAGGTAATGACCACTATCATTGTATATCTAATACTATACAAACACTACATACAAGGTAAGGAGCACTATCATTGTATATCTAATACTATACAAACATTTCATACAAGGTAAGGACCACTATCATTGTATATCTAATACTATACAAACATTACATGCAAGGCAAGGACCACTATCATTGTATATCTAATACTATACAACATTTCATGCAAGGTAAGGAGCACTATCATTGTATATCTAATACTATACAAACATTTCATACGAGGTAAGGACCACTATCATTGTATATCTAATACTATACAAACATTTCATACAAGGTAAGGACCACTATCATTGTATATCCAATACTATACAAACATTTCATACAAGGTAAGGACCACTATCATTGTATATCTAATACTATACAAACATTTCATGCAAGGTAAGGACCACTATCATTGTATACCTAATACTATACAAACATTTCATACAAGGTAAGGACCACTATCATTGTATATCTAATACTATTCAAACATTTCATACAAGGTAAGGACCACTATCATTGTATATCTAATACTATACAAACATTTCATACAAAGTAAGGACCACTATCATTGTATATATAATACTATACAAACATTACATACAAGGTAAGGACCACTATCATTGTATATATAATACTATACAAACATTTCATACAAGGTAAGGACCACTATCATTGTATATCTAATACTATACAAACATTTCATACAAGGTAAGGGCCACTATTATTGTATATCTAATACTATACAAACATTTCATACAAGGTAAGGAGCACTATCATTGTATATCTAATACTATACAAACATTTCATACAAGGTAAGGGCCTCTATCATTGTATATCTAATACTATACAAACATTTAATACAAGGTAAGGACCACTATCATTGTATATCTAATACTATACATACATTTCATACAAGGTAAGGACCACTATCATTGTATATCTAATACTATACAAACATTTAATGAAAGCTAAGGACCACTATCATTGTATATCTAATACTATACAAACATTTCGTACAAGGTAAGGGCCACTATCATTGTATATCTAATACTATACAAACATTTCATACAAGGTAAGGACCACTATCATTGTATATCTAATACTATACATACATTTCATACAAGGTAAGGACTACTATCATTGTATATCTAATACTATACAAACATTTAATGAAAGCTAAGGACCACTATCGTATATCTAATACTATACAAACATTTCATACAAGGTAAGGACCACTATCATTGTATATCTAATACTATACAAACATTACATGCAAGGTAAGGACCACTATCATTGTATATCTAATACTATACAAACATTACATGCAAGGTAAGGACCACTATCATTGTATATATAATACTATACAAACATTACATGCAAGGTAAGGACCACTATCATTGTATATCTAATACTATACAAACATTTCATACAAGGTAAGGACCACTATCATTGTATATCTAATACTATACAAACATTTCATGAAAGGTAAGGACCACTATCATTGTATATCTAATACTATACAAACATTTCATACAAGGTAAGGACCACTATCATTGTATATCTAATACTATACAAACATTACATGCAAGGTAAGGACCACTATCATTGTATATCTAATACTATACAAACATTTCATGAAAGGTAAGGACCACTATCATTGTATATCTAATACTATACAAACATTTCATACAAGGTAAGGACCACTATCATTGTATATCTAATACTATACAAACATTACATGCAAGGTAAGGACCACTATCATTGTATATCTAATACTATACAAACATGTCATGCAAGGTAAGGACCACTATCATTGTATATATAATACTATACAAACATTACATGCAAGGTAAGGACCACTATCATTGTATATCTAATACTATACAAACATTTCATACAAGGTAAGGACCACTATCATTGTATATCTAATACTATACAAACATTTCATGAAAGGTAAGGACCACTATCATTGTATATCTAATACTATACAAACATTTCATACAAGGTAAGGACCACTATCATTGTATATCTAATACTATACAAACATTACATGCAAGGAAAGGACCACTATCATTGTATATCTAATACTATACAAACATGTCATACAAGGTAAGGGCCACTATCATTGTATATCTAATACTATACAAACATTTCATACAAGGTAAGGACTAGGGATGAGCGAATCGATCCGGACGAACCCGGATTCGATCCGAATTTCATGAAAAATTCGATTCGGATCGAATCCGAGTTTCCCCGTGCTTCGATCGCTCGAATTTTTTCTTTAACATCCATTCATTTACATTACATGCATTCTCAGATGGCGGACGGGACATGTCCAGACATCTACCCTGCTCCAGTGCATGCTGGGGCAGTCACATGCAGCCTATCAGCAGCCAGCAAGCCCGGTGACGTCACAGCGCTATCTAAGGCGGCGGACATCTTGCTTTTACTCATTTCTCTTTTGCATTCGTGAGAGACAGGACACTGCTGTAGTCAGGGAGAGACAGTTAGAGAGCCAGGGACAGACAGGGACAGGCAGGAGACAGGCAGGAAGTCAGCGAGAAGCAGGGAAAGTTAGGAAAAATCGGAGGCAGTCACAGGGAGATTTTTTTTTTCATCCAGCCTGAGTGTTACTGGCTGGCTGACTGGCTTTGTTAGCGTTTTCAGGCTGCTTATACACTTTGACTGTGCATATATACTGAACTGATCTCAAGTCTGCTGTGGGAACATTACCATTTTGTAAAATCTCATTAGCCTCTGTATTTACTCTAAGCTGCAAACCTATTTAAAGTAATTTTGCCTGTATGAGCCTGCTTAGACACTGTTGCTGTGCATATATACTGATCTCAAGTCTGCTGTGGGGCATCCCATTCTGTAACATACCATTAGCCTCTGTATTTACTCTAAGCTGCAAACTTATTTAAAGTAATTGGCCTGTATGAGCCTGCTTAGACACTGTTGCTGTGTGCATATATACTGATCTCAAGTCTGCTGTGGGGCCACCCTATTCTGTAACATACCATTAGCCTCTGTATTTACTCTAAGCTGCAAACGTATTTAAAGTAATTTGGCCTGTATGAGGCTGCTTAGACACTGTTGCTGTGTGCATATATACTGATCTCAAGTCTGCTGTGGGGGCATCCCATTCTGTAACATACCATTAGCCTCTGTATTTACTCTAAGCTGCAAACTTATTTAAAGTAATTTGGCCTGTATGAGCCTGCTTAGACACTGTTGCTGTGTGCATATATACTGATCTCAAGTCTGCTGTGAGGCATCCCATTCTGTAACATACCATTACTCTAAGCTGCAAACTTATTTAAAGTAATTTGGCCTGTATGAGCCTGCTTAGACACTGTTGCTGTGTGCATATATACTGATCTCAAGTCTGCTGTGAGGCATCCCATTCTGTAACATGCCATTAGCCTCTGTATTTACTCTAAGCTGCAAACTTATTTAAAGTAATTTGGCCTGTATGAGCCTGCTTAGACACTGTTGCTGTGTGCATATATACTGATCTCAAGTCTGCTGTGAGGCATCCCATTCTGTAACATACCATTAGCCTCTGTATTTACTCTAAGTTGCAAACGTATTTAAAGTAATTTGGCCTGTATGAGGCTGCTTAGACACTGTTGCTGTGTGCATATATACTGATCTCAAGTCTGCTGTGGGGGCATCCCATTCTGTAACATACCATTAGCCTCTGTATTTACTCTAAGCTGCAAACTTATTTAAAGTAATTTGGCCTGTATGAGCCTGCTTAGACACTGTTGCTGTGTGCATATATACTGATCTCAAGTCTGCTGTGAGGCATCCCATTCTGTAACATACCATTAGCCTCTGTATTTACTCTAAGCTGCAAACTTATTTAAAGTAATTTGGCCTGTATGAGCCTGCTTAAACACTGTTGCTGTGTGCATATATACTGATCTCCAGTCTGCTGTGAGGCATCCCATTCTGTAACATACCATTAGCCTCTGTATTTACTCTAAGCTGCAAACTTATTTAAAGTAATTTGGCCTGTATGAGCCTGCTTAGACACTGTTGCTGTGTGCATATATACTGATCTCAAGTCTGCTGTGAGGCATCCCATTCTGTAACATGCCATTAGCCTCTGTATTTACTCTAAGCTGCAAACTTATTTAAAGTAATTTGGCCTGTATGAGCCTGCTTAGACACTGTTGCTGTGTACATATATACTGATCTCAAGTCTGCTGTGGGGCCATCCCATTCTGTAACATACCATTAGCCTCTGTATTTACTCTAAGCTGCAAACTTATTTAAAGTAATTTGGCCTGTATGAGCCTGCTTAGACACTGTTGCTGTGTGCATATATACTGATCTCCAGTCTGCTGTGAGGCATCCCATTCTGTAACATACCATTAGCCTCTGTATTTACTCTAAGCTGCAAACTTATTTAAAGTAATTTGGCCTGTATGAGCCTGCTTAGACACTGTTGCTGTATGCATATATACTGATCTCAAGTCTGCTGTGAGGCATCCCATTCTGTAACATACCATTAGCCTCTGTATTTACTCTAAGCTGCAAACTTATTTAAAGTAGTTTGGCCTGTATGAGGCTGCTTAGACACTGTTGCTGTGTGCATATATACTGATCTCAAGTCTGCTGTGGGGGCATCCCATTCTGTAACATACCATTAGCCTCTGTATTTACTCTAAGCTGAAAACTTATTTAAAGTAATTTGGCCTGTATGAGCCTGCTTAGACACTGTTGCTGTCTGCATATATACTGATCTCAAGTCTGCTGTGAGGCATCCCATTCTGTAACATAACATTAGCCTCTGTATTTACTCTAAGCTGCAAACTTATTTAAAGTAATTTGGCCTGTATGAGCCTGCTTAGACACTGTTGCTGTGTGCATATATACTGATCGCAAGTCTGCTGTGGGGGCATCCCATTCTGTAACATACCATTAGCCACTGTATTTACTCTAAGCTGCAAACTTATTTAAAGTAATTTTGCCTGTATGAGCCTGCTTAGACACTGTTGCTGTGTGCATATATACTGATCTCAAGTCTGCTGTGAGGCATCCCATTCTGTAACATACCATTAGCCTCTGTATTTACTCTAAGCTGCAAACTTATTTAAAGTAATTTGGCTTGTATTAGCCTGCTTAGACACTGTTGCTGTGCATATATACTGATCTCAAGTCTGCTATGGGGCCATCCCATTCTGTAACATACCATTAGCCTCTGTATTTACTCTAAGCTGTAAACTTATTTAAAGTAATTTGGCCTGTATGAGCCTGCTTAGACACTGTTGCTGTGTGCATATATACTGATCTCCAGTCTGCTGTGAGGCATCCCATTCTGTAACATACCATTAGCCTCTGTATTTACTCTAAGCTGCAAACTTATTTAAAGTAATTTGACCTGTATGAGCCTGCTTAGACACTGTTGCTGTGTGCATATATACTGATCTCAAGTCTGCTGTGAGGCATCCCATTCTGTAACATACCATTAGCCTCTGTATTTACTCTAAGCTGCAAACTTATTTAAAGTAATTTGGCCTGTATGAGGCTGCTTAGACACTGTTGCTGTGTGCATATATACTGATCTCAAGTCTGCTGTGGGGGCATCCCATTCTGTAACATACCATTAGCCTCTGTATTTACTCTAAGCTGCAAACTTATTTAAAGTAATTTGGCCTGTATGAGCCTGCTTAGACACTGTTGCTGTGTGCATATATACTGATCTCCAGTCTGCTGTGAGGCATCCCATTCTGTAACATACCATTAGCCTCTGTATTTACTCTAAGCTGCAAACTTATTTAAAGTAATTTGGCCTGTATGAGCCTGCTTAGACACTGTTGCTGTGTGCATATATACTGATCTCCAGTCTGCTGTGAGGCATCCTATTCTGTAACATACCATTAGCCTCTGTATTTACTCTAAGCTGCAAACTTATTTAAAGTAATTTGGCCTGTATGAGCCTGCTTAGACACTGTTGCTGTGTGCATATATACTGATCTCAAGTCTGCTGTGGGGGCATCCCATTCTGTAACATACCATTAGCCTCTGTATTTACTCTAAGCTGCAAACTTATTTAAAGTAATTTGGCCTGTATGAGGCTGCTTAGACACTGTTGCTGTGTGCATATATACTGATCTCAAGTCTGCTGTGGGGGCATCCCATTCTGTAACATACCATTAGCCTCTGTATTTACTCTAAGCTGCAAACTTATTTAAAGTAATTTGGCCTGTATGAGCCTGCTTAGACACTGTTGCTGTGTGCATATATACTGATCTCAAGTCTGCTGTGAGGCATCCCATTCTGTAACATACCATTAGCCTCTGTATTTACTCTAAGCTGCAAACTTATTTAAAGTAATTTGGCCTGTATGAGCCTGCTTAGACACTGTTGCTGTGTGCATATATACTGATCTCAAGTCTGCTGTGAGGCATCCCATTCTGTAACATACCATTAGCCTCTGTATTTACTCTAAGCTGCAAACTTATTTAAAGTAATTTGGCTTGTATTAGCCTGCTTACACACTGTTGCTGTGCATATATACTGATCTCAAGTCTGCTATGGGGCCATCCCATTCTGTAACATACCATTAGCCTCTGTATTTACTCTAAGCTGCAAACTTATTTAAAGTAATTTGGCCTGTATGAGCCTGCTTAGACACTGTTGCTGTGTGCATATATACTGATCTCCAGTCTGCTGTGAGGCATCCCATTCTGTAACATACCATTAGCCTCTGTATTTACTCTAAGCTGCAAACTTATTTAAAGTAATTTGGCCTGTATGAGCCTGCTTAGACACTGTTGCTGTGTGCATATATACTGATCTCAAGTCTGCTGTGAGGCATCCCATTCTGTAACATACCATTAGCCTCTGTATTTACTCTAAGCTGCAAACGTATTTAAAGTAATTTGGCCTGTATGAGGCTGCTTAGACACTGTTGCTGTGTGCATATATACTGATCTCAAGTCTGCTGTGGGGGCATCCCATTCTGTAACATACCATTAGCCTCTGTATTTACTCTAAGCTGCAAACTTATTTAAAGTAATTTGGCCTGTATGAGCCTGCTTAGACACTGTTGCTGTGTGCATATATACTGATCTCAAGTCTGCTGTGAGGCATCCCATTCTGTAACATACCATTAGCCTCTGTATTTACTCTAAGCTGCAAACTTATTTAAAGTAATTTGGCCTGTATGAGCCTGCTTAGACACTGTTGCTGTGTGCATATATACTGATCTCCAGTCTGCTGTGAGGCATCCCATTCTGTAACATACCATTAGCCTCTGTATTTACTCTAAGCTGCAAACTTATTTAAAGTAATTTGGCCTGTATGAGCCTGCTTAGACACTGTTGCTGTGTGCATATATACTGATCTCAAGTCTGCTGTGAGGCATCCCATTCTGTAACATACCATTAGCCTCTGTATTTACTCTAAGCTGCAAACTTATTTAAAGTAATTTGGCCTGTATGAGGCTGCTTAGACACTGTTGCTGTGTGCATATATACTGATCTCAAGTCTGCTGTGAGGCATCCCATTCTGTAACATACCATTAGCCTCTGTATTTACTCTAAGCTGCAAACTTATTTAAAGTAATTTGGCCTGTATGAGCCTGCTTAGACACTGTTGCTGTGTGCATATATACTGATCTCCAGTCTGCTGTGAGGCATCCCATTCTGTAACATACCATTACCCTCTGTATTTACTCTAAGCTGCAAACTTATTTAAAGTAATTTGGCCTGTATGAGCCTGCTTAGACACTGTTGCTGTGTGCATATATACTGATCTCAAGTCTGCTGTGAGGCATCCCATTCTGTAACATACCATTAGCCTCTGTATTTACTCTAAGCTGCAAACTTATTTAAAGTAATTTGGCCTGTATGAGGCTGCTTAGACACTGTTGCTGTGTGCATATATACTGATCTCAAGTCTGCTGTGGGGGCATCCCATTCTGTAACATACCATTAGCCTCTGTATTTACTCTAAGCTGCAAACTTATTTAAAGTAATTTGGCCTGTATGAGCCTGCTTAGACACTGTTGCTGTGTGCATATATACTGATCTCAAGTCTGCTGTGAGGCATCCCATTCTGTAACATACCATTAGCCTCTGTATTTACTCTAAGCTGCAAACTTATTTAAAGTAATTTGGCCTGTATGAGCCTGCTTAGACACTGTTGCTGTGTGCATATATACTGATCTCCAGTCTGCTGTGAGGCATCCCATTCTGTAACATACCATTAGCCTCTGTATTTACTCTAAGCTGCAAACTTATTTAAAGTAATTTGGCCTGTATGAGCCTGCTTAGACACTGTTGCTGTGTGCATATATACTGATCTCAAGTCTGCTGTGGGGGCATCCCATTCTGTAACATACCATTAGCCTCTGTATTTACTCTAAGCTGCAAACTTATTTAAAGTAATTTGGCCTGTATGAGGCTGCTTAGACACTGTTGCTGTGTGCATATATACTGATCTCAAGTCTGCTGTGGGGGCATCCCATTCTGTAACATACCATTAGCCTCTGTATTTACTCTAAGCTGCAAACTTATTTAAAGTAATTTGGCCTGTATGAGCCTGCTTAGACACTGTTGCTGTGTGCATATATACTGATCTCAAGTCTGCTGTGAGGCATCCCATTCTGTAACATACCATTAGCCTCTGTATTTACTCTAAGCTGCAAACTTATTTAAAGTAATTTGGCCTGTATGAGCCTGCTTAGACACTGTTGCTGTGTGCATATATACTGATCTCAAGTCTGCTGTGAGGCATCCCATTCTGTAACATACCATTAGCCTCTGTATTTACTCTAAGCTGCAAACTTATTTAAAGTAATTTGGCTTGTATTAGCCTGCTTAGACACTGTTGCTGTGCATATATACTGATCTCAAGTCTGCTATGGGGCCATCCCATTCTGTAACATACCATTAGCCTCTGTATTTACTCTAAGCTGCAAACGTATTTAAAGTAATTTGGCCTGTATGAGCCTGCTTAGACACTGTTGCTGTGTGCATATATACTGATCTCAAGTCTGCTGTGAGGCATCCCATTCTGTAACATACCATTAGCCTCTGTATTTACTCTAAGCTGCAAACTTATTTAAAGTAATTTGGCCTGTATGAGCCTGCTTAGACACTGTTGCTGTGTGCATATATACTGATCTCAAGTCTGCTGTGAGGCATCCCATTCTGTAACATACCATTAGCCTCTGTATTTACTCTAAGCTGCAAACTTATTTAAAGTAATTTGGCCTGTATGAGGCTGCTTAGACACTGTTGCTGTGTGCATATATACTGATCTCAAGTCTGCTGTCGGGGCATCCCATTCTGTAACATACCATTAGCCTCTGTATTTACTCTAAGCTGCAAACTTATTTAAAGTAATTTGGCCTGTATGAGCCTGCTTAGACACTGTTGCTGTGTGCATATATACTGATCTCAAGTCTGCTGTGAGGCATCCCATTCTGTAACATACCATTAGCCTCTGTATTTACTCTAAGCTGCAAACTTATTTAAAATAATTTGGCCTGTATGAGCCTGCTTAGACACTGTTGCTGTGTGCATATATACTGATCTCCAGTCTGCTGTGAGGCATCCCATTCTGTAACATACCATTAGCCTCTGTATTTACTCTAAGCTGCAAACTTATTTAAAGTAATTTGGCCTGTATGAGCCTGCTTAGACACTGTTGCTGTGTGCATATATACTGATCTCAAGTCTGCTGTGAGGCATCCCATTCTGTAACATACCATTAGCCTCTGTATTTACTCTAAGCTGCAAACTTATTTAAAGTAATTTGGCCTGTATGAGGCTGCTTAGACACTGTTGCTGTGTGCATATATACTGATCTCAAGTCTGCTGTGGGGGCATCCCATTCTGTAACATACCATTAGCCTCTGTATTTACTCTAAGCTGCAAACTTATTTAAAGTAATTTGGCCTGTATGAGCCTGCTTAGACACTGTTGCTGTGTGCATATATACTGATCTCAAGTCTGCTGTGAGGCATCCCATTCTGTAACATACCATTAGCCTCTGTATTTACTCTAAGCTGCAAACTTATTTAAAGTAATTTGGCCTGTATGAGCCTGCTTAGACACTGTTGCTGTGTGCATATATACTGATCTCAAGTCTGCTGTGGGGGCATCCCATTCTGTAACATACCATTAGCCTCTGTATTTACTCTAAGCTGCAAACTTATTTAAAGTAATTTGGCCTGTATGAGCCTGCTTAGACACTGTTGCTGTGCGCATATATACTGATCTCAAGTCTACTGTGAGGCATCCCATTCTGTAACATACCATTAGCCTCTGTATTTACTCTAAGCTGCAAACTTATTTAAAGTAATTTTGCCTGTATGAGCCTGCTTAGACACTGTTGATGTGTGCATATATACTGATCTCAAGTCTGCTGTGGGGGCATCCCATTCTGTAACATACCATTAGCCTCTGTATTTACTCTAAGCTGCAAACTTATTTAAAGTAATTTGGCCTGTATGAGCCTGCTTAGACACTGTTGCTGTGTGCATATATACTGATCTCAAGTCTGCTGTGAGGCATCCCATTCTGTAACATACCATTAGCCTCTGTATTTACTCTAAGCTGCAAACTTATTTAAAGTAATTTGGCCTGTATGAGCCTGCTTAGACACTGTTGCTGTGTGCATATATACTGATCTCAAGTCTGCTGTGGGGGCATCCCATTCTGTAACATACCATTAGCCTCTGTATTTACTCTAAGCTGCAAACTTATTTAAAGTAATTTTGCCTGTATGAGCCTGCTTAGACACTGTTGCTGTGTGCATATATACTACTGATCTCAAGTCTGCTGTGAGGCATCCCATTCTGTAACATACCATTAGCCTCTGTATTTACTCTAAGCTGCAAACTTATTTAAAGTAATTTGGCCTGTATGAGCCTGCTTAGACACTGTTGCTGTGCATATATACTGATCTCAAGTCTGCTGTGGGGCCATCCCATTCTGTAACATACCATTAGCCTCTGTATTTACTCTAAGCTGCAAACTTATTTAAAGTAATTTGGCCTGTATGAGCCTGCTTTGACACTGTTGCTGTGTGCATATATACTGATCTCCAGTCTGCTGTGAGGCATCCCATTCTGTAACATACCATTAGCCTCTGTATTTACTCTAAGCTGCAAACTTATTTAAAGTAATTTGGCCTGTATGAGGCTGCTTAGACACTGTTGCTGTGTGCATATATACTGATCTCCAGTCTGCTGTGAGGCATCCCATTCTGTAACATACCATTAGCCTCTGTATTTACTCTAAGCTGCAAACTTATTTAAAGTAATTTGGCCTGTATGAGCCTGCTTAGACACTGTTGCTGTGTGCATATATACTGATCTCAAGTCTGCTGTGAGGCATCCCATTCTGTAACATACCATTAGCCTCTGTATTTACTCTAAGCTGCAAACTTATTTAAAGTAATTTGGCCTGTATGAGCCTGCTTAGACACTGTTGCTGTGTGCATATATACTGATCTCAAGTCTGCTGTGGGGGCATCCCATTCTGTAACATACCATTAGCCTCTGTATTTACTCTAAGCTGCAAACTTATTTAAAGTAATTTGGCCTGTATGAGCCTGCTTAGACACTGTTGCTGTGTGCATATATACTGATCTCAAGTCTGCTGTGAGGCATCCCATTCTGTAACATACCATTAGCCTCTGTATTTACTCTAAGCTGCAAACTTATTTAAAGTAATTTGGCCTGTATGAGCCTGCTTAGACACTGTTACTGTGTGCATATATACTGATCTCAAGTCTGCTGTGGGGGCATCCCATTCTGTAACATACCATTAGCCTCTGTATTTACTCTAAGCTGCAAACTTATTTAAAGTAATTTGGCCTGTATGAGCCTGCTTAGACACTGTTGCTGTGTGCATATATACTGATCTCAAGTCTGCTGTGAGGCATCCCATTCTGTAACATACCATTAGCCTCTGTATTTACTCTAAGCTGCAAACTTATTTAAAGTAATTTGGCCTGTATGAGCCTGCTTAGACACTGTTGCTGTGTGCATATATACTGATCTCAAGTCTGCTGTGGGGGCATCCCATTCTGTAACATACCATTAGCCTCTGTATTTACTCTAAGCTGCAAACTTATTTAAAGTAATTTGGCCTGTATGAGCCTGCTTAGACACTGTTGCTGTGTGCATATATACTGATCTCAAGTCTGCTGTGGGGCCATCCCATTCTGTAACATACCATTAGCCTCTGTATTTACTCTAAGCTGCAAACTTATTTAAAGTAATTTGGCCTGTATGAGCCTGCTTAGACACTGTTGCTGTGTGCATATATACTGATCTCAAGTCTGCTGTGAGGCATCCCATTCTGTAACATACCATTAGCCTCTGTATTTACTCTAAGCTGCAAACTTATTTAAAGTAATTTGGCCTGTATGAGCCTGCTTAGACACTGTTGCTGTGTGCATATATACTGATCTCAAATCTGCTGTGGGGCCGTCCCATTTGTTTTTGACTGCTTTTAATAAACCAGGCAGCAGGGCACCCCAAAGCTGCACCTTGAACCCTATCTGTTTATACTAAATAAGCAAATACATAAAAATGTCAGGCAGACAAGTGCCAGAATGTTCAAAGAGGGGTGGCAGAGGCCAAGATTCAGCAGGCAGAGGTCACAGCAGACTAGGGGCGAGTGGCAGCAGGAGTCACGGTGAGAGACCTGGTCTGCCAGTATTTGCTAGCGGTCGTGTCTCCACCAGTAACGCATCTGCCGTGGTAGATTGGTAAACGCGCTCATCAACAACATCATCACAAGTTACGTCTGAGACCCCCAGTCTAGGGTCGGTAGGTTTCTCTGACACAACTCTGAGTTGGCATGCCCCGAGAGCAGTCCCTGTCCTCCCATTGCCTCTGTCCTACGCCGTTCCCTCCCCCAGCGACGTATCCTATGCTTTGGGTTCAGCTCCACTCTTTAGTGAGGAGGACGATCAATTAGAGAACAGTCAGCAGCTACTGCCCAGCCAAGAAATGGAGGTGGCTTCTTTAGCTAGGCAGACAAATAGTGATGTGGACAGTGTCGTGGGTGCTGCGAGCGTTCCAGCTCCTGCGCCAGACACTGTTGACGAATCCACGAACATCAGTGACGTACAGCCACAACTCGGTGATAATGATGATGACGATGAAGCCGATCGCACTTGGGAGCCGGGTGATGAAGGGGCTTCATCGTCATCATCAGGAGAAGAGGGGCGCAGGTTGCCCCAGAGTCAGCAGCTCAGGCAGCAAGGTGTTAGCAGCATGGTTGGCAGTCAGCATGGGGGCACAATTGTAAAGCCTGGAGCCAAACGGGGCTGGGGCCGGGGTAGAGCACCTGCTGCACGGCAGGCTACCTTATCGGGAGGTAGTGGGGCAGGGGTTCCTGGAGTTGGCGACAATAGCAGCGAATCAGTGAGGCCTGTTGGTGGGAAAAGTAGCTACTCGGCAGTGTGGCAGTTTTTCCTGAAGCATCCGCAGGAGGGTAACATGGCTACATGCAAGATATGTAGGCAGAAGGTGAAGCGTGGCCAGGGCCCAAATGTTGGCACCATGGCCCTGTGTCAACATATGATGCGTCACCATAAAGCGACCTGGGAGAACCGAGGCTCCCAAGGGGTGGTCCAGTCTGCTTCCTCACCAAGTGGCACGCCGCTCCCAATTTCTGCCAGCCAAGGCTCCAGCACCTCAGCCGAAGGCAGCTGTGCGTCATACCCATCCTCTGTCGCTCCTGCTCCTCCTCCTCCAAGTCATGCATCCCACCAGCAATCCATCAGCGAAGACATGTCCAAGAGACAGCAGTATGCGCCCACTCATCCTACGGCGCAGAAGCTGAATGTGCTCCTGCCCAAGTTGCTGGTGCAGCAGTCGCTCCCTTTTCAGGTGGTGGACTCTGCACCTTTCAGAGAACTGATGGCTTGTGCCGAGCCGAGGTGGAGAGTCCCAAGCCGTCATTTCTTTGCCAAGAAGGCAGTACCAGCGCTGCACACTTTTGTTGAACAGAAGGTGGGCCAGTCCTTGAGCCTGTCGGTGTGTAGCAAAGTGCATGGCAGCGCCGACGTCTGGAGCTGTAACTACGGTCAGGGACAGTACATGTCGTTTACGGCCCACTGGGTGAATGTGGTCCCTTTGCAGCAGCAACTTGGACAGGTCACGCCGCTTCGGCCCCCGCGTTCCCTGCCCGTTGGGCCTGTGACACTGTGCGACTTGGCCTCCTCATCCTCCGCCATCTCCTCACCCTCCACTGTAGGCTCAAGTCTCAGTGCCCCTCCAGTCTACCATGTGTGCAGGGCACGGAGGTGTCACGCAGTGCTTCACATGGTTTGTCTTGGCGAAAGGAGTCACACAGGGGAGGAACTGCTTAAATTTATTCATCAGGAAATCCAAACATGGCTTACTCCAAGAAAACTTAAAATGGAAATCATGGTTACCGACAATGGGACATTGTCCCATTTTGTCTGCGCTGTGCCAAGGAAGCCTGACCCATGCCCCCTGCATGTCTCACGTCTTCAATCTGGTTGTCAAGCGGTTTCTGAAGTGTTCCCCCCATATGCAAGACATCCTAACAACTTCAAGGAAACTTTGCATGCACTTCAGCCACTCATACACCGCCAAACACACCCTTCTTGAGCTACAGCGTCAGAACGGTATCCCCCAACATAGTCTGATTTACGATGTTTCCACCCGTTGGAATTCCACCCTTCACATGTTGGACCGATTATATGAACAGAGAAAAGCCATCACGGATTTCCTGATGATCCAAGCGGATAGGGGGACTCCCCTGTGTAACTTCAATGTCAACCAGGGGCAGCTCATACGTGACACCTGCCGTTTGCTCAGGCCCTCTGAGGAAGCCACTTTATTTGTCAGTCGGCAGGATTATGGGATGAACGACGTGATTCCACTGCTTCATGTACTACAGCACATGTTGGAAACCATGGCTG
Source organism: Gastrophryne carolinensis (assembly GCA_027917425.1). Lineage (NCBI taxonomy): Eukaryota > Metazoa > Chordata > Amphibia > Anura > Microhylidae > Gastrophryne > Gastrophryne carolinensis. The sequence continues at coordinate 258,016,352 of CM051238.1, forward strand.
GTCAGGGCACTGGAGACATGGCGTTTACATCTTACGGCCACATGAACCCCTTTGGAGCTGAACTGGAGGAGGAGGAGGAAGAGGAGGAGGAGTTGCCCAGCGAAACACAGTTTAGGCTTGGCGAAATGGCTGGTTTATCTAATCAGCGGACAGGAGAGGAGGAGCAGGAGCAGCCAAAGGAGCTAGATGTTTTTGAGGAAGGCGAGACAGAGGACCCGGACACACCGTGGCAGTATGCAGTGGAGATGGAGACAGGTAGTCCATCCGAGTCACTTGCGCAAATGGCAGGAAGCATGCTCACGTGCTTGCGTAGTGACCCCAGAATTGTTTCCATCTGTCGGCGGGATGACTTCTGGCTGTCCACCTTATTGGACCCTCGCTTCGGGCACAAAATGGGGGCATTTTTTTAAACCCACCGAGAGGACAAACTGAACTACTACAAAGACATTCTACGTAGGCAGTTGGCCGATGCCTATCTGCGCCATGGTCCATACTCTCGCAGGTCTGACTCGAGGGGACCTCTGCGCTCACCTTCCACTGCCATGGCTGCTGGGGGGGTTGGCAGGAGCAGCAGCTGCAGCTCCATCAGCAGCAGCCTCAGTCTTCAGTCGCTAATGAGTAGCTTTCTACACCCGCATAGTGAGGCTACTCATGAGCAGCAGGAAGACCTGGAGCAAGACCTGAACCAGCAGGTCATGTCATACTTTGACATGACCATGCCAACACACCTTGAGGATCCGCTGGACTTCTGGGCAGCCAAACTTGATTTGTGGCCGCAACTAGCAGAGTTTGCCCTGGAAAAGCTGTCCTGCCCGGCAAGTAGCGTGCCATCTGAGCGGGTGTTTAGTGCGGCGGGGGCCATAGTTACGGCGAGGAGAACTCGTCTGTCAACTAAAAATGTAGAGAGACTCACCTTTGTCAAAATGAATCAGGGATGGATCAGCCAGGATTTCCACCCACCAATGCCTGATGCATGCGGCTAGATTCAGCATGGTGCCACGTTTTACACTTTCCAAATGGTGCAAAACATATTTATGTCTTTAGGCCAATTTTTGGGCTCCTGCTGATGCCAACTTCAGGGTGTGCCTTCCAACCAATTTTTGGCCTCCTGCTGATGCCAACTTCAGGGTGTGCCTTTCAGCCAATGTTTGGCCTCCTGCTGCTGCTGCTTGCAACTCCAGGGTGTGATTCATCCAATTTTTGGGCTCCTGCTGCCAACTCCAGTGTCTCTTTAAAGTAATGTTTGGGCTCCTGCTGCGGCAAACTCCAGGGTGTGTCAGTCAATTTTTGGCCTCCTGCTGCCAACTCCAGTGTCTCTTTAAAGTAATGTTTGGGCTCCTGCTGCTGCTTCTGCCAACTCCAGGGTGTGATTCATCCAATTTTGGGCTCCTGCTGCCAAATCCAGTGTCTCTTTCAAGCTATGTTTGGGCTCCGGCTGCTGCTGCTTGCAACTCCAGGGTGTGATTCATCCAATCTTTGGGCTCCTGCAGCCAACTCCAGTGTCTCTTTCAAGCTATGTTTGGGCTCCTGCTGCTGCTGCTGCTGCTGCTGCTGCTTGAAACTCCAGGGTGTGTCAGTCAATTTTTGGGCTCCTGCTGCTGCCAACTCCAGTGTCTCTTTCAGCCAATGTTTGGGCTCCTGCTGCTGCTTGCAACTCCAGGGTGTGATTCATCCAATTTTTGGGCTCCTGAAGCCAACCCCAGTGTCTCTTTAAAGTAATGTTCGGGCTCCTGCTGCTGCCAACTCCAGGGTGTGATTCATCCAAATTTTGGGCTCCTGCTGCCAACTCCAGTGTCTCTTTAAAGTAATATTTGGGCTCCTGCTGCTGCTGCTTGCAACTCCAGGGTGTGATTCATTCAATTTTTGGGCTCCTGCTGCCAACTCCAGTGTCTCTTTAAAGTAATGTTTGGGCTCCTGCTGCTGCTTCTGCCAACTCCAGGGTGTGATTCATCCAATTTTTGGGCTCCTGCTGCCAAATCCAGTGTCTCTTTCAAGCTATGTTTGGGCTCCTGCTGCTGCTGCTTGCAACTCCAGGGTGTGATTCATCCAATCTTTGGGCTCCTGCAGCCAACTCCAGTGTCTCTTTCAAGCTATGTTTGGGCTCCTGCTGCTGCTGCTGCTTGAAACTCCAGGGTGTGTCAGTCAATTTTTGGGCTCCTGCTGCTGCCAACTCCAGTGTCTCTTTCAGCCAATGTTTGGGCTCCTGCTGCTGCTTGCAACTCCAGGGTGTGATTCATCCAATTTTTGGGCTCCTGAAGCCAACCCCAGTATCTCTTTAAAGTAATGTTCGGGCTCCTGCTGCTGCCAACTCCAGGGTGTGATTCATCCAATTTTTGGGCTCCTGCTGCCAACTCCAGTGTCTCTTTAAAGTAATATTTGGGCTCCTGCTGCTGCTGCTTGCAACTCCAGGGTGTGATTCATTCAATTTTTGGGCTCCTGCTGCCAACTCCAGTGTCTCTTTAAAGTAATGTTTGGGCTCCTGCTGCTGCTGCTGCCAACTCCAGGGTGTGATTCATCCAATTTTTGGGCTCCTGCTGCCAACCCCAGTGTCTCTTTAAAGTAATGTTTGGGCTCCTGCTGCTGCTTGCGACTCCAGGGTGTGATTCATCCAATGTTTGGGCTCCTGCTGCCAACTTCAGTGTCTCTTTAAAGTAATGTTTGGGCTCCTGCTGCTGCTGCTTGCAACTCCAGGGTGTGATTCATTCAATTTTTGGGCTCCTGCTGCCAACTCCAGTGTCTCTTTAAAGTAATGTTTGGGCTCCTGCTGCTGCTGCCAACTCCAGGGTGTGATTCATCCAATTTTTGGGCTCCTGAAGCCAACCCCAGTGTCTCTTTAAAGTAATGTTTGGGCTCCTGCTGCTGCTGCTGCCAACTCCAGGGTGTGATTCATCCAATTTTTGGGCTCCTGCTGCCAACTCCAGTGTCTCTTTAAAGTAATGTTTGGGCTCCTGCTGCTGCTGCTGCCCACTCCAGGGTGTGATTCATCCAATTTTTGGGCTCCTGCTGCCAACTCCAGTGTCTCTTTAAAGTAATATTTGGGCTCCTGCTGCTGCTGCTGCTTGCAACTCCAGGGCGTGATTCATTAAATTTTTGGGCTCTTGCTGCCAACTCCAGTGTCTCTTTAAAGTAATGTTTGGGCTCCTGCTGCTGCTGCTGCCAACTCCAGGGTGTGATTCATCCAATTTTGGGCTCCTGCTGCCAAATCCAGTGTCTCTTTCAAGCTATGTCTGGGCTCCTGCTGCTGCTGCTTGCAACTCCAGGGTGTGATTCATCCAATCTTTGGGCTCCTGCAGCCAACTCCAGTGTCTCTTCCAAGCTATGTTTGGGCTCCTGCTGCTGCTGCTTCAAACTCCAGGATGTGTCAGTCAATTTTTGGGCTCCTGCTGCTGCCAACTCCAGTGTCTCTTTCAGCCAATGTTTGGGCTCCTGCTGTTGCTTGCAACTCCAGGGTGTGATTCATCCAATTTTTGGGCTCCTGCTGCTGCCAACTCCAGTGTCTCTTTAAAGCAATGTTTGGGCTCCTGCCCCTCATAGTGATGCCACTTCAACTCTCTGCAATTGTGCCGCTCTGCGATTCTATTAGCGATGCCTTTGATCTGCATGTGATATTTATTTAAAGTATTATTTAACTAACCCAGCACGCATCCTATGCGTGCTACAGCAAGGCAGAATGGTTTACAACCCTATTGAGGCTCTAGGAGGCTCAGAAATAGCCGTTTGTAATAGCGATCCATTGTAGAAACAATTTTTGTCGGAAAATTCGGCGAATCAGTCGAATCGAATTTTTCAAAAGTTCGCTCATCTCTAGTAAGGACCACTATCATTGTATATCTAATACTATACAAACATTACATGCAAGGTAAGGACCACTATCATTGTATATATAATACTATACAAACATTACATGCAAGGTAAGGACCACTATCATTGTATATCTAATACTATACAAACATTTCATACAAGGTAAGGACCACTATCATTGTATATCTAATACTATACAAACATTTCATACAAGGTAAGGACCACTATCATTGTATATATAATACTATACAAACATTACATGCAAGGTAAGGACCACTATCATTGTATATCTAATACTATACAAACATTTCATACAAGGTAAGGACCACTATCATTGTATATATAATACTATACAAACATTACATACAAGGTAAGGACCACTATCATTGTATATCTAATACTATACAAACATGTCATACAAGGTAAAGAGCACTATCATTGTATATCTAATACTATACTAACATTTCATACAAGGTAAAGAGCACTATCATTGTATATCTAATAATATACAAACATTTCATACAAGGTAAGGGCCACTATCATTGTATATCTAATACTATACAAACATTTCATACAAGGTAAGGACCACTATCATTGTATATCTAATACTATACAAACATTACATACAAGGTAAGGACCACTATCATTGTATATATAATACTATACAAACATTTCATACAAGGTAAGGACCACTATCATTGTATATCTAATACTATACAAACATTTCATACAAGGTAAGGACCACTATCATTGTATATCTAATACTATACAAACATTTCATACAAGGTAAGGGCCACTATCATTGTATATCTAATACTATACAAACATTTCATGCAAGGTAAGGACCACTATCATTGTATATCTAATACTATACATACATTACATGCAAGGTAAGGACCACTATCATTGTATATCTAATACTATACAAACATTTCATACAAGGTAAGGACCACTATCGTTGTATATCTAATACTATACAAACATTTCATACAAGGTAAGGACCACTATCATTGTATATCTAATACTATACAAACATTTCATACAAGGTAAGGACCACTATCGTTGTATATCTAATACTATACAACATTTCATACAAGGTAAGGACCACTATCATTGTATATCTAATACTATACAAACATTTCATACAAGGTAAGGACCACTATCGTTGTATATCTAATACTATACAACATTTCATACAAGGTATGGACCACTATCATTGTATATCTAATATTGTCAACATGTTTGCGCACCACACTGGTTTTTGTGCCGACATGATGTCCTCAAGATGCAGAGCTGTAGTATTTTTTTTTCTTTTTTCAATACCTGTAATCTGCAGGTAGAAGAGAGGAGTGAGTCCTGTACACACAGAACACTGCTGAGGTGAGGGAGCTCACTCAACCTTACACATGCCAAGCAGCAGTGTTCTGTGTGTACAGGACTCACATCTCTCTTCTCCTAGATATTGGTGTATAGACTTATAACAGATTACACCAGTGAAAACTGCTCCCATAAAACACACATTTGCTAAGAAGAAATTTTGCTAACAAGAAAAAAACTAGATCAGCTCAGCACCTTCGGGACATCATGTTGGCATACAAAAAATATGCACCTTAAAAATACCTTTAAAAGTGGACTTTCCCTTTTAGGAGATGCCATTATATGTGTACTATAGTGAGGGACTCTTTTTTTCAATTTCTTTAGGGTTCCCTGATTTTTCAACATCGCTTTTATGTTTTTTAGGAACAGACCTGTAAAAGCTACTTCTGGCACTTAGTACCATGGCACGGGAGCTTAATTTAACAACCCAGAAACAAGAATTTTTAAAGCAGTGTTATCTCAAAGAGAACCTAACACGTGTGAACTGGCACCGTCAGTATAGACAGAACTTGGCAGCGGTGACAAATAAGAAACTCAAAATGTCAAACTCTAAAGTTAAGGATTGCTTTAAGCTGCCATCGATCAGCAATGTAAGCTCACATGTTCAGATACACAGAGAAGAAGCAAAGGAAGCCAGAAACCAAGACAAGAGCCCAAATAAAGAAGAGACCTCTGATATTATGACTAACCCTGTGATGAGACCTGTCAGCTCCAGAACCCGAAGCCTTCTCTATTCTGGAACATCTAGAGAGGAAGAAGGAAGGCAGCGCTACATGAAGAAAAGAAACAAACTAAGACCAGAGGACAAGTACAGCTTCCCCTTAGTTTCAAGCTGGGATTATGGGTGGCAAATAGGTAAGTGGAATATCGCAATAATAATGATTTCAGATGGTGGTAATACAGTATAACAACTGTATAACTTGTATAACAACTGACAGTTTTACACATAAAGGAATGCTTAAAGCGGACCAAATCCAAGGATTTTGACTATCCTGGGTTTAGGTCCTTGCTCCCAGGCAGGGACATAGCTAGAGGGGGGGGCATGTGGGCCCCGGGTGCTGCAGGTCAGGGGAGCACCAAAGGGGGGGCCTAAACACAATTTGAATCTTTGTCCAGGGTGCCAGAAAGCCTAGCTACATCCCCGATTGGGGATGCCCCGCTTCCCTGGTCCTACGGCGCATGTGAGGCCTCCCATCCAATCAGTGAGCTCAGATCCGCTCCGCCCTTTCGCCTTAGAGCTCGTCTCAGGCAAGCAGATCCAAGCGAGTCGGCGGTCACATTCCTTGCTACCCTCTAACAGGGAGCGCTGACCATTCACAAATGCCTGGCATGGGCAGGCTGGGATGCGTCCGCTGCTCGTGCTTGCACTGTTGGACTGGGAAAGAATGGGGGGTCTCCGGGAAACCTGGGGGTTTCACAGAGTGGGTGTATCCCGATTCTGGATGCCCCGGGGGAGGGAATCTAGCAGCCCGGGAATCTTATAAATTCCAGGGCTGATGGGGCATGGGTTTTGGTCCATTTTCATCAACAAAATAAGATTTTATTTCATACATTATATATATTTCAGTACATTATATTTACCTATAATTTATAAATAGCAAACACTAGTTACTTTAGGGATACAAAATGAAACTATTAGTCTTTCCTGTATGGTCTTAGCTTTAAAACATAACCCAGTATAGCACAAGTGTCCTGCTGGAGAGTATGGGGGTTATTTCAAGTGGACCAACACCCATGGCTGATCGGCCCAGGAAACAATAAGATTCCCGGGCCGATCAGCTTCCATCTGAAATCGGGATGTCCTGCGGGGTGAAACCCCCCAGGAGGCCCACAAACCTTACCTTCTCCCAGTTCCAACGGCACATGCGCGGGCCGCGGCCGCCTCTCTCGCTTCCCTCTAGCAGGGCGCACACCCGCGCCGGCCGTTTGTGAATGGCCGGCGCGTGCGCGCTCCCTGTTAGAAGGAAGCGCAAGCGCCGGCCCCCAGCGCGCTCAGAGCCGCTGTGGTTGTCCGTCGCTTGTCCGTCCATACGTCAGCGGGTCTGAGCGCTCTGATTGGACAAGCGCTCGCGTAGGAGCCTGGTGAGGTGAGTTTTTTGGGGCGTTCTGGGGTGTTTCACACAGCGGGGCACCCCCGATCGGGGTGCCCCGCAGAAGTGGACCAAAGCCCAGGATAGTGAGAATCCTGGGTGTTGGTCCACTTTAAGAAGGGATAGCGCCAGATAGTGCCTTGTATCACCAGCCCCTGTGTTTAAACATGGCCCAATGTTTAAGAATGTGATCTCTCTAGATACAGTTGATATTGACTTTTCACAATAGCTGGAAAGGTTTCAATTCAAACCGGAAGTACTTTGATATTGTGTAATGAGGCTCTGTAAATATTCCAGCTTTAGCCTGTTATTGCTCTTAATCGTCACTGTGGTTCTTCTCCTCCAGGTAACAGAATGGATGACCATGGCAGCCTGTACCGGCGCTGCCCTATTGTAAGTGACACCTTCTTCAGAAAGAATGGAATCCCATCTGAGCTATCCCCGAGGGATGTCATATTGTAGCCCTGACAGGCAAGGGGCACTGTCACTGTGTAGCAGAAATAGTAAAATCACTAACAGCTAACTGACTCCCTTCCACTTATTCTGTACCAACAATAAACAGCAAGAAAAGAAACATCTTTCCTTTTTCCTTAATTACAATTTCCTTAATAACTTACAGGCTGATCCATCACTAACGCCAGGTAGCGACAGATGAGCGTCTGTAGCAGGCATTTCAGAGCGCCTGCTAGTAGTCGCTGTGTTCAGCCGTGGGTCGCTAGTTCAGAGCGACTCAGTCGCTGTGCAGTAATGATGAATACATTGTGAGGAGTCACTATTTGACCAGTACAGCGCTGTATGGGAGCGCATGTTAGCGACTGGTCAGTGCGAACGACACACAACATATTCATTAAAAAAACAGCCTTACAAAACTCCGGCGCTGAAAAATGCTTCTCTGAAGCCCAGAGCACCGGAGGCTGTTTGATTAGTCTGTTTTTTAGCATGTATCCACCAGTAACAAAGCGAAAACATATGGAAGTACATTGTTATTACATTGTAACATGGAACACATTAATGCCAGACCTGTAATGTCAATTCTGCATACATTTTTAAAACATGCAAAATATTTGAAAAAATGTCTTTTTCTAGGCCAGAAGAGGTCACAACATTATTTGAGCTTTTAAAAAAAAAAAACTAAAACCCTGTTTAAAGAAAAATAAAGAACGTCCAATGAAATGTATGGGAGAGCGACAGGTAGAGAGAGGTAATACCGGCGCTGTTCGCTGAGGCTGGGATAATGATGAATCGGACGCTACATGGTGTTATCCCAGTCACTCAACAGATTCTGCTTGATAAATGTGTAATTGCGTGCCGTGTCAGGCGTTCACCTGTCGTTCACCTGTCGCTACCTGTCGCAACCTCTCATTTACAAGGCACTACCTGACGCTATCCCTTCATGAATAAAGGCCTAAGTTCCATTAAATACCGGTATATTGTATTCCATGTGATTTTTGTCCTGAGCAGAGTTCTTTTCAAATAATTGGTGATCCATGAGACTTTGTGGATATCAGCAAACATGTCAGAGTGACACCTTATTTTTTTTTTATTTGAGTTTACCTTTATTTAAACCAGACCAACAGCCTGGCACAGTTGGAAAAGAAAGGTAGCGGACATTTTGGAGCTTCCGCTCCGAGCATCTCAGCCATGCTGCTGCCTGGATTTAACTGACATAACCGACAATGTACAGTGACAGGAAGGCCAGCACCACTTCCTGTTTGCAGGTGGCCTGCAAATTCATAAGCCACCATTTTGTTTCTAAAATTTACTACAGCAGGAGTTAGAAAAAGGTAAATGAAATTTTATGTGCAGCAATCTAAATTGCTGTTGGTCCGCTTTAATTAAAATAAGCACCTCCATTTCCAACAGAATAGAATACTTCTTAGCAAGAACCTTGTTGTATTACTATTACCAGTGCAAGTCCCCCAGAACTCCCCTTCCCCCAAACCACCACTACCGAGCAATAGGCCAATGTTTAAAAAGTAAACAAAATGTTTTGAGCGTCTTCTTGAATAAAATTGCCTGATGCATATCTGGTTGTTGCCCAAAATAAAAGACATGCTAGGGAAGCTCTGATCCTATTCAGTAGTAATAATAAAAAAGCATCAAAGCCAGGAGCTTTTTTTTCTAGTGAAGTTTTGCGTGGTATTTGTGGATGTTTCTTTTTATAATACCCTAAATCACAAGGAAGAAATGAAGACCCTTTATTTGTGGTGTGCGACTTGAAGGGCTTGGCCTGCCAAAAGCAAAAAACAGCGCTACTCAGCGACAGGATGCTCAACTTCCCATGCTAAGATGTTATACAGTGGGTCCTGGTAGTGGAGCTGCATAGACAAAAGGTGAGTATATTTTTGGGAGTTTTTAGCTGGCCAATCTCATTAAATAGGAACATTGGAGTCTAAAAGACTCCAGGGACATCTGAGTTCCACTCCTTGTTGTGTAAAACCCCCCAGAAACCTTTCTGAATTGGTAGGCTTAGCCGTCCTGGCAGTTTATAGCTGTCAGCGGAGCCGAAGGGACCCGAGTGAAAGCGAGTGTGCTGATTGGTTGAATGGTTGGTTGTTCCTCTTTAAATGTATCTTGATATGTGACAGATAAAAAGTGTATATAAAACAGAGACTTCAGTAACAAGAGGTCATGTATTCTCGTTTGATTGTTATGTGAGAGGCTCCCTTCATGTTAAACTTGCTGTTTAGAATACATTGCACTACTGTTCCTTGTTCTGATGTTTGCGCTTAGAATCTTTCAGTCTTGAGACCCCTATACCAGTTTACAGGGCAGGAGGGACTGGGACATCACCTGCAGCATGCTGGGGAATTGTCATAACCCCCGTCCCATTACCTGCATCCCCAAAGCCCAGTCCACAGCCCATTCGGGCAATAGCCTTCAGGACCGGGGTGGCCACTTGGTCTCTGTGCCCTGGTCTACCAGCCCCCATAGCTGGTGCCCTTGCTGGTTTTACTGGGGAGGAGGGGGACCCACACAATTTAATTTAAAGGGCTTAACCTATAAAAATGTTAAAAAACGTGGAGAGGGGGACCCCAAGCCAATTTTTTTTTTGAGGATTTAACTCTTGATAGAGCGCATAGTTTTATTTGAAAATCTCATAAAGTGCTCTTTTCAGTTTGGGGGGAGTCTCCTGGGCAGGAAAGTGTGTCTACCAATACATGTGGTACTGTTGTAATCGGGAGGAATG